>CM028132.1:472755000-473302500 GCA_016271365.2 Neoceratodus forsteri
CAACCCGCTTCCTAATTGGTTAGCGGGTTTCCAGACTCTCTCTCCACTGGCTGCAGCCAAGTCGGATTGGCTAAGCATTCTCCCGAGCCCAGAGACTTTTCGTACCACTCAGGGAATGCTGTTTTTGGCTGTGTTTTCACGGCCCCTGGTTTCTCTGGCAGCCTATAATTTTTCCCGCTCTGACCCAGGCTTCTATTAACTAGGCATAAGCTCAACCCCTCCCTCCTATATTTGGCCAAACTCTCCTCTCATTCAAGATCTCATGTCAAACCTCCCTTCTGATCATTGTTTCCTTCCACCATAGCCAGTCTTGCTCTGTACCTTGTTCCAGCCACACTCTTATTCAGGGTAAGAATGCTAGGGCTCACAATGCTACTGCTACTACTCACACTGTGCCCCCATTTATGTAATGGGCCTATTTCCCCACTGCTACATATGAACACGTCTATCCTCACAAAGGTCACTCAGCCCCTCTCGCACAATGTAGGTGGAAAGTCCCTCTACCCAAACCCTCTTGCTGGGTTGGAGCTTCCCCCCTAGTACCACAAACTAGTACTAACTATTAAGATATCAGTAGTTGACCTACTGTTTGGCTGGCAATTAGCCAGCACTCGTGGTGCCCCATCTGGTGGTGAAAACAGGATTAGAGGATCTACCAAGGCATCCTGTTCCTATTACTCGTGAAAGCTCATTCTAATAATACTCCTACTCTCTGGGAATGTTAACCCTAATTCGGACCCTCAATCAACAACCACCCTGCAAACGTAGGCTACCTTAAAATTGTCTCGCTTAACATAGGAAGCCTCCTCCCCAAGATCCCCGCAATTCCAGGCTTGGATGGCTCTTATCAATCCTGATGTCATCTCCCTTATGGAAACCTGGCTGTGCCCAAAGGTTTCTGACACCTCTGTATTCCTTCTTGGCTACCACATGTTTTGACAGGATAGATTAATTAGAAGGGGGGGTGAATGTCTGGTATACATCTTGAGTGACATTAAGGGACAATTACTACCCTGCAGTTTTCACACTAAGGAGGCTCAGCTCCTGACACTAAAACTTACCGTAGATCAGCAAAACAAAGCCTTGGTGCTATCTACTGTTTACCTACTCCCCTCCCCGGTTTTGCTCACACTGGCTTCCAGCAGCTCGTCAGTAAACTTGAGCAACATAAAACAAACTGTGAGCAAGTCATCATAGGTGATTTCAACATTAATTGACTGGCCCAGGAAACCGTTTCATCAAGAAACAAAGTAGCGGCCCTCTACCTGACCCAACTGATTACTCAACCCACCTGACAAAACTATCGTACAGGCTCCTGCTCCCTCACTGACTGGTTACTCTCCTCCTGCCCAGAACATATCACTGAGGTATCTATCTTTCCTGATTCCCTCAGTGACCACTCCCCAGTACTTTCCACATGGTCTAATAAGTTCACTAAGTGTAAGCCTAAGACTTTCAGGAACAGATCACTACGAGCTGGACAAGAAGACATTTTCAGACGATTCCTGAAGGAGATGGACTGGACGCTGCTAAACAGGGCTAAAGATGGTAACCAAGTGCTTGACTACTTCATCTCAGTTTTCATGAATGCCTGTAACATCTTCATTCCATTCAGAACCAGAGGAACAGCAAATCCCTAGCTTTTCCCGCACTCTTATCGAGCATATGCGCCACAGAGATCACCTATAGAATATGGCCAAATCCACCCAAATGCAAGCCGACAACATTGCCTATAATACTGCTAGGAATACCTGTATGAAACTCATCAGACTGGCCAAAGCTGGTTACTACAATGACCTTCTGGGAAGGTCCTGGGGCAACAGTAGGAAGTTTTGGGATTCAGTTAAAACCCTTATGGGAAAAACCTTCAGAAATCCCCCTGACCTCATTGAAACCTCTTATGAGACCCTGCAAGACTCTCTGGAAATCGCAAACACCTTCAATGATGCTTTCAAGGACGTGAGCAATGTCTTGCCAAGTGACTATCTCACACAGATGCCACCTTACCAACCACCCGCTCAGAGTCTTCCCCCAAGACCCCCCTGAACCTACCCCCCTTTTTATTTCAGACTGCTGTCCATCTCAGAATCCATCAAATATATCAGACAGGTACTCAACAAGACCAGAACGGGAAGTGACCAGATTGACATGAAGCTGGTTGCCCTTTCGCTAAATGAACTTGTGACATCACTTGCTAAGGTCTTCAATGTCTCTGGTCTGGAGTCTTCCCCAACAAATGGAAGGCTGCACTTATCACTCCAGTCCTCAAATCTGGTGATAGAACCTACCTGGCCAATTATCGGCCCATCTCCATACTAACCCCCCTCTCTAAAGCCCTTGAAAGGGTGGTCTCTGACCAGTTAAAGGAGCACCTTGAAAAATATCAACTTCTCTGCAAGCAGCAGCACAGATTCTGGCAAAACCACTCCACTATCACAGCTCTCATAGATTTCACCACCCAGATTTGTAATGTCTTGGTAAATGGATGGCCATGGAGTCTATCTTCATAGACTTCACAAAGGCATTTGACACTGTCAATCACCAGCTACTCCTTCAATGCCTACATTCCAGAGGCCTGTCCCCTGACACCGTTACCTGGTTCAATAGCTATCTGTCTCTAAGGACACAATAGGTAAAAAATTGATAGTGCTATCTCTGAACCAATGGAGGTTAAACTAGGAGTCTCCCAGAGGTCCATCCTGGGCCCTCTACTTTTCAGTCTTTTTATAAATGCACTACTGACTGCCTGCCTTGCCCGCAAGGTGTTACATGTGGACGATGCCGTCATCTCCGTCTCTGGGAAGGATGTGGCATGCATCAACTCTCAAATTCAGGCTAACTTCCAAGTACTGGAGTCCTGGTTCCTTAATAATAAACTTCCTAATTATAAGAAAACCAAATGCATGTTCTTTAGCACTCCTCAGAGCAGGGTAAGAGGAGCACCACTGAAGTTACTCAGCCAAAAAAGAGATATATTGGACCAAGTCAACACTTTTAAATACTTGGGGATTCACCTCGATGTCACCCTCAACTTCTCTGCTCACATCGACCAGCTTGTAAAATCTGCTAAAATGAAACTCGGCATCCTCTACTGTCACCAAAAACCTATGATGTCTGCTGCCCTGAAAATGGTCACTTGCTGCTCAGTTCTTTCCTCAGTGGATTATGGCCTCGTCATTTATGGTGCTGGCCCTGATACAGTTCTGAAAAGGGTCAAAACTCTTCTGAACAAGGCCTGTCGACTGGTCCTGGGTGCCCACCTCTGTACGCACTCCTGTACCCTCTACAAGGAAACTGACTGGCTCCCTCTTCATCTCAGGCTACAATACCAGGCTTGCCTATTAGCAAAAAAATCCTTGCTGATGCTCACTCCTGAGTCTACTAATGTCCTTTTTGAAACCACACAACTCCATTAGCACTAGAAGGGCCAATGGGGGGCTACAAGTTCCCTTCAAGCGCACTACCCTTGCACAAAAAGCACTCTCTTATTGTGGGCCCAAGTGGTATAATGACCTGCTGGCATCCCTAACTGAATGCTCTGGGCTCAACCAATTCAACACTTGAACTATGATCTCACCTTGTTGGCAATAATTGACTGCAAATGCTTCCGCTAGCTACTTTCCACTTGTTTTTTTTTACTGATCTTGCTTTGTCTCTCCTAGCCCCATCCTCTCATCCCTCACCATTCCCCTCACACTCCACCCTCCCTTTTTCTCTCTACATGTCCCTCCTTTCCTCCTCCACAACTACCCCTCTTCCTCCCTCGTCACACCCCTTTTTCACCCTTTTCACACCTACCACACCTCTCTCAACTCTTCTCAATCTGTGACAAAGCCACCCCTGGCTGTCTCCATGCTTGCCCCCACCACCACCCCACCTCTCACCTAGGCCCATCTGACTAGGCCACTCCTCGAATCCTCCCACACCTTGAACTGTTCTATGGTATACTACTATTCCGAAGGTTTTCTCCACAAGTGGTTACTCCCCCCCCCGCTGTCCTAGCAACCACATATTGTGTTGAAACTGCACTTTTATCCCTATGTTTAAGTTTGTTTGCTCATGACTGTACCTACTATTGTCTGTGTCTTGTATTGTATCTCCTTTTGACTCAGAGCCTTTGTAAAGGAGCCTTTGGCTCAAAGGTATTAATCATAAACTGAAATAAATAAATAAATATCATATGTATATGGGCCAAGCAGTGGGTGTCTCTTGCAGTGAAAGAAAATCCCCTTGCACTGGTTAGACAGACAGAATTTCCTAGCTTCACTTCATGGTCCCCTTGCCCAGCCAGGATGGGAGACCTTTTTCACACCATAAGAGACCCCCACTGCTTAACTCATACTGTATGTCAACACAGGGGGAGAAACTGGATATGGTACTGGTGGAAGGCATCAGTATAATGGCACAAAAAGGAAGTGATGCTGCTGGTGGGGGGGCTTCAGTCTGCTGGAAATAGATTGAAGTCTTCCAGCCGTAGCATCACCTAGAAGCAGGAATATCCTGAACTCCCTGGTGGTCGTTTTTTAGGCAGCTAGTCAGGGAGCCCACTTGTCATGGGGCAGTACTGAACCTGGTGCTCAGTAACAGGAACAGTGTTGCAGGCATTGTGGTGGGAGGTCACCTGAGGAGCGGTGATCACCAGACAGTGTGGTTCAACATTAGGATGGTGGTGGAAGCAAACCACACAAGGATGAGGGTCTTAGACTTCAGCAGGGCAGATTTAAGGAAAAATGGAATATCTCGGAGACAACCTAGCAAAGGGGTGACCAAGTGGGGTAGGGAACAGTGGACTAAGTTAAATCATTGTACCCTACGTGGCCATTTTGTATCACGTTAAGCAATGCATGGTTCAGACTTTAAAGGGGGCTACTGGAGGAAATGAGAAGGCATAATGAAGGCAACAAACCTCTGCACAAAGGAAGTGAGCAAAAACAAGAGAAAAAAGACTGCTATGGTTCTCAAAGGAAGTGGCTGAAAAGGTGAAGGCCAAAAGGGTATCATTCAAGAAGTATAAAGAGATGCAGAGTGTAGAGGACTGGGAGGTGCATCAAGAGAAGTAGAAAGAAGCAGTGAAAGTGGTGAGGGGCATAAAGGTGCAAACTGAGTAAAGACTAGCCCATGGCCAGGGTAACTAAAGGGGACAAGACATTTTATAGGTACAGTACATAAGTGAAAAGAGAAAGACTAGAGAAGAGATCATGAGGCTAAGAAGGGTGGGTGGTCTGTGTAGAGGAGGATCAGGAAAAAGCAAATATCTTGAATAAATTCTTTTGTTCAGTCTTCACAGAGGAAAGGGAAGGATATGGGCCACATAAAAGCAGCAGTAGCACTGGAGGAAAGGAGGTAGAGACAAATCCTTTAACAGAGGAAAGACTCCTGAAGGGATTTGCAAATCTGAAAGTGGGCAAAGCTATGGGCCACATGAGGTACACCCTAAGGTGTTGAGTGTTGAGCAAGCTCAGGAAGGTACAAGCTATACCTCTGACAGACCTATTTAACAACTCAAGGGAAACAGGAGTGGTTCCAGAGGACTGCAGGAGGGTAGATGTAGTCCTAATTCATATAAGTGGTAGCAAGATGGAGGCTGACAACTATAGGCAGGTCAGTCTTGACATGGGCGATGGGGAAGTTAACGGAGTCACTTCTAAAGGAAAGGATTATGGAGTATCTTGAATCCAGTGGGTTACAAGACCCCAGGCAGCATGGAGTCACTTGGGGTGGGGGCAATCTGATAGATTTATTTGACTGGGTGACCAGGGAAATAGATCAGAGTGGGGCAGTGAATGTGGCCTGCTTAAATTTTAGGAAGGCTTTCAACGTCGTTCCACATAGGAGACTTATAAGGAAATTGGGCAGTGTAGGGGTGGGTCCTAAGTTGGAAAACTGGGGTAACAAATTGTTTAAAGGATAGACAACAGAGGGTGATGGTACACGGAGTTCAGTCTGGGGGAAGGGAGGGTGACCAGCAGGGCACCTCAGGGCTCAGTGCTGGGACCAGTCCTCTTTAATATCTTTAAAAGTGACACTATAGATGAGCTGGAAGGGAAGATAATGCCTCTTAGTGGATGACACCAAAATCTGCAATAGGGTGGACACTCCTAAGGGGTGGAAAGAATGTGCAGAAACCTGAGTAAACTTGAGGAGTGGTCAAGGGCACGGCAACTGGGTTTCAATGCGAAAAAGTACAAAATCATGCACTTAGGCCACAGAAACCCAGAGGCAGAGTACAAAATGGGAGAAGAGGTATTGACAATCACAGAAGAGGAAAGGGACCTGGGATGACCTCAAGGTGGTGAGACAGTGTGACAAGGCAATTGGTAGGGCCAGTGGGATGCTGAGCTTCATAGGGAGGGACATTACCAGCAGAAGGAGGGAGGCAGTGTTGCCACTGTATAGATTGCTTTTGAGCCCCACCTGGAGTTATGTGTCCAGCTCTGGAGACCACATGTCAGAAGGAACACAGACAAAGTGGAGGCTGTCCAGAAGAAGGCAACTACAATGGTGCAGGGACAGCATCAAAACCCCCACAAGGAGCTGGCCTGGTGGTGCTGAGGGTTGAGGCACTGGACGCCACACCTCGCTCCACACCAGCGACCTGGGTTCAGGAATGGACTCGGGTCACCGTGGATTGGCAGGGCCGCTCTCCCTCTCTGCGGAGGGGGGGGTTCAGTGGCCGGCACACTGGCTGCTCCAAGCGGAGGCTGAGGGGTGGTGCGATTGGCACTGTCCTTAGTGAGTGAATTGGAGCATGGCACTGGGAGGGGAGCACGTGCAAATACATGCGCATTCCCCTCCCTTGGTGTCCTTGCATGCCCTGTTCATGCCACAAGAAAAAAGGGTGAAAATGACGAATGATCGCGGCAGCTTGATGGCCGTCTATGGGACACCCGGCCTCAGGGGCACCGCTGCGGATACTGGATCCTGGTCTTGGATGGAGAGTGAGGGCTGGCTGTCCACCACCCGCTATGGGAGGTAAGCTGCGGGGGTAGCTGGCAGTGGGGGTTCCACTGGGGGCCAACAGCGGACTTGACGGTGGCCAGATGAATAGGATGCCGGGATGCACAAGGCAGATCGGGAGCCTCAGGTAAAAAGGACTAATTAAAAAAAACACAAGGACAGACTGAAGTACCTCAATATGTACACACTGGAAGAGAGGAGGGAGAGGGGGGACATGATAGAGATCTATAAATATCTCATGGGGATAAACAAGGTGGGGGGAGTAGTTTTCAAAGGAAATGATGCACAAGAACAAGGGGACATGCAATGAAGCTATAATAGAGTAAATTTAAGAGGGAGGACTGTGAGGAAGTACTTCTTCACTAAAAGCATGATGGATGCCTAGAACAGGCCTCCAGCGGAGGTGGTGGGGGCAAAAACACTGGTGGGTTTCAAGAATGCATAGGAAGGCACAAGGGAATTATAATGGAAAGAAGGGAGGAGGGAGCCAGAGATCAAGTAGGGTCTGTGGAGACAGTATAGGCAGGTAAAAAATGGTCAGACTGGGTAGACCTAACAGTCCTTATCTGCCATCAAATTCTATGTTTCTATACATACTGCATAGCTAGAATTAAATTCCTTAAATCCAGCTGTTTTTATTCTGCAGCTTCCTTTTCCCCATGAGATTGTAGAAATCTGAGCCTACTACCCAGTAGTGGGGCAGAATTTCACAGGTGCAGGACAGCAGTTATCACACAAGATAGACCAAGAGCTTGGCCAATTTAATCATTTTTAAGTTCAAATACTGTTCTGCTGGCAAGTCGAAAGGTTTGATTTTTTATATGACCTTTCTGCTTTTCTAGACCTGAGTGTTCTTAAACAAGGAAGACTTCACCTAGTCTCAAAAAGCACATTATCTGTCAAAATGACACTCTAAGTTTATGAATTGTTGCACTACAATTGATTATCAGGCCCGTGATAAGTCTTTGCTAACCACCATGCAAGGCTTAAGTTACTTCACGGCTTGTCAAAATGGGTAGGATACCATTCTTGCAGTAGTGCATACAATATAAATGTTGCCTTTAACACTCTTCCAAGGAGGGATGGTGAGCTTCCACAAGTGTAAGCTATACATTGGCATATACATTATATGTATTATTCATCAGTCATTCCAGAACTGGATGACAGAAGTTGAATATCCATCAGATGCATACTATAGTCAAGCTACACATACAGTTTCTCTGCCAAAACATCCAACATGAGTTCCTCAAGCAACAGGATCTACTTGTGCAATATCTGTTTAGTTCCTGATTCCACTATCGCTCATTTTGTTTTTTTTTATATACATGCAAAAAGGTTAAAGCTATTTTCTGAACACCCTTGACAAGCTCACGTGGGCCTCTTTCAGTGAAAAAAAAACCTTTGACACGTGCAGGCTACACACATTTAGCATGTCTCAAAATGTGAATGAACATGTTATTTTGGTGCATTGCACATAATAGATATTTACTAAGGTATATACACAGAGTATTTGGGTCTGTATATTTTTGTTTGCGCTGCAGAATAAACAGCTGGGGCTGTTTTTGTAACCCAGTCCCAGATACGATCTGAATGAGAGCAATAAACTAACAGCTTTAGAGTGATCGCACAAATCAGATTTTTTTATTTTACCAGGAGAGACACACTAAGCTGAAAGATTGTTTACAGGTGCTACCTAGGAGCACAAGAAAGTTAAGTGACTTGCTCAGGGTCACACAGTATGCAAGTGGGGGCTGTGGGATTCAAACCCAGGTCTACAGGTTTGCAGCTCAGAGCCTTAAACCACTGTGCTGTACTGCCTCCTTAAGATGCCATGCCCTACACGCACATAGACAAAAATATGCTTTAGCTCATCAGGATAAGACTACCAAAATACTAAATGAATCAGCACTGAAGAATCAGTAGAGAAATCATCAGTGTGTTAACTGTTCAGTTCCAGGATTTCAAAACACACCATAATAGTCACAAACATGGGCTGCTTATCTAAAAAACAGGAGCCATCTATAAGAAATAAAGGCACACTGGTCCCTCTTGGAACACTGATTGCACATCACGTAATACTTTCACCTTATCTGCTCCCAAAATAAATGCTACCTTCATGGACTATTGTAACTTTTATTTCAAATTATTTTCAACATACAAGGGGCATCATTTTCAGAGGTTTAGGTCTGGCCAAAGACTAAGTTGGATGGCAGTATAGCCTAAAGAGTAGAGCACTGAGCTGTGGACACACTGGCCCAGATATTCAAACTGTGCCAGGCTGTGGTGCAAGCTTGGGCGCAGCTCAACTTGGCTGCGCAGGGGTGTGGACTGGGTGATATTCAACGGAGCTTCGCCATGGCTCAGCAGTATTGAATATCGCACCCTGGCCACCCACAGTGTGCATGGCGCAGTGGCACTGCGCCAGCGCAAGTGGCAAGAGTGGAGCATGGGGATGCGCTACCACAAGTTCCATTGTGCCATGCACAGCAACTGCGATATTCAAAAGTTAACATTCAAATGGGGCCATAATGTATGCAAGGCGCACATGGGGCCATTCGCATGCAGGTGCACCGATCCCCGACGACTTGAGCCTGGCACCCTGCCAGGCAGCAACCGTCGGGGACTGACGCCCCCTGCAGCCGGCAATGTGCTCCACAGCCCGATCGCGGGCATCTGTAAAAAAAATAGAAATAAGTCCTATATCCCTGGTGGTCCAGTGGACCGCTATCTGCCCGATCGCGGTCATCTGTAAAAAAATAGAAAGAAGTCCTATATCCCTGGTGGTCCAGTGGACCGCTATCTGCCCAATCGTGGGCATCTGTAAAAAAATAGAAATAAGTCCTATATCCCTGGTGGTCCAGTGGACCACTATCTGCCCGATCGTGGGCATCTGTAAAAAAATAGAAATAAGTCCTATATCTCTGGTGGTCTAGGTACCCCTCTCACCCGCCCACTGAGCCCCACTGCCCACTCCCCGGTCGGCGGCGGCACCCTACCACCTGCTGCCCACCACCACCCGAATGACATCGTTGGTAGGGCTATCGCCCAGTGGTCCACAGTGTGAGCCAATGGGCATGCAGCCCATACCGTCTACACATTCAGATGGATTCATTCCATATCTGGAATGTGTATGGTATGCTGCGGCCATTGGCTCACGCTGTGAACCAATAGTGTACACCCTAACGGTGTCGATCAGTGGGCGACTGGGCAGCAGGTGGGTGGGAAGCTGCCGCCGCCAGCTGACCGGGAGGCGGGCGGTGGGGCTCAGTAGGCGGTGGGGAGGGACCCTGGACCACCAGGGATATAGAGACTTATTCAAACTACAGATGCCCTGTCATGGTAGATAGCGTCCACTGGACCCAGAAAAGATATAGAGACTTATTCCAATTTTATAGATGCCAGCGATCGAGCAGATAGCGATCACTAGAACCACCAGGGATATTGAAGAACATTCTCTTTTTACAAATGCCGTCGATCGGGCAGACAGCAGTCCACTGGACCACGAAGATACTGGACAGTTTTATTATTTTTTTCACAAATGCCGCGATCGAGCGTAGAAATGCCGCCAGGAGCAGCCGACCGGGTGGCCACCCACAGGTGGCAGCTGCCATGTTGCGCCCTGCAATGCGGCAGCTCACCTGTGGGTGGCCATCAGTTGTTCCTTTTTTTTTGGATCAACTTTGTGCTGGCACAGGTAGAGATTGCGCATGCATGGCTCTGCACATCCCGGGCTGAATATCGGGCTGTGCAGGGTATGCATGGGCACATCCCCCCCCACCTGCACCTGCATACATTACTGATGTGCTCAGTGCATCGGGATTTCAGCCGCACTTTTCCTTTTGAATATCATGCCAAGATTAGTGGTGATGGCACAACACTGTTGCGCCCATGTGCAACCCTTTGAATATCTGGGCCACTTTGTATATCCAGCAGACCAGGGGTTTGATTCCCATAACCTCCACTTGCATACTATGTGACCCTGGGAACCTCTCCCAATGACTCTGTGGTCTTGGGTCACCCCTGTAAATGGACCCTGTGCCCAATGGACCTTACAGGGTTACCAATGATTAAATAAAAAATAATTATCTTTCTTGTACAACTCATTAGTATGGGGATTAACACCTACACAGGGGACCTACAGAGACACTGGTATATTCAACAGTTTTACCTCCAGGAACACAACTTACACATTCTGGCCTAGATTTTTAAAACCTTAAGACATAGCACTTGTGGCAGTTGTTTAGTCACAGCTACATCACTGCAAATGTAGCACAATGTTTGCATTCAATTTTCAAGCACTTTATACATTTGCGGCACTGCTCACTTTACAGCAGAAAAATGGTGTTTGCATTATTTTTAGTTTTTTTTGACACATGCATGGTTTTTTATATACAACTTGCAGCAATTGTGACATACCCCTTACACATCCATCTTTCCTACTGAAAAAAGGTCTACAGAAGGGAGATTGTCAAGCTACTAACCTCCCTGCTTCTTGGATCTAGTTCCAGCCCAAATGGGATTGAGTCCCATATCCTCCAACTTGGCGCCCTCTGCACTTGCCCTGCACATCACCCATTTTTGTAACCTTTCACTCAAATTGTCCCCTCCCAATGGAAAATAGCCCAAATTGTCCCTGTCCCAAAAAAGAGTGACTGTACACTACTCACACAATATTTTCCTATTGCCCTACTAGCTTTTCTAGGCGAATTACTTGAAAAGGTGATAGCCTCCCAACTAACCGACTGTCTGTATTTGTGCAGACTTCTTACTCCTCAACAGCATAGTTTCCTTAAGGAACAAAGTACAACCACTGACCTCGTCCAGGTCACTGATAACATTAAAACTGCCATGGACAGAGGGTTCCTCAGAGGTACGGTCTTCACTGAACTATCCAAAGCATTTGATTTAGTAGATCACTCCCTCTTGATGCAAAAGCTAATAGATACTGGCCTCTCCCACCTGACACTGCCTGGTTCACTAACTTTTGAACAGACATGCAGCAATTCATCAAATCTGGAGATGCCTCCTCAAGCCTCTTGCCAATCAACCATGAGGTCTCCCAGGGATTCGTACTAGGGTCACTTCTCTTCTCTTCTCCCTCTACATAAACAACCTCCCCACTGTCTCCTCCAAATGCTCAGTAGTCACGTATGCTGATAATACTGCTGTCTACTACAGCATCTAAAACCTCCTACTTAATGCCCAGGTTAACAGTGACTTCTTCCTCATACACAACTAGCATGGGGTCAACAACTTAGTTCTTAATGCCACCAAAACCCAAGCAATATTATTTGGATCTAAAACACAAAGGGCATCCCATCCCAGTCCATTGGCCATGTGCTACTCTGATGGTACCCCTCTCTCCACTGTAACTGAATTTAAGTACCTTGGCATCATCCTGGACCTTGTCCTGAATTTCTTCTCCTATATCTCTACCATTGCCAAGTCCGTGAACCCCAAATTAGGCATGGCATATCACCTCTGCCACTTTCTAACTCCTGATGCACACAGGACCATAACCCAAGGCATACTCCTCTGCTCCAACTCACTCATCCTCACAAATGCCCCCAAAACCTCACTACTTAAATAGGATGTTACAATAACATCTGTCATTTAGCTCCGTCTACCCCCACTTCACACATCATTGCTCACGGTACTCCACTTTGGGCTGGCTCTCCCAATTTGCATCATGCTCCAGGATGCTTTATTTTCAGACTCCTCAGGTCCACCACCCCAGCCTTGCCTATCTCATTAATACATGGCTCGCAACCTACTTACTCACTTCAATCGACAGATACCACCTCCTTGGTTGTTCCAAAATGTGACTAAAATGGGTGACCTTGTCTTGTCATCATATATCCCAAAGCTGTTGAACTCCCTCTCTAACAACATTCACAATTCCCCAACCCTGCCTTCAATAGAGAAAGGAGCTTATGGATGGTATAGGTGGTGGGTAGGGATCATGGACACAGTCTGCGGGGGCAGCTGCAGTCAAAGGGTACTGCGGGCTGCATATTCGGGCAGACTTGCTAGACCTCTGGGCATTTTTCTGCCAGCATTTTCATATGTTCGTATGAAGGCTCATCTCCTTCTATGAATGCTTGTACCAGTACTTAGCATTTACCCTCCACCAACTGCCTACTAAACACTCTTCTACACTGTGCAGTCAAACTGCCCAGTTCATTCCAAGTCTTTGCTCTTAGCAAATTAGACTACACTACTGTTATATCCCTATGGCTAAATTAATGTACTGTTCAACATTTGATGTCATAGTAATTTACAAAATGTTTTGTTACTTGCTGTCTCAGTGTATCGTTCATATGCCTTTGATGTTTCTATAACTATTGTAAATTGTACCGGTGAACGATTTGTCGAGTGTTTTTTTTTACCTGGCTTGTACTCTCCCAGGTCATACATGAAAATAGGCATTTGGTTGTCTAGTGTTCTTATCCAGTTACCAAGAAGTTAGACCACATTTTATGCAGTCTGACAGTCATGTCCCAAGAAGCGCTATTGCAGCAAAATCATGCCACGACTCTCTGAAAATTCAGCCCTCTGTACACATGCTATATGTGGACATGCCAGGCATAACACATGCACTGAAAATGGCAGCAAGCTGTTATAAAGTTGGGCAGGGGTTGTGAGGAGGCACCCTGTTAGAAAATCTCTTGCATGTGATAGGAATTGCGGGTGCACAACAGGACAACTTTTCTTGATACACGGGTGCCATTTCCACCCCTTTTAAAAAATCAGGCCTCTGAAGTTTTGCTGCAAAACATATCACACATTTTATTTCAGAATCTACCACCAGTGTACTGTATGTGGATAAAATATCCATACAAAGCACTCCGACTGGTTTCAACTCCTGATGAGTCTGCATCAATGACACTATGGAAGTGTGACTAGGGCTACCAAAGATATTAGCCTTTAGGATGCCAAAATGTATTTTGGGCAGATATTCAAAGTATTTGCATAGGCAATTTATTAATTTGATGTACTTGTTTAAATGGTACCACACCAGGATTCATTAAGGTCCAGCACCTAATTTGTAAGAGGGTCACAGCAGCATCAGTTCTGCATATATTACAAAGTTACACAAAAATGAAATTTAGCAAACAAAAATGAAGTTTAACCAAGGATCAATTACACAGTATATTAAGAGAATGAATAAAGACACAGATGTATTATAAAATGAATTACAACATTTATTAGAAATCACTTATGTGATTTCAGTTAATCAGAGCTCATAACTGCAAGGACTCTTCTCATCTGGGCACATTAAGGTGAATCTTTTCATTTCAGAGACAGAGGAGGAGTGTTACACTAGTATTTGTAGACTGAAAATGAACTATATAAAACATGATATAAATCACTCTAAGTTGAGTAATTAATACTAAACTGAAAGGACCACTGACAGATCTCTCATTTCGTAAAAGGAAGTCATCTTGAAACGTTTGGGCAGCTTAAGTGGATCAGCTTTGCCTTGCAGTCCCTTCATGCTAACCTCACAAGATGGCTCGCATACAATAAGGCACGTCCCGCAGAACTCCTATTAACATTATGAAGGCATTACTTATGGAAATTTGTTTGCTCCTGCAAAATTTTAAAACATTTAAATATGCCTGCCCCCAATTTCAAGGGACAACACTAGAATTTACAGTAGTTATACCTTCTGGGGATGTCCTTGGCTGCTCTGAGCAGACATTTTCACCCAAAAACATTTTACAAATCTTCATGATGAACCAAACTGAGTGAACAGATATTCAGAATTTATGTTTCAAACTTTGTTATGGGTGGGAACCAGTCTGCCACTAGACTAACAGTATCTGTCTTTGGCCTGATCCATCATCAAAGCCTGATATAATGACAAAGCTTTAAAAGATTCCTTTACCCAAACTTGCCCTCCATCTGAGGTGACCTCTGTGAAGCCCTCAAACACAGTCCAGTACATCAAAATATGTTAAAGAGTATCTTTGCTTGAGTTTACTTTGGAGCATTGCATGTGTATACATGCGAGATTTAAGACATCCACTGAGGCTTCCCGGTTTTAAGGCATGCTATGAAACCTGTTCTATTGGTAAGCCAGTTGGCTAATGAAGAAAGAAAAAGTTTCTACTTAACTGCCCACTCGAATAAGGTGTGTAATGCCACAGGCAAAGTCAAACAAGCTCTATAAAATGATTACCTCCTAGCTTGTGTTCTGTAATTAATTTATTTGCCTTGAAGCACTATACAAGTGAGTTATCATAATGTGTTTGCACAGTGCATCTGAATTTTCAGTTCTGCTTCCTGCAAAGCATTCCTAATAGCACCTGCATTCTAATCCATGATAACAGGTGTTCATGTGATATTTAAAAACAATCATTGGCCAATGACAAATGTTCACATGTTGCATTTGCTGTGTAGTTGTTGGGCGTTAGTGGCGCAGCAGATAAAAATAAATAACATGAGTTATAATGGTGAAATTGTCACGATTGGGAAATGAAGAGATTCACACATAATGCTGTGCTTTTAGATTATGAAGAAATACACACATAATTCTGTTCTCCTATATTATGACTTGAGTGCCTTGCAATTGGGCAAGAACTTCAAACTGAACAGGGAGAAAAAGGAAGAAAGTGGGTAGAAGCTGGAATAAACCTAATTATAACACAGCCAGGGAAAATGGCTTGATCCCATTTGTCGGGAGCCATCAAGTGACCATGGATTAATTCTCAATTAATCCGCAGTTGCTCCCTAGACAGCTCAGACCCAGCAGTCGTGGGATGCCCCTAGAGCAGAGCTGCATTCCTCCATCGATTTGATCTGTTTAGCTCACTGCACTTGTGTAATGTGTATTTGCTGCTCACTGCTTGAGAACGCTGCAGTTGCCTCCCTGCTCAGTCATTCCTCCCTATCTCCTGAGCCATCCAGATATGTCTCCCTGAGTCTTGCTACTGTCTCTCCTCAGTCTTCCCTGCCTTCTTCCCGAGCCATCCATGTTTGTCTACCCAAGTGCTGCTAAGCATTCCTGCCAAGTTCTCCTACCCGTCCCCCACTACTATGCTTCTGTACAGGTCCATATCAATTTTGCTGATAATTGTTGAGTCCTCGTACCCTCCCTCTTCACTGATTTCTCCCCATCTCCACTACTTTGTCCCCGAGGGCTGGTAACCCTCCATTGTTACCTCCAGCTCTGTGTCCCTGAGTGCTGGTAAGCCTCTGTTGTTACAGTACTGCACCTCCTGTCTCCCCCACTCCTGCTACCCCTCCCTCCTTACTGGTGTTCACTGCAGGTTCTCGGTTCCCAGCTTGCGTTGTAACATCCCACGTCCACCTCAACACAGTGGTGTGCAGTGCAGCTCCTCATCTGCTTCTGGGCTCCACACTAAGATGCTTAGTGTGCTGACTATTTATAGCAGCACGATCCCAGCATCAGTTGGACGGCTGGCAGCTGATGAGGTGTGTGGAAGGCTGTGCCGCTGGCTGTCCATTGCTGCGGCACTGACTGACAGGTATGGGGGAGGGGTTGTTGTCTGTGCCATGAGAGGGAGCCACTGACCATCAATGAGGGGCAGGGGAGCTGGGATTAGGGAGCCAGGGGGTGACTGGGTTGTTATGTACTGGGCCGGATCATTTATGACAGGGCTCTGGTTAAGGGGGTACAACTACTACAGGGATGGGGCACAGCCATGTGGCGAGGGGTTCCAACAACTATGGGGATGGGATTCTAATGTGTCGGGAGGTACAACTACTACAGGGAGGGGCATAGCCATGTGGTGGGGGTTCCACCAACTACAGGGACAGGGCTCTGATATAAGGTGGGGGTTCTACATTTATAGAAACGCATGGATGTGTCAGGGGGTGGGGTGGCTAGCATATGGGACCAGGGCAAGTGCTCTGCTGTGGGGGGTATACAGCTGTGTGCTGGGTTGAGCCACGGGGGTGGGTATTGGGCTGAGGGACCACATGTCAACAGGACCCTCTGCACATAGACTGGATGCCTGAGGGTGCTATGCACACACCCAGACCTGCACCTACCCATGCAGGGGATTCTCTCTGGGACCCAGGAGGAGCATCTGATTGGATGTCTGTCTGGGTCCACTACTCCCCCTGGCCACCCAGTGCAGTCCTGCATGCTGGGGGGGGCCATGGACAGATGGAGGCCGTGTGTGCATACCAGCCTGTGTGCACCTGTCCACGGGTGCGGAGCTATGCGGGCAGGGTACATGCCTCTGGCATGTACTTTCCATCTGTTCATGCATAGGCACTGTCTGTGTTTTGTTATTTCACTTTGCTGTCTATATCTTATTTTCATGGAATGTTACCTGTATTTAGATTTGACTGTTGAATGTAATTAATTTTAGGTCACTCCTGAAAAAGGGACTTCTAGTCTTAGCTGGGTAGTAATGTGGTAAGGTAACTTTGACAATTCAAGGAAGTCATTAGCTGCATTTAACTCCTAGAGGTGTTAATATAATGGTAATGTTTAAATGGTTATCTTCTCATAATGTGGTACTGCAAGAGATATGACTAAGAACACGCTTGTTATAAGCTAAATTAAGTGTAAGTGTACAAATGCTGTATACATGTCTCTGCTTACAGTAGGTACTTGTCTTATGCAAAATAGCAAATAAAAAGTTTAAAAGGAATGTAACACAACAGTATTGACCAGGTAGAAGAACTATTTCTTATATTACTTTCTGGTGTCCTAATGCACTGGAAGTTCTTCAGCTGGCATTTCGATCACTGAAATCAACCCCTGTCATCTTATTATTGTACTGATGTTTTAATCTTGGGAGTTCCATCCTAACTGGTATCTCACGTGTTAGCATGTCACCCTTACATACAGTACTCAGTGCTACTTTCTTGGGCCTTGCTTGCCACATGTTGCTTTCTTTCTGGAACCATTCTCAGCAACCAGTAAAATACTCTCTCCAACATCAAGATGTGCATCACAATACTATAGCGGTAACCCTAATTGTGATCTATTGACTGTGCCACAGCTTCTTCCCCTTTCCAGATTGTGTAAAAGGCCCCTTGGTACCATGCATTCCTGCTTAAAGCAAACCAGCCTAAATGTTGATGGTGATTTGCATATATATTCCATGATGCTTTGAAGTATGGTGTATGTATGTATGATTTTGTATTTCTGTGCCACAGAATTCTATTTTTATTTATTTATTTAGTTTTGGTTGACCAGATAATTGCACTAGATAAAACAATTTCAGGCATGGTCCGGGAGCTTACAAAGATAGTGAGATTCCAAAAATCAACAGAGTCACGACTACAAAAGCGCAGAAAACAACAAAAGCACAATGGCTGTAATTCACTAAAGAGTGGGTATCATGTATGAAACACGGGTAACCTGCCTCCATTGCACCCAGGGTATGCTTGCTGGCATTGATGACTGCCAGACACCTGTCTCCTGCCCCCTTGGCATGCAGCCGTGCCATATGTTCGTATAGTGTCCTCTAAGATGGTGGACAGTTTCAAGAGGGGTTGGGACAAGGTAAGGGATACTGGGAAGAGGGGGTGGGAGGGGCAGCTGTGAGATGAGGTGCTAGCTGCACACTCGAGCAGATTTGACAGACTGGGAGGCCTGTTTCTGCTGGCAATTTTGTATGTTCGTATTATGGCAAAGTGGGGATGGAGTGCCGGACACTGGTAGGCATCCAATAGGATGCCCAGCCTGGGTCCCATAATGGATCCCCGCACATGGGCAGGAGATCCTGGAAGGGTGCACATTGTCCAGTGCACATACCTCTCAACCTCTTGCCTCATAAATCAGGGACAAGGCTTAAAAAAATCAGGGATAAAGACCCAAAATCAGGGACATATCTTAAAAATTGGTACTATTCACTCAGAAAGCTGATAGAATAAGGGGATTTGTGTTAAGATGCATTTTCTGAAGAAGAACAAGTCTGTAATTTTAATGTTTGACAATATTTTGAGATTTTAATCCACACTGTTCTGTCACAAAAACACGAACTGTATGAGGGACAGAGGAAAATTTTGAGGCCAAATCAGGGACGTCCCTGAAAATCAGGGACAGTTGAGAGGTATGCCAGTGCATGACTGGTGGGCATTTGCCTGAATGACCACCCTCAGCCTAGTGGGCTTTAGCAGCAGTGTGCAGGGGATCCTGTGATCACCGCACCCAGCCATGAACTTGTGGGGGGGTGCATAATGAGGTACGCCAGGTTCCCCGTCCCCATGGACAAGTTGCAGCCCCAGAATGGCATGCAGTACCATTCTGCATGGGTGCAGCGTGGGGCACACACCCTAGCATGTAGCTGCTTAGACGGCCAGAGATCCGGAGTGAAACTGGCATGTGCTCCATTCGCGACTGCCATTGGGGATCCGCTGCATGGTATTCTCACTTAGGGTTGCCTATGCACCTCAGAAATGTGGCACATAAGCAATCTGCACTATGGTAAATCATGGCCAATATGCGTAATATAACAGAGTAACAAAGAGCAGGCAAGGATAACGTACAGCTACAGAAAAAAGAATACAGCTCAGAAGTAGAGTCAGAATGGGTCAAAGGTAATAAGAGCAAATATAATTATAAAGCAAATGGATTATGAACTAACAGTGCAGTGACACTGAAAAAGACCAGAAATATGGGGTGGGACTGACAAGCACAAAGGTGAAGATAGAGGGAGTGCCTTGGAGCAAATGAGGCAAATGCATGCTCCCCCATTTTAGAAGAGCACTTGGGTATGGGCAAGAAAGACAAATCATTGGAACCCAGAGTGTAGGCTTGGTTTGAAGTTAGTAAGAGGGCAGCAGGAGTGGCAGGGTTGGAAGACCTGATGAAGTTATCAATAATACTGCTTGTAGTATGTAGGCGAGGTGGGGGAGAGCCAGTGAGACTAACATACAGTGGTGGGTCAGACAGGAACCAAAAAAGGAAACCTACATATGTTTTTGTAGGTAACGTTCCATTTAGGTAAATTGGAAATGTTAGCCTGGTAGAGTGAAGTGAGCCCATGTTAACGCAGCAGTACTACGGAAAAAAAATTGCGCTTTTTTGACAGTTTATTCCCTGTACCCTGCTAATCATATACCTGGTACTCTTTCTCACCAGCATTGTACTATGGCCGAGTAATCTGCTCAGTTATTCTCTGCTTTTGTTTACATTTATGCCACTAAGCATGTTGCACTGGAACCCCTCTGCTGCCAACTGCACATCTATATGACTTGCAGGGACATTGGGAATGATCAGCAGAGGGTCCCTCTGCTGTTGTCAAAAAATGTGATGCAACCTGAAGAAAAAGCGCAGCTGAAATTAGTCAGCTGCCATATTTGTTGTAGTGCTGCAACACTTCAAATAAATTGCAAATATCTAAAAACTAAAGATGATTGGAAAAAACATTTACAGGTATGGAAACTGGAACTTTGGCCACATGTTTACAGCCGAAAAACAGAATTTTGATAGGTCACTTCCTGATTTGGTAGTACTGCTGCTTTAAAGGCTAGGAAGCAGGACACCCTGGGCAATTGCCACCCTGGCAGCAGAAGTCAGGGCATGGCTAATTCTGTAAGCAAACCCAGTCTTGGAATTTACAGATTTGCAGATGTTCGAGACATGCAGTGTAAAATCAAGGGTGGGATCAAAGGTAAGGCCTAGGTATTTGAAAGCATTCGCCACAGAGATGAGGGAACTATCTATACAGTGGATGTCTAAACCAGTGTTGCAAGCCCTGAATTTATGTGTGGATCCAAAACGCATGGCCTGGGTCTTGCTGGAATTTAGGACACAACGATTTTGGACAAGCCAGGTCTGAACTCTGTTGAAGTCAGCATTTAGCTTTAAGTTGATGTCCATAAAACTCTTGGAGCTAGAGTGAAGTACCATTTCATCAGCATACAACAGGGTTTTACAGTGAGAAGTGGTGTTAGGGATGCCATTAATAAAGATGGAGAAAAGTAATGGCCCCAAGATGGAGCCTTGAGGAACTCCAGCATTGATAGTAGTTAGGGCAGAGCTGGCCTTGCCAAACTTGACAAATTGTTAGATAACTAGAGACCCAGCTGATGGCAGTGAATGGAGGAAACCCCAAGGGAGGACAATCTGAGTTCAAGTAGGGTGTGATTAACAAGGTCAAATGCTTTTGTGAGATCTAAACCTTCTACACACAGGTGCTGCGAATCTCGAAACAGGGAGGTGCCGCTATCAGGGTGGCTAACCCAAACTCAACAAAAGTACAAAAGATAGCGTACTCTTGAAATACAAAGCCACAGGCTGCCAGAGTAGAGGTGAAAAAATACTGCAGTTTATTACTACACAGTTGAGTCACTGTGCCAGCCCTTGGGTTTAGGACTAGCAGACTGCTGCAATGAATTACAAATTTCACTTTGAATGATACAAAATGTTCAGAGGTACAGTGACTCAACTGTGTAATTATAAACAACAGTATTTTTCGCCTCTACTCTGGCAGTCTGTGGCTTTCTATTTCAAGAGTGAGCTATCTTTTGTACTTTTGTGAGATCTATAAATATGGCTCCAGTTAATGTACTCTTGTCCACAGCAGTTTCGATGTTGTTGTTGAGTTGGATAAGTACTGTGGTAGTGCTGTGGGCCTGCCCGAATCTGTGCTGAGCAGGGGACAGTAGGTTATATTTGTGAAAGTGGTCTGTGACCTGGGAGGTCATGAGTTTTTCCAGTATTTTGCTGAGAGCAGGCTGGATTGCAAAAGGCCAGTAATTCTCAGTGCTTTTTGAGTCACCCGTCTTAAAATGATCTTGGCCACTTCCAATTTTCAGGAATGATAGCAGTAGTAAGGGACAGGTTGAACAGTCTGGTGAGCAAGGAAGCAAGAAATGGAGCAGCCAGCTTAAGTAGTTTAGTCTCTAGCCCATCAGGGCCAAAGCTCTCACAGGTTTGGATGGATTTTAGTAATCTCAGGACCTCCCTTCGAGTTATAACAGAGGAATGGAAAGGCAAATAGGTGAGGAGGGATAATCAGAGGAGAAGGACATTAGATTATCAAGCCTAGTTAGATAAGAGAAGTGGGAGGTAAAAGCATTGGCTATAGTGTCAGGATTATTGCAGTTGATGTTACTGACAGAAATATAAGGAGGAGTTTGACTTCTACTATTACCCAAGAGCCCCTTAATGTGAGACCAGAAACTCCTGGAGTCTCTAACAGAAGCAAGTAGGAGCTTCCTGCAGTACTTACTTTTAGACAGATTTCTTTTTTACAGGCATCCCTCAGTGCCTGATATTCCAACCAATCAGAGTGAAGTGTAATAGTTTTAAATTTGGCCCAAAATTTATCCCTAGCCTTAAACTTGGATAGCAAGTCGCTGTGCAACCATCTACTGGCTGTACCTCTAACCCGTCCCTTTAAAGTGTGAGATATTTCTCTTGAAGGAATTGAAGACTGGAGGTAAAATAGTCAAGGGCTTCATCCACATCACAGGAGCAATATAGCGGAGACCAGTCTATGAGGTGGAGCTCAGCGAGGAAGGCATCAGGATCAAATGCGGAGAAGTCTCACAGGAATAGCTCCTTGGGAGGGAGGGTGTTCCATACACAATAGACCAGGGAGTGGTCACTGATTGCATCGCCAATCATGCCAGCAGCAATGATCCTATCTTTCCTATTAGACAGAACCCAGTCTATGAACAAATGGTGACCTTTGTGGGGAGAGTCTAGTAGGGTCATCAATCAGCTGAGAAAGGTGGATTTTACCTAGGAGAGACTCAAAAGATTTAGGGTTACTACTATGCCAGTCAAGATTAAAATCACCCCTGAGAATAATTTTATTCTTACCTATAGCAGAAGACAGGTAATCAATTAACTCAGTAAAGGCAGCCTGGCCTCCCCTAATGGGATTGTATACACATATAGTATGAAGTTTCTTGGTATCCCCTAGGACCAGTAGGGAGTGAAGGACTTTACGTGAGGACAGGGTGACACCAGGCAGAGCAGTTAAGTGGAAGTCAGCCTTCTAGTAAAGGACAATGCACTCACTCCTTTTAATGGAGGGATGATGAATTCTAAGCAGCTTATATATAACCTGCTAGGGAACATACTGAATCAGGAACCAAGGGTTTTAGCCATGATTCAGTGATACCAAAGATATTAGGACAGTAGTGAGAGATCCAGGCTTCAAGTTCAGGAAGTTTGGCCATAAGGCTCCTTATATTGAGGTGAGCCACCTTGATGCCCTTGGTATTAAACTAGGAAGAGGGGCTATTTGGACCATGATTGCACTGTGGACTGGAGTTGGTTTCATTGTCACCAGCCAGGGTTATGGAGAGGGCTAGGAGCCACAGCGGGGATAGGTCTGCAATCAAGGAGACACAAAGACAGCTGTATAATTTGTACTTACTGAGGTGCTGAATTATCAAAAAGAAATATTTGGTTCTGAGGCACCATATTAAAACAGTATTTGAGGCAACCAAGGACTTAGAAAATTAGAAGTTCTGGGGTTGACTGGTGGGGGCACAAAATCATGATGAGGAAGAATTGCTCGTTTCCCTACATGAACATATGTGTCAGCAATTATGTAACATTATAAAGCACGATAAGTTGCATTTACAAAAGCAGTAGAAAGCTGTGAAAAATGGACTTAGATAACTAGAAAACTTAACCAGATAAAGCAGACACACAGTCAGGAGAACAATAGGATACCTTATAGAAAATAGATTGAGGTCCATATAGTAAAGCAGTCCAAAAGCGAACTGTAGGCAGACCTGAGCAATGGCTGGATTTAGCACAGCTGCAGGGGGTCTTAACTGGGGGGCAGCATGGCTGGCTAACAGCTGACCCCACAGGTGACACCCACAGTAGACACCCTTTGCAATGCAGCCCTTAGCACTCTGGACCGCAATTGTAAAGGACCACTAGGACCATTCTGTACTTGAGGGAGAGGTGCAGAGAACTGATTGGTTGTTCAGTCCAGTCACTCACTCGGTCGCAGGCCAAGTCTACTCTCTCCCCAGAGCTAGCGGGAAACAGTATGTTGTAAAAAATGCACGACCCAGCTTTTAAGCACTCAACCAGGTTTAGTTCCTGCAACTGCAACACAAGTCTAGGCCTGGAGTAAAAGCGGTCGATAAAAAGAATGCACCCCTGTCCTGTAAGTGGACCTAATTAAATTACAGTTTCTGAGTTGTTTACCCTGTCTTTGGAGCTGATACATTGTGCAGCACCTCTGATTTTACTTCAAGATCATCTTCCTTGTCTGAATGGGCATTTAACTCAACATTTTCCTCCCAGGACCTGTGATGGTCATGTCCACCATTACACTTGGAGCAGTGTTTTTCCTGCATACACCACATAACTCTGTACATAGCCTCCCCTCCATCTCACTATTAGTGTATGTAGTGGGAGTATACTCAGTGCCCACAGGTAAGGGGCTGACAGCATAAAAATTAGTTCCTGTCATCTTTGAGGTTGCCATGTTAAAGACATTTTTTTTTATCAATAATTAGACATACAGGACAGTGTACGAGTGCTCATACACAACAAGGATATTTTTCACTCTAGAAGTTTCCGTGGTAACAGAAGACCTTGAGAGCACAGCTTGAGAGGTCTCGTTACCACGGAAACCTCAAGAGTTAAAAATATCCTTGTTGTGTCTGAGCACTCATACGCTGTCTTTTATAGTTATGGACACTTATAAATTAACATTGGTGTCCTTACTTTTGCATTTTTTTTTTCATCGCTGCTCGCTTACTGAGCCGGCTCTCACCACCTCGGCTATTTCCTAAAGAGCAGAGGTCACCAGAACATGCATGCACAAATGCGTTCCATGTTGTTGTGCTGCACTAGCTATGTAGCTAGTGCAGCACAACAAACAAAGTGAAGTAGCAACTGCAGCACAACAGCGCTGTTCTAGGCATGGATTTCCATGCAGAACAGCATTCTACAGTATCATACACTATAAGGTCTTATTCTTAGCTGCACTAGAAGAACATTGAACTATAGGCTGGGGGTTTAAATATAATTAGAGTATGCTTGCAACTTTCTAAACATGTCCTCTGCCTGCAAGGAGATTCTCTGCAAAACACAGTTTCATGCAACCCAGCTTCTAATGGCCAGACTGGTGGTTTTGTCACCTCTGAAATCTGTGTTGGAGGAATGTTTTCCAACACAGTCAGTAATTAGTGTCTACACCCATATTCAGAGTTCTCAAGTAGGGTATTTAATGAGTGCTCACAAATCATGTTTTCTTCTTCCATTACTCACCACTGTCATGGATATCTTTGCTCAACATCACTATATCCATCTTACCTCACAGAGGTGGGTCAGAACACAAAGTTTTAGCAGGCAGCTTGTAATCCAGACCCTAATCTCTTCCAAAGGCCATGGGTGTGCATTGTTCAGACAAAAGTGGAACCCAGTCTTATACTTGGCCATACTGGGCATATCATGCAGCTTAATGCAGTGCGGTTCAATTAAATTCCATTTAATTCCATTCAACACTTAATCCATGACCATCTCTTTAGGCCTCATGTGAAATTAAGTTGGTGTACCACTTACAGTGGAGCTCATTGTATGCAGTTTTGTGGCATTAGCACTTTAAGAAGGGTGCCACTTCATTATCATTATTATTATAATACATGCTAAATGGAGTCCCTATGCACTGTAACTCCACCCCTGAAGGAGTGAATACTCCAAATATGCATGGCATATTAGTGTTCTGTGGCACAGCAGGTTTATTTGCACTGATTCACACTGTAATGCTTTGGCAGCCTAATAAATGTTCTAATTGCTGCTCTTGCATGCACATTCTTTATCTGTCTCCTGATCCCTAGGTACCTCTTGGTAGTTCAAGCATTAGAGGTTCTTCTGTGCAGCATTACAACGTCCTAGAAAGACATCATACATGCATGGTTCCAGACCCACAAGTGTTATACCCAAAGGTAATATTCTAACCCTCTTCTATATTTTGGTTAGACCAAAAAGAGCCAGTCCCTGAATTATGTACCCTCTACTCCTGATTTTCCCTGCAGAGGCAACAATGTGCTAGCAGCCTTCTCTTCCACAATCAGTAAAAAAGTGGTTCTGTGATTGGGGTAGGTAAAAAAAAAAAACTGGGGGAATTCAAGAATGCATGGAACAAACATAAAGCAATTCTAGTGAGGGGTAGGAGGAAGTAGGCTGTTGGTTAACTAGGATCTGCAGCTTATCCGATAGGTAGGGAAATGGGCAAACTGGGTGGGCCAAGCATTCCTTATCTGCTGTTAAAGTCTATATTTCTATGTTTCTAGGTGTCACAAGACTTCCAGCCAAGAGTTGTTCATGAGACAGCCTTCTTCACTCTCTCTTCTCTTCCCCTCTTTTTTTCTCTTCTCTCTATTAATCACATTGTCCTTAGGGTATGACTGGCCCTGGCAGTCCCAGAGAACCTTTCTGCAGCATACAGGGAATCTAGGTAAGAACCTGTGTGAGTCCTAGGGTTACACTTGGATTTCTGTTAGATTTGTTTTTCCCATTATAGCTCGAGGGAGTACTCCTGACCAACCACAGTGCTCCTTTCCTCTGTACATGCGGCACTCTTATTCTGTGAAGAATGTCTCACACGCAGCTGCCCTGGCATGTTCAGGGCAGGTTTTTGTTTAAAATATATGTTATTGCTTGATCTCGATATAATGAGATCACACTTACAGTTGTAACCATGGTCTCACAACCATAGGGCAGCATAACTGCTCACTTGTGGTTCTTATACTCTAAGAATGCATGTTAGCCTACTTTTTCAACCAGACGATAGGTCTTGGCAGCAGTATTAACACACACAGAAACATAGAATGTGAGGGCAGATAAGGACCGCCTGGCCCACCTAGTCTACCCATTTCCCTAGTCTGCCCATTGCCCATACACCCTGAATCTGGAAGATGTCAGGGAAGTTGAAGAGGTAGGCACTCAGCTTCTGGGGAGAGGGTATGACCCAACCAGCCAGCATCTGCCAGTCACCCAAAGAATGACAATAGCCTCCCCTGTGAAGGCAGTCTGGCAAGCATACTTCAAACTGGGAGGAAATGTGCAGTTGCAGCAGAACCAGTGATTAGATTGGGGGATGAGGGGGAAGGTATCAAGTTCAGGAAGACAAACTGAACCCCTAATGTGGGTGTGTATGTTAACAAGCTTTTCTTGACCTAGTTAGGAGACAGACTCATAGAGGAGGACAAACAGAAGGCCCCTGTTCTAAATAACTTTTTCTGCTTCATGTTCATTAAGGAATGCAGAGGCCCATTACCGGACAGTGGTATCAAGGTTGAGGTAATAGGAGTCCCTCAAATGGACACACTGTCAATCACTATCAGCAGAGTTAAGGAGGCCCTAGAAAAAATCAAGGTAGACAAATCGCTAGGGTCAGGTAAAATTCACCTGAAAGTGCTAAAAGAACTGGCTGGGGAGTTGTCAGGCCCATTGGCACATTTGTTCAATAGTTCACTATTGTCAGGAGTAGTGCCGAGGGACTGAAGGACAGCAAACGTGGTTCCCCTCCTCAAGGGTGGGAGTTGTGAGGAGGCTGGCAACTACCGACCAGTCAGCCTCACTTCGGTAGTTGGGAAGCTAATGGAAGCCTTAATAAAGCAAGACTTGGTGGAGTACTGGAGAAGAACGGACTTCAGGATGATAGGCAACAAGGTTCATAGCAGGTAGGTTATGCCAGATAACCCTAATCACAGTTTTTGACTGGGTGACTCGGGAAATTGACAGAGGCCACCCAGTGGACCTCTTCTACTTTGACTACAGTAAGGCCTTTGACTCTGTGCCTCACAACCGCCAGCTGAAAAAGTTGGAGGACCTAGGAACAGCAATGAGCATAGTCAGGTGGATAGGTAGCTGGCTGAAAGACAGAAAGCAGAGAGTGATAGTCAATGGGGAGCTGTCAGAGGAAGGAGAAGTTACTAGTGGGGTGCCACAGGGCTCAGTGTTAGGGTCAGTCCTGTTTAATGCAGTTATCAGTGATATTAGTATAGGTATACAGGGCAAACATGCCCTGTTCACAAATGATACCAAGCTAGGAGGAAGGGTGGACTGCGAGGAGGTGGTTAGGGACTTGCAAAGAGACCTTCAGAGGCTGGAAAGATGGTCTAACATCTGGCAGCTGAGATTCAGTGCTAAAAAGTGCAAAGTGATGCACCTGGTTAAGGGGAACCCGAGGACAGTTTACAGGCTTAACGGGGTCCAACTAAATGTCTCTCAGGAAGAAAGAGACCCTGGGGTCATCATTTTCAGTACCCTCAAATGGACCAGCCAATGCAACACAGCTTACAGCAAAGCCAGTAGAATGCTAGGGTGAACAGGGAGAGGATTTGACAGCAGAAGCAGGGAGGTAATACTTCCTCTCTGCAGGTCCCTGATAAGGCCTCATCTGGAATACTCTGTCCAGTTTTGGAATCCACACCTTAAGAAAGATAAAAACAAGCTGGGGACTGTCCAGAGAAGAGGGACCAAAGTGATTTAATGCCTCCAAGGTCTCTCATATGAGGGATGGTTAGAAACTTTAAATATGTTCTCACTGGAGGATAGGAGGGAGAGAGGGGATATGATTGAGACATACAAGTTCCTGAAAGGAATAAACAAAGTGCCCTCATCAGATCTGTTCTGTAGAATCACCAACTCCAGCACCAGAGATCACAGGTGGAAGTTGGGGGCTTCAAGAGGGAGCTTAGGAAATGCTATTTTACAGAACGGGTGGTAGAACCATGGAATAGGTTGCCCACAGAGGTGGTGGAACCTAAGACAGTGGCATCATTCAAACTGGGTTGGGAAAGGGCTATTGCAAGAACAAAAGTAGGGAGAGCAGTTGGGAGTTGGTATCAGAAGGGGGATTAGGTCCTGAGATCTGAATAGTTCTCAGAAAGACTTGGGCAGACTAGATGGACCTTGGTCTTCTTCTGTCATCATTTTTTCTCTGTTTCTATGTTTCTGTTTGTGTGGAACTAAATGACTTTTCCATCTAGGGCAACATAATTGCTTTGAGTGAGGACTGTAAGACTCATTTTGCAGAAAGTGTGAATGTTGATCTTGATCAAGAACTCTGACAAGGGACAACATAACAAGCATTTTGCCAAGAAAGGGTGAGGTAATTTGATTAGTCATTTGTTTTTTGCTTAACTGCCAAACCTGCATTTTTCCTGAACTAGAGTAGATTGTACTGTAAGCAGAGTTGCTACAAGCACTTCTTCTTGAAGTTGTGTAACAGGGTGTGCTTGGAAACAACTGAGAGCTGCATGGGAGATACTATATTGGACTAGAAATCTGCAACAAATCTCACTCTTGCTTAGATTGGAGGGAGGTTTTCCTTACGTTACAGTCTTACATTAGTATTGATTTGTGTTTAATAATTTTAGTTTTTAAATCAGGAAGGGGGTTTTCAAACCTGCTTATCTTGTGAGTAACTTCAGAAGGGTTGAAATAACTGCATATTTGATTTTCCTTTGTGGGTAACTGGACTGTCTACTAGTATTCTGTGACAGTTTGCATCAAACTATTTTTTAATAGTTTACTGTGTCTTTCCTTGTCCACAACTGACTTGTTTTGGGGCTGATTGCTTTCAAGGCACAAATCACAGGGCTGGGGATGTTTACCTGTGTTTGACTCAACTGTTTGTGTTTCTGTTTGTTTGAGGTCAACACTTATCATATTGGTGGGTCAGAGCTTTTAGCTGATTGTTTCAAGAGGGCACAGTTTGGGCCCTGATCCCCCCTACCCATCACCCCACCCACCCCTGGTACCATTTCCTTTATACCAGGGGTTCTGGCATCATTTCCTCAAGAGGTCAAGGTGCATACCACTGTCATATCCCTTCCAGCATACTGCACTGACAATATAAGCATACACATTATATACAACTCATACATACATACAAAACAATAACTAAGAGACAAATAAAAAAAACTTACGCAGGATAAACAAGAAGGTAGACTAACATGTGGGGAGTAGTGTAATGTACTGGCTGTGGGGCAACAGTCTTCCAGGAGTCTTTCTGAAGGCTGAGATGCTGCCCTATTTGCAGGCAACTCTCTGCCCTAAGGGAGGAGGTTGCCCATCTTCAAGCCACACTGGACAGTAGTAAGGGAACCTCCTCCACCCAGGGAGCACCAGGTCCACTACCACTACCTCAGAGACTGCCAAGAAAGCACAGCAGTTGGACCACAGTGGGCTCAGGGAGGGTGAGGGTGGTGGAACAGAGGCACACCCAGTCAACTGTACCATTCCACAATCCATACACCAGTCTGATGGAGCACAGTTCCCCTATGGATGCACCCACAAAGGAGACTAAGGAAGTTGTGGACAACTGTCACAAGGGAGCCCCACATGAAGGAGGCAGAGGAAACCGCAGGATAAGGAAGCAGCTCCTGGTGGGGGACTCAATTGTTAGAAGGATAGAACTGGGGGGATCAGGAAAAACTGATGTAGGGTGCCTACCTGGCACCACGGCTTGGAGGGACAGGAAGCGCATCCTCAGGATCACGGGAACAGCTGCACAGGAGACTGATCTGGACATCATTGTCCACCTAGGGACAAATGACTTGGCTCAACATAAGATTAGAGCAGTGCAGGAGGAGTTTGTGGAATTGGGGAGGGGCCTAAGTCAAGTAGCACACACAGTACCCTTCTCAGAGGTGCTGCCTGTCTATGGCAAGGGTGAGGTGAGAGTACTTCGCACCACGCAATTCAATTAATGGTTGAAAAGATGGTGCAGAGCACAGGGGTTTGGCTTCATTGGGAACTGGGGTTCCCCCTGGAGGATACCAGCCTATACTGGCAGGATGGTCTGCATCTGTCCAGGAAAGGAACAAGTCTACTAGGTGATTGGTTTAAATGCTTCATTGGCAAGCTTTTAAACTAGTCAAGGTGGGGAGGCACTGATGAGCAGCAGGAGATTCTCACCCTCCCCCTACTAAACCAGATACTAAATGAGATAAAGACCAAGGTAAAAAGGTCAGTAGGGAGCAGGACAGGGGTAGTTGGAAAGGGCAAAGTCAATGAGGACAGGGGTGGTGCTACAAGAGGTAAAACCATCAAAAAATGGAGAGCAATGAGTACCAATGCCCATAGTCTGGGTAACAAACTTCCTGAATTAGTGGCCTTGTTTGAGGAGGGAAATCTGGATATTGTGGCAGTCACAGAAACATGGTATGCACAGAACCATGACTGGGACATAAACATATCAGGATACACCATCTACAGGAGGGACAGGGAGGGTAAAAGAGGAGGAGAAGTAGCTCTCTACATAAGGGACGGCATCAGAGCAACAGAACAAAAGGGTAAACCGGGAGGAGAGGAAGCACTGTGGGTCAATTTGGAGACAGGCAATGGCACCACAATCCGCACAGGGGTTGTATACAGACCCCCATCTCAGGGGGAGGAAATGGACAAGGAAATTATAGAAAGTATCCTTAGAATGGCAGAAAAAGGAGATATTGCTAATGGGGGATCTGGATATGCCAGATGTTAACTGGAGTGCATTTGCAGCAGCCACTTCTAAGAGTGGGGTCATTTTAGATGCCCTACAGGGGGCATGTCTTAGACAACTAGTATTGGAACCCACTTGAGAGGGAGCAATCTTAGACCTGGTACTTTCAAATGGAGATGGCAAGAGGATCACAGATTTAGAAGTGGGTAGCCATCTGGGAACTAGTGACCATCGAACAGTATGGTTCATGATAAACACAGCAATAGAGTCAAGCCATACAAAGGCAAAGATACGGAGGGCAGACTTTGCCAAAATGGGTGAATGCCTAAGGAATGCACTAGCAAATGGGCAGGAAGGAGGGGTGGAAGGAGGGGTGGAAGAACAAGGGGGAATAATGAAAACTGCCATCACAGAGGCAACAAGCCTTTGTGTGAAGCAAATAAACAAAACAAAACAATGTAAGAAACCACTATCGTTCTCAAAGGAGGTGGCAGGGAAGGTTAGGGAGAAAAAGAGAGCATTCAGGAAGTATAAGGAATCACAGAAGGAGCAGGACAGAGAATTGTATCAGTTACAGCAAAAGGAAGCAGGAAAGGCAGTCAGAACAGCAAAGGCCCAAACCGAGGAAAAGATAGCCAACTCAGTTAAGAAGGGGGATAAAACCTTTTACAGGTACATCAGGGAGTGAAGGAAGACCAAGGGAGGGATAGTGAGGCTTAATAAAGCAGAGGGGGGTGGGCAGAGGGTGACTGTGAAAAGGCAGAGATTCTAAACAAATACTTTTACTCAGTATTCACAAATGAAGAGGTGGAGGTACCTAAACCTCCTACCGCTGATCAAATTCTGGTGGGTGACTTAAATGTCAACTGGCTCAGCCCCTCCTCCTCCTCTAACCGAGACTCCTTTTCTGCAATAGACCTAACAACTTGTTACCCACCCTACAGGACTAACCCCAAGAGGCTCCAGTACCCTGCTTGATGTGGTACTCACCAACCGCCTAATCGGATCCCCAATGTACAAGTCCTCCCAGACTCTCTCAGCGATCACTCCCATTCTATTCCACTGGTCAACCTCAGTCCCCAAACCCATAGCACAGTCCACATGCCGGCGTCTAATACCTAGGTGGACTGATAAAACTTAAGGAACTTCTGTCCCAAATTGACTGGTCTCCTATACTGGCAACTCCTGACATCGACACAGTCTCTCTCCTTCTTTACCCAAACTTTTAATAATGCCTGTGATATCTTTGCCCCAGTGTTGACCCGCCGTTCTAAAAGGAAGAATGCCCCTAGGTTACCCCAGCTTTGATCCACCAGCTCAAACATAAGGACAACCTATGGCACAGTACCATTGAAGACTGGCCGGCCCAATGACAATGATTATCTGCCGCCGAAACAAGTGCACTCGGGCCATCAGAAAGCCAAGTCTGAGCACCATCGGTCCTCACTCACTGCCTCATGGGGAATCCCAGAACCTTCTGGGATAACATTAAACAGGTTAAATGGGAGTGCACCCCTCCCCACCCACCCAGATCAACATTAATGGTGTGGATCTCCCTCAGACCCAGCCCTCATAGCCAACCACCTCAACACCTCATTCACTGACCTTAGCCCCATCCTTCCTACAAATTTTTTTGACCCTCCTCCCCCAGCACCTGCCGTAAATCTTTCTCGCCCTTATTTTCTCCTCCGCCGTGTTTCTGCCCAAGAACTTAGGGCGCACCTTGTCACTGCTCTCAAGAGTAATAGTACGGGCAGTGACACCCTGGATCCGTGTATCCTAGGGCTGGTCTTAGACACAGTCCTTACCCGATCACATGCCTCATCAACCACTCTCTTTGCCTGGGGAAGGTTCCAACTGCCTGGAAAGTCGCCACTGTCACCCCTATCTTTAAAGGTGGTGATAGGACTGTGGCCAAACTATCGACCAATCTCCATTCTCTCTCTCTCTCCAAGGCCTTGGAAAAAGTGGTGGCCTCTCAAATCTCTGACTACCTCTCCACCTACAATGTCCTTTGTCCTGAGCAGCATGGCTTCCGAGTGGGCCACAGTACCAACACAGCCCTCTAGAGTTCTCCAACTTTCTCCATTCCTCCTTAGACACTGATTCTCTGGCTGGTGCTGTCTTCATTGACCTCTCAAAAGCTTTCGACACTGTCTCCCACCCCCTCCTTCTTGATGCCCTTAGTCTCTCTGGTTTTGCTGCTGGGCCTATCTCCTGGTGCACCAGTTATCTGTCTGACCGCTTACAGCGTGTAAAAATTAATGAGACCTGCTCAGACATCTGTCCCATCTTTTCTGGGGTTCCTCAGGGCTCCATTCTGGGCCCTTACTATTCTCCTTTACCTTAACACCCTTCACACTCTTGCTGGGGAACATTCTATTATCGCTGATGATGCAGTCATCTTTGCCTCAAGTCGTAACCCTATTGCCTCCAGGACTCGCTGCAGAGTCCTTCACTGAAGCCCAGGGCTGGTTCAAGGAACATAGATTGGTGATAAATCTTAAAAAACAAAAACTATGTTCTTCTCTCATCCCAAAACAAGTCCTGCAACTTCAAACTCCTCATTCACTCTGGGTCCTCATTCCCACTCGAACAAGTTTGCTCCTATAAATACCTAGGGATCCATTTTGACCCTCCTCTCCTTCCATGGACACATCGCTGCCCTAGCCACTGCCACTAATATCCGATTGGGCATCTTAGATCGGTATAAACACTGCCTCCCCAGAGGCTCTACTCTGATCACCTCCTCTATCCTGTCCCTAGTGGACTATGGACTGCCGGTGTATGGTGCTGCTGATCAGACGCACTCCATAAAATTACTTTTCTCTGAATAAGGCCTGCAGGTTAATTACTGGAGCACCTAGGATGACACACACCTGTCTACTGTATGCTAAAAGCGCTGGTACTTGATCTCGCGGCGCCTCAAATATCTTACCTGTACCCTTACAAAAAGACCCTCCTTGGGCTTTCCCACCAGGATTGACCACCACCACCATCGCCTCTGTCCCACTGGTTCATACTCGGACCTCTGGGAAAACCTCTCTTGTTATCCCTAGAGCTAGGACCTCTCACGGCCAAAGAGCCTTCAGCTTTAGGGCCCCTCCTGGTTCAACACACTGCCCCTCCATCTCCGAGCTCCAACTATATCGTGCTTCAAAACTTCCTTACAGCAACCACCTTATTAACACCCGATGCTGTAACTGCCGCTAGTCAAAGCCGTACTCAATACTTATGACAAAGCTTATTACTAAGCTGCTAAGGACAACATAACTCTGGTATTGTTTGCATCCATCCTACCTGTACCAGCTTGTTTGTATCTATGTCTTAATTTACTGTTATACCTATGTGTTGTACTGCTATACTGTGTATTTTGGTTTGTCTTACTGTGACAAGGTACCTTTGTAAATGAGCCTATGGCTCAAAGGTTTTCCAAACTGCTGTTTAAATAAAATAAAATAAAAAAAATAAACCAAACAACAGAAACACGCTGGACACGGGGGTTGATACCAGCCCTTTCACAGAAGAAAGGGTTCTGAAAGAACTCTTAAAACGGAAGGTGGACAAAGCAATGGGGCCTGATGGGATTCATCCCAGAATTCTAAAAGAATTAAGGGTAGAACTAGTGACACCACTGACTACCCTCTTTAATAAATCATGGGAGGATAGGGTGGTACCTGAAGACTGGAGGAGGGCAGATGTGATTCCGCTACACAAAAGTGGGAGCAGGGCAGAAGCAGGAAACTACAGACCTGTTAGTTTAACCTCAGTGATTGGGAAAATGATGGAATCCCTTCTGAAGAAAAGAACTGTTGAATACCTAGTGGCCAGAGGAGCGCAGGACCCAAGGCAGCATGGATTTACCGCGGGAAGCTCATGTCAGACGAATCTAATAGATTTCTTTGACTGGGTGACCAAAGTAGTGGATCAGGGAAGGGCTGTAGACATGGCCTACCTAGACTTTAGCAAGGCATTTGACACAGTCCCACACAAAAGATTAATATACAAGTTGGCCAGCCTGGGACTGGGTTCCAAGATGGTAGCCTGGGTAAAAAATTGGCTGGAGAACAGGACTCAGAAGATAATAGTAAATGGAGTCCACTCTGAAGAAAGGGGGTTATTAGTGGGGTACCGCAGGGTTCAGTACTAGGACTGGTCCTCTTTAATGTCTTTATAAGCGATATTGCAGAGGGACTGGAAGGAAAAGTATGTCTCTTTGCAGACAACACAAAGATCTGCAATAGAGTTGATACACAAGGTGGGGTGGAAAGGATGAGAAGAGACTTGGCAAGGTTGGAAGAATAGTCAACTGTATGGCAGCTTAGATTCAATGCTAAGAAGTGCAAAGTAATGCACCTGGGAAACAAAAACCCAGGGGAAGAGTACACAATGGGGGGTGAGATACTAACAACAACAAAAATGGAAAGGGACCTGGGGGTATTCATATCAGATTACCTAAAGGTGAGCAAGCAATGTGAGAGGGCAGTAAACAGGGCTGGTGGGATACTGGGATGCATAGGGAGAGGCATCACCAGTAGAAAACAAGAAGCTGTTATCTCTCTGTACAGACAGCTGGTAAGACCCCATCTGGAGTACTGCGTGCAGTTCTGGAGACCCAATCTCCACAAAGACATAGACAGGGGTGGAGGCAGTCCAGGAGGGCATTGAAATGGTGCAGGCCTGCACCAGAAGACATATCAAGAGAGACTTAAGGATCTTAATATGTATAGCCTCAAGGAGAGGAGGACATGATTGAAACTTTCAAATACCTCAAGGGAATCAACAAAGTCCAAGAGGTAGCATCTTTCAGAAAAAGATGTGTGCAAGAACAAGGGGCACAATCTGAAGCTAGAGGGAGACAGCTCATAGGTAATGTGAAGAAGTATTTTTTCACAGAGAGGGTTGTGGATGCATGGAACAGCCTTCCTGAGGAGGTTGTGGAGTCAAAAACAGTGGTGGAATTCAAGAATGCATGAGACAGACAAGGCAATTCTTGGGGGTGGAGGGTGGAAGAAGTAGGCTGCTGGTTAGCTAGGATCTGCAGCTTATCCATTAGGTAGGGAAACGGGCAGACTAGGTGGGCCAAGTGGTCCTTATCGGCTGTCAGATTCTATGTTTCTGTGTTACTTGCTGCTGCTAGAGCACCATTGAAGCCCCCTTTATTGCTGAATCTCATCACTATCAATCTGTATCACAAAGGCTGTTGGTAACTATCAAGCACGTGAACAGCTGGCAAGTAAACTCACAAGCAAACTCTCTGTGCAGTTAGTTTTAGGTTAACTCAATAGTTCATGATCTACTGATCTGTTGATCAGTTTATAACGACTGATGAAAAAGAAATGCTTTGGCAAATTAAACAGACCATTACTTAACAGAAAACTACACCCTCATATCTTGTAATGTTTTTCTGTTTGTTTTGTTTATTTCCATGTCAACAGGCAATTATTTTCCTGTAGCTGTTAGGAAAATATGTGATTGCTTTAGTTTGTTTTGATTGTTCATACAAGTCCCTGTAACTGTCCTGGGGGGGTCTCTGTTTTCTGGTTGTTGAAATCTCATTGTCCCTGAAAGCTGCATTATCATATGAGAAGATGATGTGTCCCTACCCTTTAGACTCCACAGTATGCTTTTCTACTTAGAGTTCAACAAAACAAGTTGCAGCAAGATGTGAAATATCACATTTACCTTCAGTGAGCTTTGCAAACTGAGGTGTAATACAGGGGTTTTCCCTGTAAATTGCTTTCAATGTGTGTGTTTCCAGAGGGTTTTTATTTTTCAGGATATTTGTACTTTCAGCATAGATATACATGGTATAAATGGGTATTGTGACATCATGTTCTCATATACTAATGCAGCTCTCATACACAATGAGATTTCAGCAGGATTTCCAGAGGACTAGTATGAACAGTGAAAACAAACTAAAACAAACATGTATATCCCCATCAGCTACTGGAGAAGAGATGTCTACTGACAAGGAAACAAATACAATTTACAAAATATGAGGTTGTAGTTTAAAACAAAACAACTCAGCATGCACCACCAGGATATTGACCTCATGTATATTCATTTTATGTGTTCAACCAGGTAAACTCTACCCCCCCCCCGGGATAATCTGCTTAAGTATGTTATTTGCATCATGCTCCAATGAGAGCCTTATCCTTTTTCTACATGCTGTATAAATGTGTTATGCTCTGTTTCTTGTGTTTTCCTCTGTAGATTGTACTGCTGTTGCATTGCTGGCCTGGTCAACTGGTTCCTATTGTCCTGTGTATTTGTTTAGTCCCACCATCGGTGGTGGAATGATCTGAAAAGTGGTAGGGCCAAGGATGTAAAGGGTAAATTCTCCTCTGCCCCCTTGAATGGGTTTCCCCTCAGAGTATGTTTTTTCTCATCCAGATTTGTAATCTATGCAGCAATTCCCCACCCCCATTGATTGACATCAGCTTTCGTTGCCTAGTTCCTTGATAACCACCTGACGGTGTGGCCCTTCCTTTTCGTGTGTGGTTACTAGACCTGGTACCAGGGAAGCATAGAAGAAGAAAAGTATGGCTCCTGCAACAACAAGCCCAGGAGTGATTACCAGAAGAATGGCAGCCAAACTAGAAGCAGAAACAAAAGTCCAATCTGAGACTGTACAGCCGGCACCAGTGATGGAAGAAGAAGAACAGGCAGGGACAAAACCTAAAAACATGGCTTCCTTCTTCAAATGGTGGGCTATAAAACATAGAGAGACAGAGAAAGAGAGAAAAGAAGAGAAGAGAAGAGAAGAGAAGAGAAGAGAAGAGAAGAGAAGAGAAGAGAAGAGAAGAGAAGAGATGCAGCATCTAGAGAGCAGATCAAAAAAGATGCAGCAACAGGAGCAGCGATGGCTGGAAGCCATGCAGGCTCATTTTAAAGTAAGGGGCTAAAGGCAGGGCACACTTGACTCCAAGTTGCAGGAACAGTATTTGTGACCTTACCCTTACTTGCAACATTTGAAACAAGATACACAATGGCTGTAAGAGGCATTTCTTCATTCTTCACATCCTGAAACTCAAAAAAAAAAACGGTGGGAGGGGGATTCAAGGAGGACATCAGAAAGTATTTCTATGCACAGAGGGTAGTGGGATAAGTCGAACAGGCTGCCAGAGGGATTAGTCAGCACCAAATTAGTAGAGGGCTTCAAATAAGAAGGGGATACAGTTATGGGGCTGTTGAAGATAGCATGGGAGGATATATGGGGGATTGAGAGTGAGTGACCACTAGGGTATTCACATCATATTTTTGGTAGTGCCACCCAAGCAGACTAGAGTGGCCAGCAGGTTTTTTTCTGCTGTCATTTTCTTTGTTTCTGTGTTTCCTTCCAGTGCGCTAATAGGGCATGATGCATGAGCACAGTAGTTTGGAATCTTTTTTTAATTAAATTTTCCATTATTTTTATGAGACCATTCTCTAACCTCTAATTTCTGCCGCTTTGCTTAGCAAACAAAAAAAAATCATTCAAGAAGCCACAGTCTTCTTCAAAAAGTGGAACAGGGCACAGGTTTCTGAATACCTACCCACCCACCCCACATACATTCTTGTTTTATTTCTGGGAATTTCTGGGAATATAGTTAAAGAATTGTTCTATGATATCTAATTTCATACTGGTAGTACATTGTTTGTGTGGGCAAGCTCTTCTGCTCCTTTTTCATCCCTGGGCAGGCATCTTTGCCTCAAACCTTGCCTGCTCCAGAAGGCTAACCATGTCTGCACTCTTTCCAGCCATGAAATCTGCAGGGAACTATAACCAGTATGGGAAGGGTGTATGCATACAGCTAGCCTATAAAAAAAATACCTGAAATTACTTGAAATACAAAGTCCAATGTTGCTGCCCCCACACCTAACACAAGTTATGTGCAGTGTACTTTCAAACCTCTGTAATTACACATGAGAAGTCGTTCTTTGCTAACTGGCAGAATGAAATTCTGTGACTTGTGATGACATTATTTGGAAAGAGCTGTGTTTAATATGTAATTGGCATGAACAAAGCTGAAACCTGGTTTGCACTTAAAAAATATGACTGCAAGTCTTTTTTTTTTTACTAATCTTATTATTTGTATACCTACCTGCCCTTCAAGCTGCAGCTCTCCTTTAGCTAAAAAAGCATTTGCTCATGCCAAATGTTTGCATGCAGTGTAACAGGACTTTAAAGAGCTCCGATGTTCTTGGGACAGCTCTGAGAAACATATTATCTAGACATGATTTAGCTTATATTTCACCATGTTTTTGTAATTGTCGCCCTTATTTGTTTATTACAAAGTATATTAATATTGAAATGGGATCTCTGCCCTATTTGCTCTGTCTACTTCTGCAGTCACAATGCTGTTTATGACATCCCAGTCTGTTGCTGTGGAGATAATTATGGTGTCATACACAGGGCATTATGATGTCATGTACAGACAAACAGCCAAAGTAAATAAAGTCCAAGGGACAGTAATCTTGTTTTTATGTCACTTCCCTCAGTGAAAGAAAAAAGTGGAAAGAACTGCAAAAACATAGTTCTGGCTGAAAAGTACAAAGTGTAAAAGAACAGAACTATAAAACTGTTCCATCTCCCCCCATTCTGGTGTTACAGACACCGGTGACAATACCATTTTCTCCCATCTGCAAAATGGAATTTGCTCTGTATCAATCATAGTGAACCAGTGTCCCCTTCTTAAAGCCCTCTGGAAAGGTTTTCCAGAGAATTTATTTTCACTTTGAAAGGGTATGGGGACAACATATAGGTGTGGAAGATAATTTTTTTTTAGATTTATTGCGGTTTTTTTTATTTTATTTTCATGTTCCTTTTCATTTGCCTTATTTTCACTGTTTGACAATGTGTGCTTGATTTGATTTCTTTTGTATAATTTTAGTATAGCCGCTATTAGTTGTATTGTTTGGTGTTTTTTTTGCCTTTGTTTCTCTTCAATAAAAGATACCCCTACTCTTTTCAAAAAGTGCCACGGGTCTTTTACAACTGCCAGAACAAGCCGACAGGACCTTGAATTATTATCTCCTCCAAAAGACAGCATCTCAGAAATGCAGCAACCCCCGCCCCACTACAGTGTCAGTATTGGGATTTTACCTCAAAGTTTTTGTTGTGGGGCTAGAACCCACTATCTTCCAGTCTCAAAAGCGAGTGTGCAACCTGCTGAGCCACTGACACTGACATTCACCTTCACCTAATGATCACTGAGCAGTTCTTGACCCAGTTTATTAAGTATCCTTAGCTTTGCAATATACCCTTAACTATCCAGCTGGCCCTTGCTGCGATCGCCTGCCCTGACATTCACAATGAAACAATATTGCATATTAGTTTTCACTGTTTACACACTGCTACAGGTGAAGAGTAAGATTCTTATGGCTAATGCCACATTACATATCCCAATAGGAGAAATAACTAACAAAAGTAAAAAAACAAAGTAAAATGAAAAGTCACTACTGGAAAATGCTGTGTGCAGTGCAAAAAATATCAGCTGTACAAGAAGAAGCACGGCACCAGCCAAGTTTCTAAAGGTCGATGCTTGAAACAGCTGATTAGCACCCTGATGGACCAGCAAACAATGTTGTACTTTAGAAAATGGGCTTAAAAATATAAGAACTCTCATTGGCTGCAAGCGGTACATTAACTTGCAGTGAGAGCCCACTTGAAAACAAGCACAAATCTGGGGTGCCCCATTACTTAGTATATCCTTGGGCACCCCGGATATTCAAACAGAGCTACCGCCATTTTTCTCTGCTTGCTTAGCAAACGAGAGACCTTCCACTCCCAACACGACTTCATGTGCCAGAATGTAAGTCATTTCAGTCCACACACAAAACGCCTTTAGAAATGTAAAATAACAGTTAATTTATTCCTACCCCAAAACATTTTCCATCGCATTTGCAGCCACCGTTGCTTATCTCCCCCTCCACTTGACGCGTTGCTCAGATCCCGTTCGGCACACCGCTCAGGTCCAGTTCGCTGCCATGGCAGACTAGGCTTTTGACTCACCCACTGTACAAACAAAATACAAAACAAAACTAAAGCCATAACTTTTAATACAAAAAGCAAGTTAGCAGTCCTGTGTCCATTCCCGTCCCTCCGTCCTGACTGAACTTCCAGGTAAATGCATGTGCGAAGTAACGGCTCTTCTACTGAATCTCAGCACATTAATAATAATAAAAAAGGGATGCAAACACTAATAGCATACTGATACAGAAATAAAAAAAGTTGTAGCGAATAGCCTTGTGTGTGGGTTCATGGCGCAGGGGGTAACCATGGCAACCAGCTTCAGAAGCCACAAGTACAGAAGCTCAACTAGATCAAAAGTCCATAGTTTAAAAAAAAAAGCAGGCAGAGGAACTGCTTTTTAACACAATAAATAAAATACTTAAGATATTCAGCACTTTAACATGACATCTTTTACTTTTTAAGCATATTAAATACAGTGTCCATTTTTTTCTAAGCACAATAATACCCTCTAAGGTGGGTGGAATGGGCAATACCAGACCTTCCAGGGGCTATAAGACCCTCCGCCTGTGGTGTCGGGCCTCATTATGCCCCTGGGTGGTCCGGTATTGCCCAATACCGTCCACCCTGGAGGGTATTATTGCTTGCATAAAGCCCATAGGTGTGCTCAGAGAGTTTAGAGTACATTGCAAGGTTTATTATGACTTATAAGATAGCACTGGAAAATTCATTAAAGTGTTGGTGACCAGCCCTTCAGCACAGTGGTTGGATTTCTGCTTGCGACGCCAGTGACCAGGGCTCAGGAACAGACTCTGGTGCTGGAGGGCCGGCTGGGGACAGTAGGCTTGAGCGTCAGATGACTGCTCACCTTCTGTCAGTGGGAGGGCAGGGAAGTGACCCGGCACTTGCTGAGGCACTTGCTGACCCCTGGCAGAAACTGGGGGCACGGCAATGCAAAGGGTCCCACTAACCAATGGGGTGTGGTGAATGTAAGCATAAGCCTAACATTAGTGGCACACCACATCCCCTGGGAGCAAATGGAAAAAAGGCCCGAGGCCGACCGGATGACCATCGCCAGCTCCCATTGCCGCGAGACCAAGGGCAGTGCATGAACCAACCCAGCAGCCCCCAGGGCAAGAATTGCACTGGCTTCCATACCAGTGCCTTCCCCCTCAGAGGAGAGGGACCCACCCAGATGAGGGTTGCATCCCGGGGTTTCCCAGGGGCTGCAATATGGGGTGATGGGTGGCTGCTCTGAGGCAGTGTGGCACGAAGGGCATATGAAGGCCTGAAGGAAAGGCTGACCTGAATCTGGGGGGAGCAAAAAAAAGGAAAAAGAGCTGGTGACATGTTCAGGAGAACTTTAACAAAATATAATATTTAGGCACTATCCAGCATGTATTTCCCATTAGTTCTACATTCCTCCTCCCCATTGTTTAGTAGTGAGGTAATTTCCATGAAAACAGGATATTTGCTCCTGAAGAGATAATCTATTCCTGCTGCCTTCTGCCTACCTGAAGTTGTAGAGCACTGTTTGTGACCTCACAGTTACTCCAATGGCAACAGATTGTGATGTCACAACAGAGAATTATGACTTGAAGTAGGGAGTAAGCTGTAGAGGCAGATGAACTCAGAATGAACTCTAAGGGAAAACGATCATATATTCATACACATTTCCTTAGTAATAAATTATGGAGAGGATAAATATATAAAATATAAATGGAATGCAAGCAGAATTGTACCTAATTATTATATTTTAAGTTTTCTTTGAGGCGTCTGTAGCTCTTTAATGTGATTGGCTGAAACAAATCACATGACCTGCGATGAACTCCATTAATGCGTGATCATTTGTCAACTCTTGTTTTAAAGCCCACAAAACCTATTTCCAGAACAAAATCCCCTGCTGTGTATACACATTAACTGTGACTACATCATTAGGATTCTAGAAAATTTCTCATTTAAAACAATTTCAGTGTATTTCATAATAAAACAGTTTATTTTCTTTACCTTGGTTTATGTTTATTACTTTATACAACAGCAAGCCATTTTATAAGTGCAATAACACTTTCCAAAGTGTGCATGAATGTATTTAAATGCACTTCCCATGAGTGTATGGCACTCAGCTTTGCCTTGTGCCTCACAGCACACCTGGAACCTGCATCTAAATGCTTTAGTGCACAAAGTTCCAGGCATACTCAAAGATGAATGATTCAGATTAATTGACACTGTTAGAATTATTTTTAGTGTCACAGCTACTGGTAAATGAAAAAATAACCTAGAGGTTTAATTTCTGGAAGACAGATCAGTGGTGTCATTTCACAAGAATCATAGGGGGTTGCAAAGTCATCTCATGGCTACAGAATCATAGTGGTTGCTAAACTCCCCTACACACCAAATACTATATGATCCAGTCCTAGGAAACCCTTGTTTTAACATAGACACATAGAAACATAGAATCTGACAGCAGATAAGGACCGCTTGGCCCACCTAGTCTGCCCATTTCCCTACCTGATGGATAAGCTGCAGATTCTAGTTAATCAACAGCTTACTTCCTCCTACACCCCACTATAATTGCCTTATGCCTGTCCCATGCATTCTCGAATTCTCCCACTGTTCCTGACTCCACAACCTCCTCAGGAAGGCTGTTCCATGCATCCACGACCCTCTCTGTGAAAACATACTTTCTAACATTACCTCTGAGCCGTCCCCCCTCTATCTTCAAATTGTGCCCGGTTGTTCTTGCACGTCTCTTCTTCTGAAAGATGCTGCCCTCTTGTACTTTATCAATTCCCATGAGATACTTGAAAGTTTCTATCACATCCCCCCTCTCCCCTCCTTTCCTCAAGGGTATACATATTAAGCTGTTTTAGTCTCTCCTCGTATGTCTTCTGGTGCAGACCCTGCACCATTTTGGTTTCCCCTCTCTGAACAGCCTCCACTCTGTCTATGTCTTTGCAGAGATGGGGTCTCCAGAACTGCATGCAGTACTCCAGATGGGGGTCTCACTAATTGTCTGTACAGAGGGACAACAACTTCCTGTTTTCTACTGCTGATGCCTCACCTTATGCATCCCAGTATCCCCCCAGCCCTCCTTACTGCCTTCTCACATTGCTTGCTCACCTTTAGGTCACCTGATATAATTACTCCTAGGTCTCTTTTGATTTTTGTTGTTATTAACTCATCCCCCGATGTGTACTCCTCCCCTGGGTTTTTGTTTCCCAGATGCATTACCTTGCACTTCTTTGCATTGAATCTGAGCTGCCACATATTTGACCATTCCTCCAACCTTGCCAAGTCCCTTTTCATCCTTACCACTTCACCTTGTGTATCAACCCTGTTGTAGATCTTTGTGTCATCTGCAAAGAGACATACCTTTCCTTCCAGGTGCGCTCCAATGTCACTTATAAAGATATTAAAGAGGACCGGTCCCAGTACTGAACCCTGCAGTACCCCACTAGTTACCCTCCTTTCTTCACGGTGGACTCCGTTTACTATTACCCTTTGCATCCTGTTGTCCAGCCATTTTTTTTATCCAGGCTGCCACCTTGGGACCCACTCCAAGACTGGCTAACTTGTATATTAATCTTTTGTGTGAGACTGTGTCAAATGCCTTGCTAAAATCTAGGTAGGCCATATCCACAGCCCCTCCCTGGTCTACTACTTTGGTCACCCAGTCAAAGAAATCCATTAGGTTCGTCTGACATGACCTTCCTGCTGTGAAACCATGCTGCCTTGGATCCTGTGCCCCACTGACCTCTAGGTACTCAACAATTCTTTCCTTCAAAAGTGATATCCATCATTTTGACTACCACTGAAGTCAAACTAACTGGTCTGTAGTTTCCTGCCTCTGCCCTGCTCCCACTTTTGTGAAGTGGAATCACATTTGCCCTCCTCCAGTCCTCAAGTACCACCCCATCTTCCCATAATTTGTTAAAGAGAGTAGTCAGTGGTGTTACTAGTTCTACCCTTAGTTCTTTTAGAATTCTTGTGTGAATCCCATCAGGCCCCATTGCTTTGTCCACACTCAGTTTCAAGAGTTCTTTCAAAACCCTTTCTTCTGTGAATGGACTGGTATCAACCCTCTATTCAAAGTTTCTCTCTTTTTTGGTTTAGGTACCTCCCCCTCCTCTTCCATTGTGAATACTGAGCAGAAATATTCGTTCAGTATCCCTGCTTTTTCACTGTCACCCTCTGCCCACATTCCCTCCCCTTTATTAAGTCTCTGTATCCCCCCTTGGTCTTTCTTCACTCCCTAATGTACCTATAAAAGGTTTTATCCCCCTTCTTAACAGAGTTGGCTATCTTTTTCTCAGTTTGTGCCTTTGCTATTCTGACTGCCTTCCCTGCCTCCTTCTGCTTTAACTGATAAAGTTCTCTGTCCTGCTCCTTCTGTGTTTCCTTATATTTCCTGAATGCTATCCTTTTCTCCTTAACCATCCCTGCCACCTGTTTTGAGAACTATAGTGTTTTTTTCCTTTGTTTTGTTTTATTGATTTGCTTCACACAAAGGCCTGTTGCCTCTGCGATGGCTGTTTTGATTATTCTCCATTGTTCCTCCACCTCTCCTTCTTGCCCGTTTGCTAGTGCTTTTCTGAGGCACTCTATCATTTTCCCAAAGTCAGCCTTCCTAAAGTCAGCCTTCCTAAAGTCAGCCTTCCTAAAGTTCAATACTCTTGTTTTTGTATGGCTTGACTCTATGGCTATGTTTATTGTGAACCATACTGTTTGGTAGTCACTTGTTCCCAGATGGCTTCCCACTTCTAAATCTGAGATCCCTTCCCCCTCCCCATTTGAGAGTACCAGGTCTAAGATTGCTTCCTCCCGCGTAGGTTCCAACACTAGCTGTCTGAGGCATGCCCCCTGTATGGCATCAAGAATGACCCTGCTCTTGGATGTGCCTGTAGCAAAGGTACTCCGGTTAACATCTGGCATATTCAGGTCCCCCATCAACAATATCTCCCTTTTTTCTGCCATTTTAATGATGCCTTCTATCATTTCCTTGTCCATTTTCTCCCCCTGAGATGGGGGTCTGTACACAATCCTTATGCGGATTGTGGTTCCATTTCCTGTCTCCAGGGTGACCCATAGTGACTCATCAACTTCCTGTTTACTCTTTAGTTCTGTTGCTTTAATCCCTTCCCTTATATAGAGAGCCACTCCTCCTCCTCCTCCTCTTTTACCCACCCTGTCCTTCCTGTAGACTGTGTATCCTGATATGTTGACATCCCAGTCATGGTTCTCTGTGTACCATGTTTCAGTGACTGCAACAATATCCAGGCATCCTTCTTCCATCAAGGCCACTAGTTCAGGGAGCTTGTTGCACAGACTGCGGGCATTGGTACTCATCACCTTCAGTTTATCTTTTATGGCCTTACCCCTTTTAGCCCCATCCCTGTCCTTACTGCCTTTTTCTGCATTTACCCCTGTCCTGTTCCCTACTTACTTCTCTACCTTGGTGTTTACCTCTCTAACTACTGTGTTTTGTGGTGGGAGGCTGGGATTTCCCTGCTCCTTTTCAGTGCCTCCCCCCTTGGCTAGTTTAAATGCTTGCCAATGAAGCATTTAAACCTGTCACCTAGGATCCTGGTTCCCCCCAGACAGATGCAGACCATCACATGAGTATAAGCTTGCATTCCTCCAGGTAGCTCCTGAGTCTCCAATGAAGCCAAAACCCTGAGCTCCACACCAGTTTTTCAACCATTCTTTTAATCCCATGGTGCAAAATACCCTAACATCATCCTTGCCATAGACAGGCAGCACCTCCGAGAAGGTTACTGTACATGTTACTTGTCTAAGGCCCCTCCTCAACTACTCTTGCACCACTCTGATCCCATTCACAGCCAGGTCATTTGTCCCTAGGTGGACAATGGCATCCAGCTCCCTCCCTCCCTCGTGCTGCTCCTCACGCGATCCTGAGGATTCGCTTCCTGTCCCTCCGAGCCATGGCACCAGGCAGGCATCTTACCTCCCTATCCCCTTCCTCTCCCACTTCTACCCCCCTAATGATTGAGTCCCCCACCAGGAGTTGTTTTTATGGGTTCCTAGGGGTTGCAAGAGACATCATAGGGATTGCATAAAAATCATAGGGTCTGAACTGCAACCCCTGGCCACACCTAAATGACACCCCTGAGTTAGATGAGGTAGCTGCATCTATTTATATCTAAATGCTGCTAAACGTGCTTCTTGGACTCACCAGATGGCTTCCCTGTAATATATGTGACTGCTTTAGCTCTAGTCATTGCTTTTTTTTCATGGGTGTTTTATGGAATCGATGCACAAACACCTCACTGCTCAAGACTGTGGCTTTTTGAGCCACATTCCACACCTGACTTGGCACAAATCCACATCACAAGACCAGTAGGCTGAGTACTTGTCATAGTTGGCAGCCTCTTCACCAGAGAGGCACAGGATCAATTAGAATGCAAACTGGAATACAACTTTATTGTGTTCGCTTTGCTTCCCGGAAGAGGAATGTTGCTCAGTGTTCAGGTTTAGTTATTATTACTGTCTGGTTGAGAATACTGGAGTCTCCTCCTCACTGGGGCAGGCAGCAGATTTGTTAGCAACTCTGGTATAGATTCTGCTTTATGGTGGTTCAAGACTCTCCACATAGAAACCTGTGCCTGCCATCTGTCTACTACACCAGGTTTCAAGTGCAAAGGGGTTTACCTTTAAAGGTCAGCCCAGCAGCATGGGAGTAGAGCTGCCACCTGCTACACCATTGGCCCAGGTTTGAGAACTGACGTGGGTTGCTGGGAGGCTGGCAGGGGAAGGAGGATTAAGCATCCCTTGGACAACTTTCCACCCTTGACGGGGGGGGGACAAGTCATACTGGTCAGTTGACATCTGCAGGAATCTGGGTTGCAGCACAGTGGGAGAGCATTCGCAAGTGAAGGGGTCCCCATGCCTTGATGCTGGGTTGGGGGCATCTCCACAGAGATGGAGCATGCACACTGCATCACTGCATGCATGTGGGCCCCTGGGAAAAAATGGAGCAAAAACTCTGTCTGCAGCTGGGTGATGACCTGGTCCCCCACAGGCTATGCATCATTATAAAATGGGCAAAGGATTTCAAGCAATCTGATTGGTTCTTAGCAATGGATTAGAAATATCTAATGCACGACTAAAACTAGAAACCCCATGTAGACTACACAGACCCATTTTATAAGCACAGTAAGCCACTCCGTGGGGACTGAACGCACTCGGCCTGTGACCTTGTGCCTCACTACGCCTCTTAGCCATGTGTTAGAACTGTCTAACACATACCCTGTCGTGTCTTATTGATTACATGACTTGGCCCTCTGGATACAGTCTTGTAAGAGGACACACTAGAACAGATAAGTAACAGACAACACAGGTGTTGGGATTCAGGGGACTATTCCACATGAGGGCCAGCCAGTGGCAGATAAGGAGATAAATTCAAGATTGTAAAACACAAAGACATTTTTAAAATCGTAGTAGAGTAATACTAAATGGAAGAAATTGAATAAGAAGGAAATGGTGGGACCTAACTGGGAATACACTTTAGACATTATCTCAACAGTGTTCTAATTTGTTTTTCAAATGCTTAGCATTGGCTAACACCCAGGCTCCCTAGTGCTCTGCAGTACTTTGTCCTAGTTTCTGTGGCAGGGCACCTGGGCTTCTGTGGTGCCATTTTCTGATTTCTGCAGCATGATTTATTCATTCCTGTGGCAGAATGCAGTCCTGCTATTGGCTAAAATATGATGTAATGTCATCGATGGCATCACATGCCAAGTACAGAGGAGGGGGCTTCAGGATAAACAAGATTAGGAAAGGAGACGTGCACTGTGGAAAAACTATATATTTGAATGAAATGAAATTCTGCAACTGTGGAATTGCTGAATTCCAGGGGCCTTGCTGATATGATACTGCACCATCAGTTCCTTCCACTGAAACTGTTCCCAGCTGCAGGATTTGCATTTTGATGAAGATACAAAAAAGTGACCATGGAAAACTCTGGCCATCCAGTTGCCTGATACCTCAGCTGGAAGGTAGTGCGATGGTATTCCAGGGTCTGGGTTCAGTTCCCAGTATTGTCTTTCTCATCAAAATTTAGAGCTACTGTATTATAATACATCTGCCCTACACAATTACCTCACAATTTATATGTAAGTTTTGTTGTATTTGTTTTGACCAGGAAACGCACATAAAGCTGTGTAAGGGCATTTCCAGGTGTGCCCTGGGGGGTGGGTTACGTGGACCTGTTTTATTGACAGGGGAATGTTGGCCAAGGCACCAGGAGAACTCCCCAGTTCTTCTTCGATAAGTGCCATGGGATCTTTAACTTCATTCTGGGCAGTGACCAGAGATGGGCAGAAGGGAGCCTGGTTTAATGTCTCATCTCAAGGACGACGCCTCAGATCTGCATCACCCTCCCCCATACTGCACTACAGTGTCAGTTATAAGAATTATCCCAAGTACCTGGTGTGGGGCTAGAACTCAGCACCTCCCAATTGTCCAGCCCCAGAGGCAAGTGCACTACCTACACAGCCACTGACACTAACAAGAAAAGCCTCATTTCCTATTTACCGCACTTTGTCAACTGATAAACACCATTTGTCCTACATTAATTTCACTTCGGTTTCAGGGTTTTTTTAATTACAAAAATGAATTGTAGCCATATTAGTCATTGTAAACTGGATTCACTGGATAATTTGATACTTTTTACTATACCATCACAGGTCTTGTACAAAGATGCATAGTACACAAGCTTTTGGGGCCACACGGGTCGTTTCATCAGGTGCAACAGTAATCTGTACAGAACAAGCTGAATTTATACCTACTTTTATATTGATACATAGTTTCATTAAAACCAGGTGAGTGGGGCTAGACCAAAGCCATGCCTGGGATACATAGAATACATACATTGAAGCAAGCATATTACAGCTTGGAACTTGACAATGAAGAACAATCCTGCCGTGGCCTGCAGATGTCATTATTCAGAGTTTAGACTGCGCATCTGTCACCCTTGAGCATGGTCTAGGGACAGCAGTCAAGTGGCGCAGCAAGCAATAGAGGATCATGGGCAATACACACTTTGTAGCACTTTGGAATACCCAGGGGGATGGTGTGATGTCTTTTCCAAACACTCTGTGCCATTCCCACCTCAATACTAATGATTCAGTTGGCCACGGGATACCGCTTTGACTGAGGAAAGGTGCATACTGTACCTCTCAGCCTTTTAGGTTAACAGTTGAGGAGACGGGCCGTTTGAAAACACTGTGTCACATCCTCAGTTTTGGAGATGGGTCCCTTGGAGACACTATATGTCATTCTCAGTTTAGGAGAGGGTGCCCTTGGAAACACTGTGTGACATTTCTCTGTTTAGGAGAGGGTGCCCTTGGAAGCATTGTGTCACATTCTGATTTTAAGAGAAGGGTCCCTTGGAAACATTCTCTCACAGTCTCAGTTTAGGAGATGGGTCCATTGGAAACATTCTCTAACATTCTCAGTTTTTGGAGATGGGTCCCTTGGAAACACTGTGTGACATTCTCAGTTTAAGAGAAAGGGCCCTTGGAAACATTCTGTCACATTCTCAGTTTAGGAGAGGGTCCCTTGGAAACACTATGTCACATTCTCAGTTTAGGAGAGGGGACCCTTGGAAACACTGTGTGACATTCTCAGGTTATGAAAGACCCGGCAGGTGCCATGTCATTCCCTGCAGGAACAAAAACAAGACAAATGTAGTGGAGTATATAAATATTTATTTGTAAATATAAACAAATAAAATTTACCAGTCAATGGATGGAAAAAATACAGTTGGACAAAGGGGTCCTAGTCTTCCTCCTCCTCCTGGGAATCTTTTCTGGATTCCTTGGGAGTGGTGGGGGGTGTACCCCCCTCTCCACAAGTACCATCCTTCTAAGCAGCCCACAATAGCACCGAAACAAGAACAGAGTTGAAAATCCTAAGATGACTGCACATGAAAGCCTGCAGCTGTATACAGCTGGCACACAGTGTCCCCACCATGGACATAACTTTGATGGCTCCTCCAGGAGCCACAACTCCCTAACATCATCTTTATAGTGGGCATTCCAGTTGCCCACCTTCCAGGCCAGAAAGTCTGGGATGAAGAGTGGCCATGGTCACCAGTGCCTCTGAGCCATCAACACCAAGACTACCTCATCGGCTTGGTCCCTCCTCCTCTCTAGCACGGTCCGTCCTGGCTATCCATGGAAATTCTGTTGAGACATAAAGAGGGAGATAACATCAGTGACAATGCACACAAACAGGTAAAGCATGCACCATCAACCCATTAAAGGTGCGTACTGCAGTTACCTCTGCTGGCTTGGTCACCTGCCAGATGACCCCCCCCCACCCTCCACAGGGAGTCCTGATATGCAGAGAGAGAGATGCCCTCCACAACTTTTGGGGTTATACTTCAAGCCTCCCCCTCCTCATACTCTGTGCTGACACACCATGCACTTGCATAGCCATTTTGATGCAAAGTATGGGACTGAACCAGGACAGCATGCTGAATGTCAGAGGTCATGCAGATGAGATGTTCTGTGGAATTCATGGTGTGGGGGTGTGACATTTCAGTGGAAATGGTTTTGCTAAAGTTAAACACCATTATACAATGGCAAGAAAAAATGTAGCTTCCCAATTGGTCAGCCTGGCACTGGAGCCGTGATGTTATCTTGGCATAACATTACAGCTCTAGTACCAGCAAAGCAATAACCACATGTTAGTTTTAAACAAAACATCACTCCGCTGCCTACAAGCAGCTTCCCCAGTCAGAGGTGTGATCACACAACCAGAAATCTGCTTCAACACCTAGCATGACTTCAGAAGAAAAATGTCTCAAACAAACACCCACAGCCGTCGTTCAATAGGGAAAAATATCAAAATGTCACTGTTTCTCTTTTTAAAAGAGCACATCAGAGACCCATAGTCAGAGCGAGTGCCCGTCTTGGACAATTAGTGAGCAAGCGAGAAACTGCACTTTCAAACAGTATATGTGTGGCTCTCACTCACTCACTACCACAAAACACTTTCCTCCATGTTCTCCTCAAAAGAAGAATTGCACCACAAAGAAAATACCCCAGACATTATTAAAAACATGTCCCTACCTCCAGGCAGCAATCCTCAGAAGAGTGTGTGGCAGGCCGTAACTGGGAGGGGGGGGCAGACTTCCCTGATGCTACCACACATAGGGACTGCACAAATTAAACACACATACAAAAATGGTAAACCCCAATGGGAAAAGGCTGATATGGAACCCTCACTGATAAATACTGGAAGCACTGGCAAAGACTGTTAACTTGAGCACAAAGCCACAACAAAACAGAGTAGCTCCACCTACTGGCTAAACAAGAAAATTGCACTATTTTTTATAACGTAATCCTACCCATTACAAACAATTACAAAAAAAATCTACTTTTAATAAATATTTCTATATTTTTGTGTGTTTGTACAATTGAGCCATTGTATAATAGGAATATTGCACTCCAGGGTGTGTGTCGTGCTGGGATAATGTCACTTCTAGGGTGATTAGTCACACTCGGCCTGCAGCCTCGTGCCTAATCACCCCGGGTGTGACGTTATCCCAGCATGACACACACCCAGTCATGCGTTATTCCTTTAGCATCACAATAGAGAAGCAGTTCAATGTCTTTACCTCTATTGCAGTGGCTGTACAAATATTCGCACCTGTCCCAGCATCTCCCCTCCCAAAATACAGTGGGTGAAACTGGACTAAGCATTAGCATCAGCAGCCAACAGGTACTACTGTAAATCATTTGGTGTGGTGGTGCATGATTGTATAGTGTGAAAATGTGGGACACTCCTTCTACATCACAGTTAGATTTACATCACACCTGGGCTGGATCCAGTGATAAACTTGATCTCGTGCATGTGAAGTAGATTGCACTGTGTACATTTAACTGCTGAATACCACCCCACATACCCCATTTAGTTAGAAATTTAGATAATAAATGCATAGAATTTCAGAGTTTAAATGAGTTTAAACTGATGCCAGAGATTTCACATCAGAAATCAGTAAACTACAGTAATTGTGTTTTTCAATGAGTCAACACCACTACAGACAGGATTAGCAAAGCTTAAATCACATCTCGGGATGCTGCCCAGATAAGTGTTAGAACTTGGCACCACAACACAATATGGGTCACTATACCGTTGCTCTTCTGAATTTGAAAAAATGTTTATCAAACAATGGTACACCTTCCAAGTCTCCCTAGTTTCAGGGATTTTCCCTGATTTTGCCATTTTTGGACATTCCCACTGCTTTTTGTAGCATGAGCCCATGTCCCTAAAACCAGAATTAAAGAGCAAAATGTTCCCCCTGTCTTTAAATGACTTTAGTAATGCATTTCTAGCACCTTAGATTCAGTAAGGCATGTATATACATTATAGCCCTACGTAAATCTCCCTGTATGCGTGATAAATTTTAGAAACAGGATGTTGGATAAAAAGTATCCAGAACTTATCCATCTTTACCAACTAATGAATTACTGTCAAAATACAGAAATAGCAAAAACAGGGGGTGGGATATCATGGGCTAATGCTGGTTAAAGAGCAGGTGTTTACATCTAATAAATAGACCACTATTTTTTCATTATATTTTGATGTGTCTGTAGTTATTTTATTACATTTTATAATACAATAATTAATAGCGCACTGACTGTGCTGCCTCTGTTCTTTGATGCTAATGATTGTAACGACTTATACATATTCCTAGCTGGACTTTTTCTCTCAGTCTGCAGCCCTCTTCAGAATGATTTCTAAAACCGTGGTTTTCCCCACCTTCACAGTCAGGATTAGCAAACCTGGATTCACACCTCTGGATGCTGTCCTACTAGGTGTCAGAACATCACACTGCAACACAGCACTACCTATCCAGCGATTCCTCAGACTCTTTGACACCCATCCCCCATAGCAGCATTTGTAAACCTGAGATCACGTCTCAGGATCTTGTGAGGCCAGGTGTTTGGCTACAGCAGGTGTTACATTTTGACACAAACCACTTACTCCTGGAATAACAAAGTTCAGTCTTATTACCGTATCGTCTTTGCATAGTAATGGCACAACTGTTGGCACAGTCAATGACTGGCATCACATTTTCCATGTGACCAATATATTTACTAAAGATTTTAACTGTCAGCACTCTCCTCCAAAAGTGTCGTATGCCACATACTAACTTAACACAGTTCCTTGGTTTAACATGCCTCTGAATGTAGTGCTTGATGCCACACCATCTCTATTGGGTTCAGGTCTGGCGATTCAGGTGGCATCCTGACCCAGTTCATGTCCTGGTAGTTTATATACACCCCAGATGCTGCATACTTTGGGTCATTATTTGTACAAGAGAAAGGACACACACATATAAGTAAACACGTAGAACACAGTGCTGTTGTAATCCCCTACCAGCCACTTGTTTAACTAGTAAGCACATGTCTCATACCATTTCTGACTAGAAGAAAAGAGAGGGGTTGGGGTACAAAGCAGTTGCTTCTACAGTGTGTACAAGACACAAAAAACCTTTACCAAACCTAGGTCCTGGGAAGAGAACTTTTGCTATGGGCTGTGCTAGGTTTGCACTTCTGGAGGGGCACCCAGTAAATCCACACAGGAAGCAGTAACTACATTGGGATTCTAGAGTGTGGCTTTATCCCAAGCATATGGTACACAAAAACAAAGATGAACCTCCAAGGGTTTACACTTCGTTGCACAAGGCAATGCAGAACAACATCTGTGAAAACAGAAACTCGAACTTCCCATATAGCATAGGATTTGAACTCTTGCAGCGGTAAGCTTGAGCTGAAAAACACGTCTTCTTGTGGCACTGGCCACAACAGAACACACAAATTCTTCTTCTAGTGGCATTGGCCATGACTTCAAACAGTTCCTATGTAACATAGGCTTTTAAGGTTAGGCAATGTGGCATGTGGCCACGACAGACCACACTGGTGCTCAAGCTACTAGAACAACCCTCACTAGGGGGTAAACTTTATCTTCAGGCATTAGCTATATGCACTGAACAAACAGGTGCCCTTACAGAACCCGCAGTGCTGAACTGGTGGCTCCAGATGGGGGGTTGCCCACCTTTTGCTTCCTGGTCCATATCCCAGCCATTCTTTCAGACTTACACCTCAACAGCTACCAGTAGAACTATGCTTTGTTAAAATGTTTTGCACATTTAGCATAAGAGACACTACATATGAGTATAAATGGTAAAGTTCTGGTACAAAGTGCTAAGTCACACCTGGAACTTCACTATTTTCAGCCAACTTTGGAAAAAACGTCTTGAGAACAGTCTCAAAATAGCTACTGGGTACATAGGTCCCTTTGTCAGAGTAAACACCCCAAAGAAAACAAGGCAGGCACATTTCTCCTGAGAAACTCGCAGACAGAATTTACTCACAGTTTGTATATAACGGCAGCTTCAAGATGTTCTGAAACAAATCAGAGGATTGCCCTGCAGATCCCTTCCACAGTCCTTCCTATCCCACTGGGGATGAGAACGTCAGGAATTCCTGAAGAAGGTTTCTTCCACTGCATGAGTCAGGCAAACGGTTTTCAGACTAGGGTGAGAAAAAGTAGGCTCTTCACTCCTCCACTGCTCACTCTGCTGCTGCTGGCACATAACTCACTGAAAATTCTAAATACCCCACTCACAGCTAGCTATGTGGCTTATGATGCTGCAAGAGTTCTAAATGACATCACCTCTCTGCTCTCAGCTCTCAGCTGAGACCAAGCATGCAGAGTGAGATCAGGTAAAAATCTATTTAACTAGTTATTCACCAGCTGCCTTTCCCTATCGAACACTGACACTGATGGGATTTTAGTAACCCTAGGGAATGGGGGGGTTACACTGTATATCATGGGGCTGTTGATTGGAGACTGGGGTGATCACTGACTACCAGAGAGTAAGCTTTTTATTGTGGGGTTGGGAATCAAAGACCGGGGAAGGGTATCACTGGTCACCAGGGAGTATGCTGTTGTTTACATGGCCTGGGATCAGAGACAGAGGACCACTGGACACCAGGGAATACAGTATTCACATGGAGCTGGTGATCAGAGGGTGGGAGGGACCACTGGATGCTAGAGAATTACAGTGTTCACATGGGGCTGGTGATCAGAGGGTGGGGGGCCTCTAGACCTAAGGGAAATGTTGTTCACATAACAGATGAATGGACAAAGGGCAGGGGGAACCATGGACCAATGGAGCATATTATTTGCAACTATGGACTGGCAGTCAGAGAGCGGGGGACCATGGACCGCCAGTGTATTAATTTATTTATGTAGTACAATCTCAGGATTTGACATACCTTTGAGTCTGAGACTCATCTACAAAGGTTCCACATCCAAAAGAAATCATAACAATTAGCTAAATACAACAATGTAACAAAACATGACATGGATATAACAAAAAAAAAATCAGTGCAGTCATTATATCAGACTTTGTCAAAGTTGGCAAATAAAGGCACTCTTGGTATCCCTGTATGCAGAAAAAGCATTTGACAGAGTAGCTTGCCTTACTTATTTAGTGTCCTCTCTCAGTATGGCATCCCAGATGTTTTTATTAATCATATTTGTACCCTTTACCAATGTCCAACAGCCTACATAATGTGCAACAACCACCTATCGGACCCCTTCTCATTAGGCAGTGGTACGAGGTGAAAATGCCCTTTGTCCCCCTATTTATTTAATCTGTACATTGAACCCTTAGCAAGAGTATTAAACCAAGAGCAAGAGATAAGTGGTATCTGCATTGAGCATTTAGAATACAAACTGTCCCTCTTTGAGGATGACCCGCTCCTTCATCTTTCAGATGGGAGTTGCTCTCTCCATCTAGCTCTGCAAATTATAGCCCAGTTTAGCAATTTTCCAGGTTATAAACTTAACAGGCATAAAACCACAGTCTACCCCCCTTCAATCCTGGTGAAAAAAGAACAAATTGAAGGCCTAGGCTTACATTGGGAGCAAGCAGCTCTAACCTACCTGGGCATAAAAATGACTAAAGATTTCGAAAGACTAAGGGAATTTAACTTAAATCCATTTCTGAGTACAGTGAGGGAGGATTTGTTAAGACAGAAAAAGCTGCCATTATCCTTTTGGGGAAGAACAAACATTCTAAAAATGGTTATTTTACCTTAATGTTTTTATCCTCTAAATAATTTAGCTATATATCTCCCCAAGTCCATTTTCACGTCACTTCAGAGAATTTGTTCAGATTTTATTTGGAATGGGAAGATCCCACATAGAGCCTATTGGAAGCTTACTCGTCCTAGATCACCAGGAGGTTTGCAGCTCCCGGTCATTTATGCTTACTACTTAGCCATTCATGCTAATAGATTTTTGCACTGAGTATTCCCTGTTGTAGAATGTTCCTTGTGCCCCCTTGGGTTCCAGCTGGACTAGGGAAAGGCAGACCACCATAACCTTTCCCTAGCATCCATTCTATTTAGTCCATGGTCAGAGGTCCCAGCTGAGCTTCAGGATTCCCCCATTGGCCGGAGCTTAAGAGCATTTCAAAAATTTTGTACCCTGACTCAGCTGCAGAAAAGACATTATGCAACCACTATTTAATAACCCCAACTTGAAAATTGCTAATACTATCATTAGCCCTAACACCTGATGGATACATGCAGAACTGAGGCTAAAGGATTTAGTAAAAGGGAAATCACTCCTCTCGGTACCTGACTTACAAAGGAAGTTTGGCTTCTCTAGCAAGTATGTATTCCAACTCGCCCAAGTTCGCCATTGTGTTAAATGCTTCCTTGGCAAACCCACATGGCCAGATAGAGCTGAATCTTCCTTAAACTTCTTTTGTACCTCTAGCAAAGAAACAAAAACCCATCTCTAAACTTTACCAGGAAATTATTCGTAGCCCGTGGATTGACCCATCTCCTGTGGCTTTCTATTGGAAGCATAATTTAGCTAAATCCCCTCCAGACAAGCTATGGGAAACTATTTGGACTGATAATTTTGCCTTGATTAAGCAAGACCAGCTGAAGAGTATCCAATTTAATGTACTCCATAATACTTATTATACTCCCGGCAAGCTTTATAGAATGGGCAGGATCTCCTCCCCGATGTGCGGGACTGTGGATTTGATAATGCCATGTTGCACCACAAATTATGGTCTTGTCCCAAGATCCATAACTTTTGGGAGATGGTTAGAAAACACACTTCTGCCTATCTGAACTTATCCCCATTCTTCTCATAGGAGATGTGCCTTTCGGGGCTTTACTCTTCTATACCCACAGCTCACCAAAAAATGCAATTGGCCACGGTTTCCCTGGTCACCAAACTATTAATCCTTAGACACTGGAAGGATGAGTGAGAATCATCTTTTAAGGAATGGTAGGCAGAATTTCTTACTAACCTGAATGCAGAATGGAGTGTGGCCAGGGTTACCCACTCTTGGAAAAGATTTCAGAGATGTTAGAGCCCTTTTTTCTCTATCCTTAAGGATAAGTTTGGCTACTAAGCTATCTGTTCCTTTCCTAACCTTCCCAATATCATGTTTCCTCCTGCCTTGCTTAATCAATAACCCTTGAAACATTAGCCAAACCTGCTTATGTTGGATCTTATGTTTCATCCTAGTAGATTGAGACTGTGCATGCTCAGGGGCCCCCTTGGGGGGAGATGGTGGGAAGGGGTTTGTTTTTTCTTTTATTCTTTTTTTTCACATTGATGACCACGGTTAATCTACTGTCATTGTTGATTGTTCTTGTTTAGCTGATTATTTTATGTTCTGTACTGTAATTTTAAAATAAAATAAACTTAATTGCAAAACAAAAAAGTTGGCAAATCATCAAAAAATAGATACCGGGGTAAAAGCTAAGATAAAATACAATAATGTATAGGTAGTCAAGAATAACTTTGTCGAAGTCAATAGGTTAACATGGGTCAGCCAAGACAAATAAAAAGGAGCAGTGAACAAGCATTTGTCATTGCCGAATGTTTGCTTGCTGATATTAGCATTGGACGTGCAGGAGTCAGACAGATGCAGAATAGGAATGGCAGTGAAGTACTGAACTCATGCCAACCCCACCTCCACCCTGCAGAGATGGACAGGCATTGGGGTGTGCCTTTGGGTTGTCGCCCATAATGCTCACGGCAATTCACCCCACCCTATCTTGCAGACACTGACAAATGTTGAGGTGTGCCTTGGGGTGTTCGGCTTTACAGTCACCCTATTTCATAATGACATACACTGAAATGGGTGCAGCATAGGAGAATGGGGCGAACTCTGGGGCCGAAGAGTCGAAGGCACACCTCAATGCCTGTCACTGGCTTCAGGGTGGATGTGGGGGTGGAATGATGTTAGCATTACAGCTGGCAATCCAAAACAACTTTCCTACATTTGGACCACCATAAAGCAGTAGAACTTAGTGTTCCACCTAAGCCTAGGGGCACCTACCTTTACAGCACTTCATTGTCCCACCCCACTCCCCACTGGGCACCCATTCCCCTCTCTGTCCCCGCCCTCATGCCCCCTGTCTGCTGCTCTCCTAGCTCAACTGTCTCCAACCTTCCTTTAATCTGTTCTTAACCCTTTACGCAGGCATACACTTCACTATGCCTCAGCTGTGCCCGTTCTCCACTCTGTTTCTCCCCCTACAAGTAGGTTTAACTCTCTGATGCAGACACCTTCTCACCAATGCCGTAGCAATGTCTAAATGTTGTACCTTAAGCTAAATGCTATCCCAATCTTGTAATCCACACCAATTTATTGTCTACCTAGCTTGTAATATATTGTTTTGTACAAATGCAATTTTGTACTTGCTTGTAATGTAATGCCTTGTATGTAATGCTACATACCTGTTCACTTTCTTCTTGTAACCGACGTGGAACCTACAAATGAGCATCTACTCACAGGTGTTCTCCAAGATATCATTAATTAAATTAAAAAAAATAAATAAAATCCAAAAGCACACCCCTGATGCCTGTCAGTCTGCACAGGGTGGGACATTATGGTTAGAAACCCTAATGCCCTGGATGTTTGTTGGTATTTGCACTACAAATTTTCAACATCGCCTTTTTGTAACCCCCACCTTATGAAAGCATTTGGGACCTCTGCTCATGAACAGTGGCACTGTGATTTTGTTAATCTGTCCTGAACATTGATTTCTCACAGCAACCGTGCCTTTCTGCGACAGATCTGCGAAAACACAGTTCGGGCAGGATGTGAAAAATGACAGCTGTACAATTCATAGGGAGGTGTGAAGAGATGGCAGTCTTGAAAATCTGGAGTGAAAATATTAAAAATGCACAAACTTACGAGTGTACGTGGAAACTGCACAACGCACGCTCGTTACACAGTCATTTAGTGGAATTATTTCACCAAATTTTCAACATAGGCATTTTGTGACCTCTGCTCATGAACACTGCCACTATGATTTTCTTAATCTGTCCTGAACATTGATTTCCCACAGCGACCGCACCATTGTGTGCCAGATGTGCAAAAACGCATTTACAGCAGGATGTGAAAAATGACAGCTGTACTGTACTGTTCACAAGGAGGTGTGCAAAACTGACAATGTTGAAAATATTACAAATTCTCGAAGTTATGAGTGTGCGTGGAAACTGCACAATGAATGCTCATAACATAGTCATTTTATGGACTTTTGTCACCAAATTTTCAACATAGGTATTTTGGGACCTCTGCTCATGAACATTATCACTGTGATTTTTGTAATCTGTCCGAGCACTGATCTCCCACAGTGACTGCGCTATTCTGCACCAGAAGTGCGAAAATACATTTCAGCCAGGATGTGAAAAATGACAGCTGTACTGTTCATAAGGAGGTGTAAAAAAATGGCAATGTTGAAAATCTGGAGTGAAAATATCGCAAATTCGTGAAGTTACAAGTATCCGTGGAAACTGTGCAATGCACACTCGTAACACAGTCATTTTTTTGAATTGTTTCACCAAATTTGCAACGTAGGCTTTTTGGGAGCCCACCTCATGAACAGTGACACTGTCATTTCATTAATTGGTTCCAAAAGGTGATTCTGCGCAGTGACCGCAAAATCACCTTCCGGGACTGAATAACCAGATGACAGTCACTGAATTCAGAAGATGGCGTCTCAAAATCCCCATATTGAAAATTTTGTGCCAACATTCACAAAAAATGGCCAAGATATCCACATAAGTTAGAAAACCCCTATTTATGCCATTATACAGCTTATCGGCATTTCTTTAGTTCGCGGTCAGCTTTGAAGAGTGCAGACGTGTTCCCAGTCCACTGAAGGTCATCGAGTCAGGCTCTGAAGGTAAGTATGGGGTGAGGGGGGTGTGGGGAGGTGGGGTGCGCAGATTGTGGGTGCGGGTTGGGGGGGGCGCTACAGACAGCGAGGGACCATTTTCTTGTTTCAGCTTTGACAAAGAAAAAACACGGACCATTTTTCCTTTTCCACACACACTGGGGTAAGCTCCCAGTATATTCTATCATTTGGGGGGTCATGTTAGCCACACTGGGGTGGGCTTCCAGTGTGGCACACAATGGCGGCAGGAGAATACCGACATGATGGGGGGTGCTAAACATGCCGACAGGGGATTGGGCACCCCATTGGTAACTGTGCCTGGGCACCCCCACCCTTGGCACACAAACACAGGAATGGAGCACATATGCTGATGGGAATTGGGCTCCCATATCAGCAAACAAACTGGGGTGGGGGCATGTCGACAGGGGGATTGGCCGCTCCCGAAGTCGGCTTGCTGGGGACTGCAAGAGGTGGACCGCGATAGCTGCTGCCATGTTTACTGAAATGGGACACCAGACAAGGCAAACTGTGATTCACCGTGAAATCAGGGACTGCCCCAGCAGCAAAAACAGCTGATTGTTAATGGCAGGGTACTCCCTGATCACAGCGGCAAGTTTCTTTCAAGTTGGTGGCATGCTACAATACTGCTGTCATGGACAGCCTGCTCCACTATTGGCACCACAGAGATCAGCCCCAAAATGGACAGCTGGCATTCATCACAACACTGCAGCACCTCCACAACTTGCTACTACAGCAAGCTGACGCAATGTGTTTCTTGCACATGCATGCAAGCAAACATAAAAAGGGGAAAGAGGGAGGAGGAATAGGTGGAAATCAGGGTTCAGGAGTTACAGAGTGAGGTGAAGTAGAGAGGAAACACATCAAGAGAGAGGTAACTGTGGGGGGTGGAGGAGAGGGTCCGGGCAAGTGGCAGATGTTTAGCCAGGAAATAGGGGACATGTGAGGGTGAAGTATCTTAAGTTGGGCAATCACAGTAGTTGAGAGAAAGAAGGTACAGTCTGAGGTTGCGTTTAAACTGCCCTAACTTGAAGGCAACTGAAAAAAAAGAAAAAGGTGCACAAACAGAACCAAACAGGAGGCATCTAAATAGATGCAAAAAGGTTTATTGGAGGTGCACAGTTCTGGGGGTCCTTGTGTATCTTAGGCAGATGATAAAATGTGCAAACTTCTGATTAAGATAGTTAAACTCCTTTTCAGAGATCACACCTCGAGACCTGTAGGACAGGAGGAAACTATTCAGTTTCTCCTGAAAGTGTGGAAGCGGATTTGTGTCCAGGGGTCTATAGTTTTCAGTATTCTGTAATTGCCGGTCAGCTTCAATTACATAATCAGTGGTATTCTGAACCACTATTTGACCCCCTTTGTCCACTGGTTTGATTACCACTTCTTTAATTCTTTCCAGTTCCTTTAGAGTGTTCAGTTCCTCCACTGTGACATTACTGTTGGTCTCGCGTACAGGAGTAGTGGTAGAGATGGTTCTGTCCACCTCCATGTTTATTAACCTCTCAAAGGTAGACACCACCGGTGAAATACATTTTCCTGGGCAGAAGATAGAAGTCAGATGATAGGCATCTCTTTTCCAAGTCACGTTATTTTCAAACTCTTCAAAGTTATCCAAGGCCCATTCCAGATCCCAGGACGCCAGTAGCTGATCAACTGAAGTGACTCCCGAAGAAGAAATCTCTGTTCTATCAGCCCCTCACTAATATTTAAATAGCCAGTATGTGATGAAAAGGGGGAAGAAGAGAAAGTGGGGGTGAGGGTAGCAGTAGAAGTAATTAGGGTATTAGTAGGGAGCAAATGCACATCGGACCTACACATGTTTTTCTACTGTAGAAAAAACTTGTTCAAATGTAATTTTCTATAAGTTTTTTCTAGTTCCACTTGTATCACAAACCTATCATAGTTGGGTTCGGGTACAAAAGATAGACCTTTAGAAAGTATCAACAGCTGAGGGTCTGTCAACACAACATCTGAAAGATTCAGAACTTGCCCTTTCCTCATAGGTTGTGTTGTTTCTAATGCTTCTGTTGTAAACCTGCCCCATTTTCTGATTCCTCCTCTACACCCCCTCCTAGTTTTCTTGTTATAATGGCCATACAATAATGGATGCTGTTTTCTACTTAAAGGAAATTGACTTTTGAAAGTCACCTTACTGTAGAGAGTGATTTTACTATAATGTGTGTCTTTGCACAAATTTTAATAGTTGGCAGGGAACAGGATACAAAACCCCAAGTACAATCTGATAAAGCCAGTAAGTGGGTGCATGAGCAAATACACAGAAAGACAAGAGTATAAAAAGGTATGTATACACAAAGCAGTCACAATACAGATATATTATAAAATGGTGGTTAAAAACAAAACTTATGTGTGCGAATGGTGGACAAAACAAAACTTATGTGCTGCATTTCCCCAAAATGATGTAGGCATTTCTTATAAATGCTATGTGTCATATTTGTCATAGCTCTTACTTATCATAGTTACACAGTGACCTATCAGAATGTGACAGCAGCTTGTTAAGCAAAAGAGTACATATATGGTATAAAGTATATTGCATTTCTTTGTAACTGTCTGCTAAGATATTAATAGAATTTGAACCATATATCCTGTACTTGCTTAAGAGTAAGTATATCTTCTTAATGCTATAGTTTAAACTGCAATGCAATTTTTATGTTTTACGTATAATAGGAAAAAGGGCACAGTTAAGTGTTTATAACAAAACCAGCTATTGTATATGTTAAGACTATACAATGCTGCCATCTTGTGGGAATTGGCATTTATTACATTTTTTTTTTTCTGCATTCATTTTAGTCACCAAATTTACGTCATTTAGCTCATGCTTACTACAGGATATGCAGAGGTAAATTCTCCAATTACAGAGCTAATATACCAACATTGCCTTGTTTGGAGACAGGATGTACATCCTCTGTATTTGTTCAATTGTATATAAGGTTTGTAAGTTCTGCCTAAAAACAGAATGGCTTTTTATTTTTGTAACTGAAGCTACAACTTTTTGTACCACCTTAAATGTTGTATCCTGACCAAGTAAAGCTTCATGAAATCTCCTCCGTTATCCGTGTGGTCTGTAAGTATATATCTAGTTGGTTTAATAGAGAGTAATGAGGAGGGAGCCAGCCCCTACTTGGAGATCTCATTGGGGTCTCCCTGTTACATTTGGGGCCGTGACTTGGATTACTAAAGCTGCTGGCAATCAAAGGGCCGAACTGAAGTTAAAAACCACCTAGAATTTATGACCATTCAATAATTTTTTTTTTTGTCGCTAGCAAAACTTTTTTTTTCCCTTATTGAAGCAATTTGTCCATGGAGAGACAGATCAACTCACTGGGGGACAGACTGTAACAAACATAAGGCAAAGGAAAATGCAAGAGACCATGTATTAGTATACTATCTAAATGAAGGCTTGTAATAAGGAAAGGGATTGTTTAGTTTTGGTGATTTTGTTTGTCATTTGTTTAGTTATTTTTTGGTGGATTATTAATATACCTGAACAGTCTCAGAATACTAGTGTGATTAACTATAGTAAGACAACTGTGTAAGGGCATAGGTCTTAAGCCTACCAGACGAAGGCACTTTGCCTGTGCGACCAGGAGTAACTAAATTAATAAAGAGGCAGGATACACGGAAGGTCAAAGGGGACGCCCAGAGACCTAATAGAGACACTTACATAGTAAGTGTAATAGTGAAGGCCTTATTAAGTATATACAAAGCCTCCCCAGGGAGAGGGAGTAGTGTCTCATCTTGGGTGTGTGAAACCAAGAAAGACTATAAACAAGAGCCTCCCCAGAGAGAGGGAGTAGAGTCTCATCTTGGGTGTGTGAGACCAGGAAAGACTATAAACAAGAAGTGTACACAAAGCCTCCTCAGGGAGAGGGAGTAGAGTCTCATCTTGGGTGTGTGAGACCAGGAAAGACTATAAACAAGATGGAAGAATTAATCAATAAATATGTAGAGAAATATGGTAAGTTAGGTCCATATGAAAAACCTACAAGGGATCAACAATTAAGACCATATTTTAACCAATGTGTCTTAGAAAGAAATGCAGGCTGCAAAAATGAGAAAGAAAAGTGTGCCAGTGCATTACAGGCAGCAGTACAATATTTAGACCATCTTAATAGAAGACACACGGAGGTAAAAGAATTGCTGCCTTGCTCAAAAGAGGGGAATAAAACATTGGTATTAGAAAAAAGGATCAATTAAAAGCTTTACAAGACAGATGGGATCAGGATGTTATATTTATAACAATAAAAAAACAAGAATTAGAGAAAGAGGCAGAAAAATTAAAATTAGAAAATCAAATTTATAAGCAACAGGAAGACCTCAGGAAAATAAAAGAGCTGCAAGACCAGTATAATAATACAGAAGAGAAAAATTATTTAAAGACAAAACTACAAATAGTGGAGGAAGAGAGAGATGAGACAATAGCCATAACAACCCAAGTGGCAGAGGTAGTTAAAATCTATCCTAAATTACCAAGGGCTGCAGCTGATAAAGAAGAGGCAATCAAAATCAAAACAAAAAAAGAAACTCCAAATACCAATGGCCCCATATACAGTCAAAAATGAAAAAGGGAAAATAGATAAAAGGAGTAATAAAACCACAGACATGATACATTTCTTGTCTAGGAAATAGACAAAGTAGAAGAAAAAAGGCAACTGTGTGGGCTATACAACAGGCACAAACAATTACCCAATTTTCAGAACTTATAGTGCAGTCTACACACAGTGCCCCAAAAAATACATACTGACAGGAGACCTAAGAGGCATATCAAATCAGAGAGCCACAAAATGGGTACTAACCATTCAACAAAACAATGTCAGTTTTGAGTCAGTACAACATCCTATGTTTATACAATACGCAGACTATGAGGGTGCACCCCACGATTATGGAGAGGTCAAAACAGAAATTCTGGAGAGCACCCCCACGGGTCATCCACCAAGTGACACTACCCAAACACTACACCTATATGTGGATGGGTCAAGGTACTATGTAGATGGTGTGCCGTATACTGGAGCAGCAGTATATTCCCCAACATAACATGGAAGTGGAGACAAAGCTTTGCAATTTGCTTTGGGTGGAGACAAATCAGCACAGTATGCAGAACTAGTAGCAATATATGAGGCCATCATTATACATGAAGGACAAAAAATAACAATACATACTGACTCAAAATTTGGAGAATCTTCACTAAACGAGTGGACACATTTGTGGAGAAAAAGAGGAATGGTCAAGGCAGATGGACAAGATGTCCAACACAAACAGTTACTTAATGCTGTTTGGGACCTAGTAGAAAAACACCCACACACAGTAGAAATATAAAAGGTTAAGGCACACGTGACCAAAAACCCAAACATACACAAACTTGCAAACCAATTGGCTGGCCAAGCAGCAAAGGAGGGGGCAAGGGGGTCATAAATATGGCCAGGCATAAGACATGCCACTGTTAGTAGTGCCATCCCAAAAGAGGTCCAGGAGATAGATATAGGTAAACTACAAAGTACAGACCAATGGATTCAAGAGAAAATGAAAGAAATAAAGGAAAGGGGAACTAATAACAAAGATCACCTGTTTAGGAAAGGAGAGGTTTTGTGGTGGAGGGACCCAAATACTAAAAAGGCCAAATGGGTGCCCCCAGATAGTATGAAACAACAAATTGTTCTAGAGAACCACAGATGGGCAGGCCATTGTGGTAAAGACAAAACCCTGCAGATCGTCAAGAATAAAGTACTGGTGGCCAAAAATGGAGGCCACCGTAAATGATACATTGGATATTTGTCTTGTATGTCTCCAGCAAGACCCAAAAAGAGGAAAACCTAAATTGAATAGGTTGCTGTTAGCAGATGGCCCCTGGAATGCATTACAAATTGACTATGTGGGGCCACTCCCAACTGCAAAAGGAGTGTATAAATATCTACTAGTTATAGTGGATATGTTTTCAAAATGGGTGGAGGCATTCCCTACTAAAAACAATACTGCCCAAACAACTGCAAAAATCTTGTTTGACCAAGTTTGTAGTAGATGGGGATTCCCCAACATAACTGAATCTGACAGAGGTACCCATTTTGTTAATGAGACAATGAAATACCTCTGTGAAATTAATAGAGTACAACAAAGATTCTATCTACCATACCACCCACAATCATCGGGGATGGTAGAAAGGATGAACAGAACGTTGAAAAATGCCCTGAAAAAGGTGGTGATGGACTCAGGGAAAGACTGAGTCGCTCACTTGCCAGGAGTTCTCATGGCCGTAAGGGGGACAGTTCAGGCTAGTGCTGGTCTGTCCCCTTACGAGCTCATGACAGGGAGGAGGATGAGACTGAACTACCCATTGGAATTACCAGAACCTCCTCATGTGTTAAAGGACAGTGTCAAGCACAGTGTCTTTTTACATCAAGTGCAAGAACAGTTAAAAAAGCACCTACCACATGCTTGTTGGCACATGTCCCAAGCATACTAAAGAAACCTAAATCAAAGGGAACCCAAAATAGGGTGGGAAGAGCCACTGCAAGTAGGAGACATGGTGATGATTAAAAATTGGGATCAGAAAATACCTTTGAAAGATGCCAATTGGCTAGGGCCATAAAAAGTTACAGAGGTCCTAGACGATACAGCAGCATACATGGAAAGAATGGGGAAAGGAAAAGGTAAACACAAATGGGTCCATGTGGACCAATGTAAAAAGGTATCAGACAAACTATCAAAAGAATAAATACTGCATTTGATTTTCTTTCCAGGTATGCAATCAAAGCCACAAAAAAGGAGACCATCGCCAGCATCTGTATACTATACTGCCTTGTGTGGCCCATTTGGACTATAACAAGCAAGTGTGATAATAAAAATGATATCACCATATCACACTTCTGGCAGGCAAGAAATAATGGAAGTCACAGTGGAATACTGGACATTGATTTGTATAGTATATGCTTGGGGGGAATGGGGGGCAATAGACTGATGTTTGGACTATTCTGGCTTTCCAATACTTGAGGTTTTAGAGAACAGTCTAATGTATACCACATTATGTGCTGTTCCCTTTGATACATCAAAGGGGCTGTGGGACACAGAACAACCTGACTTCTTGGAGTGTATCTAGAGGATACAAACTTGCCATCAGAGTGGACAAAAACCACTGAGCCAACATATCTGTCACCTTCCCCTTATTTAAATGACTGGAAATATGAATTTAAATGGCATTGGAATGCCAAAAGAGCAAATACGTATGGAGTTTATGTTAGTTGGATACTTACCAGAAGAGTGCACAGAGTAAACTCCCTAACTCCAGAAGTACAAAAAGCTGTGAAAGACTAATTAAGCTAACCCATGAGATAGATGAACTGCAGACTAGACAAAGAATAATAACCAAAATTGCTCAAAGAAGGGAAGGTCAATCATTAATCTAAGTAAAATAATGATACAAGAATACAATGTCAGCTCTGCTATTGCAACAGATTGTTTTACAGACCATAATATAATCAAAAGTGTTGCAATATTTGCTATATTTAATACAAGATAATATAGTTTTTTAGACTGCATGTTAGAAACACCCCAATGGGATTGTCCCATGGGTCACTTTTGCTTATGTAATGCATAATATTTTTTGTACAAAACAGCATTTAAACTAGTCAAGGCAGCATCACTGGTACTGATGCCTTGGATACGTTTTGCATTTTCTTTTTTAAAAATGTTAATGCACTACATTTAGTGGCTTTGTCAATTGTATGCCTACACTCAAATTAGGCCGAGTACATGTGAAGTTATGGTACCAATTCCCCATCATGCGGCTGTGATCAGTATGCCTGTGGTGTATAAGCCCTAAGCAGGAATATACACAAGGGCCCAGATATTCAAAAGGGCTGAGCATGGCGCAACAGTGTTGCACCATGCACAACCCACTGATGCGCCCCGGCACGATATTCAAATGGGAATTGCACCTTGCACAAATCCCAATGTGCCGGAGCACATCAGTAATGTATGCAGGCGCAGGTAGGGGGGCGTGCCCATGCATACTCTGCACAGCCCGATATTCAGCCCGGGATGTGCTGAGCCATGCATGGCTTAATCCCTACCTCGCTGCACAAAGTTGAGCAAAAAAAAAAGGAGTAATGGCCGCCACCCACAGGTGAGCTGTCAGAGCAGAGATGCAACATGGCAGTTGCCACCTGTGGATGGCCACCCGAGCTCTAGCTGCACCTCTGTGGTGACGCCCCCATGCCCAATTGCAGGCATTGTTGTGCTAAAATAGAATCCTATATCGCTGGCGGGCCAGTGGACCGCTGTCTGCCTGATCGTGGGCTTAAGTACAAAAAAAAACTATTCCCATATCCCTGGTGGTCCAGTGGACCACTGTTTGCCTGATCGCGAGCTGATGTAAAAATAAATAAAAACTCCTATATCCTTGGTGGTCCAGTGGACCGCTGCCTGCCCGATCGTGGGCTGAAGTAAAAATAAACAGATTCGAATCCTGTATCCCTGGTGGTCCAGTGGACCATTGCCTGCCCAATCACGGGTTGAAGTAAAAATAAAAATATGAGATTCCTATATCCCTGGTGGTCCAGTGGACCGCTGCCTGCCCGATCGCAGGCTGAAGTAGAAATAAAAAGATTTGCATCTTATATCCTTGGTGGTCCAGTGGACCACTGCCTGCCTGATTGCGGCTTAAGTAAAGAAGAAGATTCCGTATCCCTGGTGGTCCAGTGGACCCCACCCCCACTGCCCGCTCCCCGGTCCAGTGGCAGGCAGCAACACCCACCCGCCTACGCCAGCTGACTGACACCATAGGTGGGCTGGCAGCCCATTGGTCCCACAGTGTGAGCCAATGGCAGTGCAACCGATACCATCCTACACATTCCCACATTTAGAGCTCACCCAAACCATAGTCCCACTCCCAATTCACTTAAAATTTTTTTTGCATTTCACAGCCCTTCCCCGAGACCCTTACCTTGATTGGGTGAGGGAGCTAGAGTGGCAAGTTGGCAACCACTGTATTCCAGACTAGACCAGTTGGCCCACCCTTGAGCTGTATCCCTCACCCAGCCTGCAGCCACCGTAGATCAGAGTAAATGCACTCCATGTGTCCTTTCCACCTGGTGAGTAAATCCATTCTGTAATTTAGAATCTGTCTGTCAGATTAGATTGCCATGAGGAAGCACATGATCATGAGAGGGGGTGGGGCAGGAGCATCATAGTGATGCTATTGGCTGCATAGCATCACTATGGTGCTTCTGCCCCACCCCACTCCAATGATCACATGCTCCCTCACGGTAGTCTCAACCAATTGACGACAGATGGATTCTAACTCATGGTATATGGAATGGCCTTGGGACTTAGATTTAACATATTACTTACTGGGTGGAAAAGATACTGGACTATAGACACTCATCACAGCGACAGCTGTGGGCTAGGCAAGGGGCATGGTTGGAGGAGGGCCGACTGGGCTAGCCTGGAATACAGTGGTTGCCAATTTGCTACACTAGCCCTCCCCCACCCAATCAAGGTAAGGGGTCGGGGTGAAGAAATACAAGAAAAAATATTTATAACAGATTGGGGAGTCCAGCTAGGATAGAGGTGAGCTTCAAAGGATGCTGTTGGTTCCTGGCAGAGTGCCAGGAGCCCACAATTTAATATTGTTAGTGCTGGCAGTTTCTGTGGCATTGGGGAAAGGGGTAAGTGCGTGGGAAATAACTGAGATGAGCTAGGAGGGTGAATCTCAACCTGTAGAGGGGGGGCATCTCCATGGCAAGGTTGACACACATTGGTAAGGCAATGCAGGGAAGCTTGCACTGCAATTGCCCATGTAGCACCTGTCATTTGGATAATTATAAGATGGGTTGGGAAAATCCTGTGCTGTGATTGATTGTATCTGATTACAAGACTGTGCATTATTCCAGCACAACAGCACAGGTAAGAAATCCTTAACTTTCCGAAAAGTATTACATGTACAGTACATATAATTAATAATCAGGGAAGCCATTTTACAATCAAAATAAGCCAGTCTGGTGTACACCAAATTGTGGGATAATGGCATTTTTTTGGGTGCATAAGTGCCTCACATCCCAATGTGAGCCATTATCCAACACTCTTGCATATCATGTCATGCCTTACTACTTAAACAGGAGTTTTCAATGTATAACCATTCACTATTTTACTTACTCTTAATATCCAGCAATTACCATTCTAGGATAGATTTAACAGATGTCTTCCCTCTTCAGTGAAATGGAGAAAAAATACACCTTTTAAGCAGTACTGTGGAAACACTGTAGAAACATCCATGTTGTGAACAGGAAGTGTGTTATGATGTCATTGCCTCACCAGTCCTGACACAATGCACTAAGCCCTGTAAAAGCAAACTGCTTTATGCTGAGAGGAAGCGTAACGCATCATAATGAAATACACTGGATCCTATTTCTAAGATTTGTATATTTTTGCAAAAAGCTTTCCATATTTTTAAATTGTGCAAATCCAGCAGAGAAGCAAATCTGGGCTGTGTTTGCTCAGCTAGTGTACTTGTTGGTGCCAGCCCACAGCAAACAAACAAAACAAAGGAAACACCTATTCATTCTGTCTTTGTGTCCTTTGACTTGTATGTGTGTATATGGCTTTGCAGTGTTGTCAACAGTCAGCTCAGAATTGAGATGAGACCTCAGTCAAACTCATTTTACCTGTGATCCATGCTGAAGTTTAAAATCCCAGGGCCCAGTTCTTGGTGGCAAAGTCAAATGCATACTGTTCACAGAGACAACCTCTGTGGACCCATTTGAATCATGCTCAGTGGAGTCACAAACAGTTCCCAAGTGTTTGAACAGTAACTTGTCAGTGTCCAAAATACAAAGCAGGGGACACAAAGTGTATGTTTACAAAGCATTGCTGCCCTCCCACCCGGTTTGTGGAAGGGGGGGATTCAGAGGATGTAGATGGGCAGGGAGAGGGAAGGATCCCATAGATAACAGGGGTGCTTGGATGGGGTATGTACATTGCTAACTGAGGATGTCATTAAGTGATCCAGGGTCAGGATCAGGTGATCACCAGGTGCTGCTAGATGTCAGGAAATGGAATGATAACTGTCCCTGTTAAGTTAAAAGACAAAGTCCATGTTAAACAAGTACAACTGAGTAACTTGACCCCATAAATTCTTATATCCACTCTTTGAAGCACAAATAATTGCCAGGTATGTCTTGTTTAACAGGGTCAATTACATTTTTCATTGCTAACTTGAAAATGTTCTAGAACTGGAAGGAACTGTTGTTAGTCTTCTTTCTCACTCGTGCAGAAAAATTGAACATTGGCTTGAGCAGAAGGGGTTGGCCTCAGTGTACTCCTAATTTATCAGATACTACCAAATTATGTGTCAGCCTATACAGCAAGAAGCAAACTCAATGGACCTTCGGACCTTTATCATCTAGCATTTACAATGTTCCTATGTAACACAAAGTAGTATGTTAGCTTGCAGGCAGTATGAGGATGAGGCAGAATGGGCTGAGGAATGTGGGCTTAGATTTAATGCAATGAAGTGTTAGATACTACACCTAGCAGTGAAGAATCTCGGTTGCACATACACCCTGTGTGATACAACACTGGCCAGCAGAACCGAAGAAAAGGAGCTAAGGACCATAACTGTACAGAATAACTGAAGCCAAACATCCAGTGTGCTGCCATAGTCAAGAAAGAAAATGCAGTGCTGGAATGCATTAAGATGGGGTTGAGGAGGAGGAGGAGGAATAGGTCAAAGGAAGTGATCCACCCCCTCTACACAACCTTGGTCGAACCATACTTGGAGTACTGCATCCAGTTCTGGTCAGCACAGTATGGACAGATGGTTAAAGAGCTCAAGAGGGTGCAATATGCTGACCCAGTGGTGCAGGGTGGGCTGAGGCATTAAGTGCCACACCATCTACCATACTGGCGATCCAGGTTTGGGAATGGACGCGGTCGCTCAGGGGCTGGCCGGGGGAGGGAGGATTGAGCAACCCTAGGATAGTTCTCTTCCTTCAAGGAGGCAATACACATGTCCCAATGAAGAAGAACCAGGAAGTATATGCTCACCGGTATAGGGCAGGGCAGGGTGCAGGTCTGGGTCCGCTGACCCCACAGTTAACCAACACAATCACTCTCAAAAATAGATCTGCACTGTATAATTGAGAGTTAGGTTGCGTAGATGAATGAAGTAAGCAAAGCCTTAGTCCAAACATATATATACTCCACCAAAGTTTACTTCACCAAGTCAAAAGACAATTTGTTACACACCGCAATCAACAAACATCCAGCCACTGACTGTGAACCAGGTTCCCTAACGCTTCGCTATGTTTGAACTTCCTCAGGTGGCCCGCTTACTTCATTCATCTACACAACCTAACTCTCAATTCCAGAGTGCAGGTCTATTTCTGTGAGTGCTTGTGTTAATAAACATGTACTGTTTGGTGCCAGCCACCTGCAGGAATCTGGGTGGCACTACAGCGTGATGTAAGGAAAGGGATCCCACCTGACTGACACTGGTGGCACCTCTGCAGAGGCGTAGCCTGAACAATGCATCATTACACATGCTGTGGGCCTGGACAGAAAATGGTGAAAAGGCCCTGACCATAGCTGGATGATGGCCCAGGCCCCAGCAGGCCAGACATAGGCAACTGGACAGCTCCAGGTCATGTGGCAGAGGACAGCAGAACATGATGTAAGTCCCAGAAAAGCCGGGTGATGGGACTGGGGGACAGGTCCGAATGAGGGCACGTTGGAAAATAAGGAGCTAGAGTACTGATTAAAAAAAAAGAGGATTCAATACAAGGCCACCAAACTGATTAGTGGCTTACAAGGCAAAAGCTGTGAGAGAGAGACTGCACATACTCAAATGATGTAATCTAGAAAAGAGAGTAGGGACATGATTACAGTTTTCAGAATCCTAAAGGAGACAGACAAGGTATAGTATACACAGCTGTTTAAACTGGTGAATGTAAGTAGAACTAAGGGACATGCCCTCCTCCAGCTGGGGTGAGGGGCAGAATAACAAGAAACATAAGAGAACACCCTACTTCATATGAACATACTAATAGTGCCAGCAGGAAAAGGCCTTATGCTCTATCTTGTCTACTCAAGTTGGCAGACACCCTAGCAAATATCGAAGAATTTGCCCCCTTCCCTCCATTCCTCTCTTCCCTTCGATAACTCCCCCCCCACACTCTCCCCCTCCATGCAACTTTCCCTTTTTCTCTGTCCCAACCTCTCTTGATGCTGTCCACAGTCTTCAGGGAGACAACTTCCTTTGGCCATTCATTCCATTTTGACACCACCCTCTCAGTGAAAAAGTGTCTTCTCATTTCCCTCTTGAATTGTCCCACACCAGCTGGAGGCAGTGTACCTTAGTGGTCCTGTTCTCAATAAGATTGAAGAGACCATCAGAGCTCACTTTGTTGAAACCACTAAAGAGTAGCTGATGCCTTCTAGACAACTTTAACAAAATGTGATGTTTAGACACAGTTTGGTTTGCATTTCATATTAGTTCTGTATTTCTCCTCCCCATTATTAATTATTGATGTAATCTGCATGAAAACAGGATAGTTGCTCCTAAAAAGTTCATCTATTTCTGTTGCTTTCTCCTTACCTGAAGTCATAATGCACCCCTTGTGACATCACAGTTATTCCCATGGCAACAGATTGTTATGTCACAAGAGAGGATTATGACATGATGTACGGAGTAAGCTATACAGCATATGACCTCTGAGGTATAAAGTTCATGTATTTATGCAAATTTCCTCTGTAATAGATAATGTGCCAGAGAAATCTATAGACTATTTATGGAATGCAAGCTGAATTGTACCTAAATATTATATTTTTAGAAGTTTTCTTTAAGACGTCAGCAGCTCTTCAAGGTATTTAAAGGTTTTGATCATGTTACCCCCTCTCTCTGCTATTCTCCAGAGAGTACATGTTGAGGTCTCAGAGTCTCTCCTTGTGTGGCCTGTCTTGTCCTTGTATCACCTTGGTTGCCCTTCTCTAGGCCAACTCCAGTAAGTTGATGTCCTTCTTGAGGTAAGGGCTCCAATACTGCACACTGTGCTCAAGATGCAACCATACCATTGACCTGTACAGTGAAAGAATGACCTCCATCTCCCTACTGGTTATACCCTGACTATACCTCCCAGCATCTGATTTGCTTTGACTGTTGCTCTCTTGCAGTGTGCTTAGTGCTTTAGATCACTCAATGATCACCCTCAAGTCTTCTCTTCTGACTTGGTAACTTGCATACCTCCTAGCCAGTATTTGGCCTCTGGGTTCTTCATCCCCAAGTGCACTATATTATACTTTGTGGCATTAAACCCCAGTTGCCAGACCCCTGACCACCTCTCTAGTTTGGCCATGTCCTCTCTAATATTCTGCCTGCCTCTTCTGTGTCCACTCTGCCACACAGCTTTGTGTCATCCTCAAACGGGCATATCTTGCCTTTTATCTAATCTGCAATGTCGCTGATGAAGATGTTAAGTAACAATGGCCCACACACCGAGCCCTGTGGGACCCCTCTATTAACTGGTCTTGCTTCTGAGAATTCCACCCCCAAAAACATCCACCTTCTGATTGCTATCTTTAGAGGAGGCTTTTACTTTGTGAGGGCCCCTAACAGACAGTGTTACCAGTGGGGGCGTTCTCTCCCAGCCATAAGAGTAAATCATCACCACTCTCCTCCTTTCTCCTCTACGATGTCTTAGTTCATTGTCTGACATAACCACCGTGGTACATCCAGTCCAGGTCAAAACAAGATCTGCCATAGAGAGGTTTCTGCAGATAACATACACACAGTACTTACTGTCACATTATCCCAGAAAAGTCAAGGGGCACCTTAGTTGGCTATCTTGATGGATGCAGAAAAGAAACTTTAATTGGGTAATTGGAAATTTTTAAAACAAATGCTGGAGAGCTTTCAAATCCTCAAATGTATACTGCAGGAATCATTATAGCCCTTTATGAATGACCACAAGTGGTAGCTAGTGAGACTGAACAGTATTAGTTCTGGCAGGCAGATTCGCTCTGTCATGTGGTATGAAGCAGGAGTGCATCATTCTCTCATTTATATAAAAAACGTGTTGAGCCTGCATCCTCTAGGAACATTTCACATTCCCTCTGCCACACGCCTTTCAAGTTATGTTCTGTTGTTATCATGCTACGGAGTTATTTTTATTCCAAGACTTTTACAGCGAGCAAAATGCTATTTGTAAAAGTAGTTCAGTTTCTATGTTCTGTTTGAGTATCAGAAATGTATATAGTTCCATTTTATTTATTTATTTAGTACCGTGATGGCATATGTATTAGAAGAATCTGAAATATTCATTAATTATTTGACTTAGCTGCCTCAACGTCATCAGGACATCAGTGGTAGGGGCTATGGGGGACACTGTGATAGCAACAGCAAAATACAAGTCAGCTGTCAGTAAATGGTGTACCCAGAACAGTATGAGGCTGAACCCTCACAAACACTACCACACACATATCCCCACCCCAAGAGAATGTATTACTAGCCTTTTACCAGATGACAGCGTTCAAAAACAAGGACAAAGACTGGTGATAAACCCTCTGCTCTATAAATTTCAGGAGCAGATAACAGCATATACAGCAAATAACATACAGTATTTCTAAATGATGAAATGTAGTACAGTGCTCTCAGTTCTTCATAACCATATATGTTTACTTGCAAAACCATGATATACTGAATCGAGTTAATATATTTCCAGATGTTAAGGGTTACTGTTGTCGCATACAATACATCATCTGCCTCCCAGAGTCACCGTTCCTCTCTTTTCCTATGTCAGCATGCAACACATCAGCCGATGCAATCATTAAAAGAAAAAAACAACAGTTCTGTGTAGCAGGACATCAGACATGTGGGAGTCAGGACAGCAGCAGAGCAGCGAAAGCTGATAAGTTCCTATAGGATGACTCTGAGCTTCAAGGCTGAAGAAAATGGTGGGCAGTTCAGTTGCTCTCATATTTCTTCTTACAATTGGTTGCCAACCTATACTCAGGTCAGGACAGCAGGGCCAGGGGCCCTTTTGCTGATTTGGGGCCCATGTAAATGCATGGGTTCCATGTGCCTAACGCCACCACTGGCTATCCTGCAGCCAGTTTTTTACCCACCCAGCCAGTTTCACCCCTACCCCAAGTCCTTCAGCTTCCTAATTAATCTACTGTGGGAACAGAGACAAAGACATTGCTGCAGTCTAGGTACAGAATGTCCACTGTCTGGCCCTTGTCCACTGTCCTGGTTACCCAGTCAAAGAAATCACTTAGATTGGTCTGGCAGGACTGCCCTAACAAGAACCCATGTTGTCTATCATCATGGAACCCATTTTCACTCAGAAAGCTTACCAGTCTTCCCTTCTGAGTTGCCCCAGTACTGAGGTCAGACGGACCAGCTGATAGTTACCAGGGTCGTCCCTTGGCCCACTCTTCTTGTGCAGCAGCACTAGATGTGCTGTCATCCAGTCCAGGGGCACTTCCTCATCTCCAGAAAGGTGTTAAACAGGCTTTCCAGGGGACCTTCTAGCACATCTGCTAACTCCCTTGGTATCTTCAGGTTTATGCCATCTGGTCCCAGGGACTTGTCCACCTTAAGGACCTTTAATCCTTTCCTCACACTGTCAATTCTGATCTCCCCATCTGTGACTCCTCCCCCGTTACCTTCTTTCTTCCTCCCCTGGGGTACAGGACAATCCTTCTCCTTAGTAATCATAGATGAAAAGTACTTCTTAAGTACTTCTTCTTTCTCCACCCCTCCTCCCCTTTTAGCCTGACTGTCGAATCCTTGATATCCCACTTCTCTTTGATGTACTAGAAGACGGTCTTCTCACACATTTTTCAACCCCTCTATCAGCTACAGCTCTTTCTTGGCCTTGGCCTGTCATACTGATTTGTTTGCCTCCCCAGCCTTATTACTGTACTCTCTATTTATTTATTTATTATTAGATCATCGGTTTACAGACCTTTGAGTTATAGACTCATTTACAAAGGCGCCTCGTCAAGAGAGCAATACATCACAGCAAACAAACAGTACAGTACATAACGCTTAGATTAAAAAAGCAACCAGTGTTACAGGCATTCACTGGTGGTACATGCTTGGTAATAGGTAGATCACAGTAGTCAGTCTGCCCTGTCCTTGTCCCTCCAGGTATGATTATACTTCCTGAAGGCTGCTTTCTTGCTCTTTACCACCTGGGCTACCTCATCAAACCAGCTGGGCTTCTTGGCTCTGGATTTTTTGCTTTTTAGCTTGGCACACTCATTTGTGGCAGCCAGCAGCACTTCCTTGATAATGGCCCATTTCTAGTATACCTAGTACTGGACTTCAAGAGGGCTGATTTTGTCAAAATGAGAGAGTGCCTCAGAAAAGCAGGCAAGACAGAGGGGTGGAGCAACAATGGGGAAACATCAAAACTGCAATCACAGAGGCAACAAGCCTTAGTGTGAAGCAAATAAATCAAAATGAAAGAAAAAAAAACACTATGGTTCTCAAAAGAGGTGGCAGAGAAGATTAGGGAGAAAATTATAGCATTCAGGAAGTATAGGGAAACACAGAAGGAGCAGGACAGAGAACTGAACAAGTTAAAGCAGAAGGAAATGGGGAAGGCAGTCAGAATTGCAAAGGCCCAAACCAAGGAAAAGATAGACAACTCGGTTAAGAAGGGGGATAAAACCTTTTATAGGTACATTAGGGAGCAAAGAAAGACAAAGGGAGGGATACTGAGGGTAAATAAAGAGGAGGGTGGGTGGGCAGAGAGGGAGAGTGAAAAAGCAGGGATACTGAACAAATACTTCTGTTCAGTATTCACAGAAGAGGAGGAGGGGAACAACCAAATCCAGTCAACAGAAGCACTCTGGATAGGGGGGTCAATATCAGTCCTGTCACAGAAGAAAGGGTTCCGAAAGAACTCATAAAACTGAAGGTGGACAAAGCAATGGGGCCGGATGGGATTCACCCCAGAGTTCTAAAAGAACTAAGGGGAGAACTAGTAACACCACTGACTACCCTTTTTAACAAATCACGGGAGGATGGTGTGGTACCTGAGAACTGGAGGAGGGCGGATGTGATTCCCCTTCACAAAAGTGGGAGCTAGACAGAGGCAGAAAACTACAGACCTGTCAGTTTGACCTCAGTGGTAGGGAACATGATGGAATCACTTCTGAAGGAAAGAACTGTGGAGTACCTAGAGGCCAGTTGGGCACAGGACCCAAGGCAGCATGGATTCACAGAAACATAGAAACGTAGACGTTGATGGCAGATAAGGACCGCAAGGCCCATCCAGTCTGCCCATTTCTTTTTCTGCCTTATGAGTGTGCCATCGGCCTTTGCTCTGTCAATAGCCTATCTATTCATACTCATCTGTATTGCTCCCTTATGTCTATCCCATGCCTGTTTAAAACCCTGCACTGTATTCATATCCACCATTTTCTGAGGTAGGCAGTTCCATGCACTCTCCACCCTTTCTGTGACAAAGAATTTCCTCACATTACACCTTAATCAGCCTCTCTCTAATCTCATGATGTGTCCTCTTGTCCTGCTATTTTTCTTATATTGAAACATGTTAGACTCTTTCACCTTGTTAATGCCCTTAAGGTGTTTGAATGTTTTGATCATATCACCTCTCTCCCTTCTTTGCTCTAGGGTATACATATTGAGCTCCGTTAATCTGTCCTCATATGTTTTCTGATGCAGTCCCTGCACCATTTTGGTTGCCCTTCTCTGGACTGCCTCAGTTTGTTTAATGTCCTTGTGAAGGTGTGGCCTCCAGTACTGCACGCAGTACTCCAGATGGAGCCTAACCAGTGTCTTGTAAAGAGGGATTATTACCTCCCTCTTCCGACTTGTGATACCACTACTAATACACCCCAACATCCGTCTACCCTTACCTACTGCTTTAGTGGTCTGCTTGGATGATTTCAGGTCATTGGTGATGAAAATGCCCAACTCTCTTTCTTCCCTTGTGACTGCCAGCAACTCCCCTCCCAGCCTATAGGTGGCTACAGGGTTTCCCTTCCCTATGTGCATGATCTTGCACTTCTTTGCGTTAAACTCCAGTTGCCAGTCTTCCGACCATTTTGCTAGTTTATCCAGATCTCTTCTCATTCTGCCCACCTCATCTGGATGATCTACTCTGTTGCAGATCTTGGTGTCATATGTAAACAAACAAACCTTACCCTCCAGTCCATCTGCAGTGTCACTGATGAAGATATTGAAGAGGACTGGCCCCAGGACTGATCCATGAGGTACCCCACTTGTGACTTGAATCTCTTCTAACTGTATACTGTTTACCACCACTCTCTGTTTTCTGCCCATCAACCAGTTTTCCACTCAGTTGACCAACTTCTGACCCACCCCGAGCGTACCCAGCTTATTAATCAATCTTCTATATGGAACAATATCAAAAGCTTTGCTGAAGTCAAGGTAGGTGACATCAACTGCTCCCCCTTGGTCCACCACTCTGACTACCCAGTCCAAGAAATCTATGAGATTAGTTTGACAGGACCTTCCTTTTGTAAACCCATGCTGTCTTGGATCCTGTGCTTCTATGGATTCCAGGTGTTGCACTATCCTTTCCTTAAGGAGTGCCTCCATAATCTTGCCCACTACTGAGGTAAGACTGACTGGTCTATAGTTCCCTGCCTCCTCCCTGCTACCACTCTTGTGGAGCGGGATCACATGAGCCCTTCTCCAGTCTTCTGTGACCTCTCCTGTGCTTAGAGACTCACTAAACAGTTCTGATAATGGCTCTACTAGTTCCACCCTTAGCTCCTTTAATACCCTGGGATGTATGCCATCAGGTCCCATTGCCTTGTCTACCCTGATCTTGTTGAGCTCTTGTAGGACCCTTTCTTTTATGAAGGGACTAGTGCACACCTCCCTCCCCTCTGTGTCCATGGTGCTGAGCTGTAGGCCCTGCCCTACCTTCTCTTCAGTAAATACTGAGCAGAAGTATCTATTTAGGATAGATGCTTTTTTTATTTTTATTTTATTTCAGAGATCAGAAATACCTTTGAGTCAGAGACTCATTTACAAAGGTTCCACATCATATATAATATATACAAAATGTACAATACAGTTAGGACAGTTACACGGTGCAGTACTTGTTACAGAGTAGAGCTATGTTAATAACAGGAGCAGTTAAGCTAACATACAAGAACTAGAACAGTTTGAGGCAGTTGAGAGAAAAAACTGGACTTAACATCCCTGGGAGGGGGAGATTAAGAGCTGTAAGCAGAGGCAGGCCAGAGGCCACTGTCAGTAGTAGACGGAAAAGGTGTCACTGATTCACGTACAGACGCAGTTGCTTGTGGATCGAAGGTGAGCCCAGAGGTGCGTTTTAAAATGACCAATTCTTTGATCAGAACGCAAAGAGGAGGGTAGGTTATTCATCCACAAGGTGCCCTGTAACAAAAGGATCTTTGGAACTGAGCTGTGCGACAGGAAGGGATGGAGAAACGATGGGTGTCAGAGCTACGGGTGTGCTTTACTTTTGAGTCCTTAGTGATTAAAGGGGTGATTGCAATGGGGGAGAGGCCAAGGGTAATTTTTTTTGCCAAGACACAAGTGTGGAATTTGATTCTGTTGTCTAGGTTAAGCCAATTGGTATCCTTATATAGAGCGCAGGTATGGGTAAGTCTGTCACATCCTAATATAAGATGACAGGCCTCGTTAAGGACGAGTCTAAGACTATCCAGGGCTGAGGAGCTAGCTGCTCCAAAAGTCAGGAGACCATAGTCTAGCAGTGAGAGTACCGAGGAGGCCATTTTACATGGCCCTCCTCCTCACATGCCCCCTTATCCCTGCTGATCTTAGCAATACCCCCTCTGGACTTTCTCCTTTCACTAATGTATCTATAGAAAGTCTTGTCACCTTCTTTTACTGTTTGTGCTAGTGTTTCCTCAGTTTGGGCCTTTGTCTGCCTTCTTGCCTTCCCTGCTTCCCTTAGGGAAGTTTGGTATGCCTCCTTATCTTCATCCTGCTACGTTCCCTTATATTTCCTGAAGGCCAGCCTTTTGGCTCTGACCTTTTCTGCTACTGTTTTTGAGAACCAAAGTGGTTTCCTTCTTCTTTTGCACTTCCTTTTCTCTCTAACACAATGGGATGTTGCTTCAAGTACTGCATCTTTAATGCCTGCCCACTTTGCCTGTATCTCCTCACCTGTATTTCTTTTTGCCAGGGCTTTTTCACAGCGGGAAGGTCATGTCAGATGAATCAATTTCTTTCACTGGGTGGCCAAAGTAGTAGACCAGGGAGGGGCTGTGGACATGATCTACCTAGACATTAGCAAGGTATCTGACACCGTCTCACACAAAAGATTAATAAACAAATTAGATAGCTTGGGAGTGGGTCCTGGGGTGGTAGCCTGGGTAAAACATTGGCTGGACAACAGGATGCAGAGGGCAATAGTAAATGGAGTCCACAGTGAAGAAAGGGGGATTACTAGTGGGGTACTGCAGGGTTCAGTACTGGGTCCAGTCCTTTTTAACGTCTTTATAAGCGACATTGCAGAGGGACTGGAAGGAAAAGTATGCCTCTTTGAAGATGACACAAAGATCTGCAAGAGGGTTGATATACAAGGTGGGGTGGAAAGGATGAGAAGGGACTTGGCAAGGTTGGAGAAATGGTCAAAAGTATGGCATCTTAGCTTCAGTGCAAAAAAGTGCAAAGTAATGCACCTGGGAAACAAAAAGCCAGAGAAAGAGTACACAACGGGGGATGAGATACTGATAACAACAAAAATGGAAAGGGACCTGGGGGTAGTTATATCAGATGACCTAAAGGTGGGCAAGCAATGTGAGAAGTCAGTAAGGAGGGCTGGGGGGGATACTGGGATGCACAGGGAGAGGCATCACCAGTAGAACACAGGAAATTGTTACCCCTCTGTACAGACAGTTGGTGAGACCCCATCTGGAATACTACATGCAGTTCTGGAGACCCATCTATGCAAAGACATAGCCAGGGTGAGGGCTGTCCAGAGGAGGGAAACCAAAATGGTGCAGGGTCTGCACCAGAAGACATACGAAGAGAGACTAAAGGAGTTTAATATGTATACCCTCCCAATGGGCCGCTTGGTGTCCTTGTGACCCCCGATGGAGATCGGGGGTACTACAGGATCACCAACCACGAGTCGTAAGGGGTGGGAAGTGCAGCAGACGTCAGCAAGGGCAGCCATGTGCAGACGGCATTGCACGTCACCTCCCCAGGGGTAACAAAGCTGAGAAATCCCCATCCATGGGGATAGGTGACGGCAACACCACCTGCCGCCACACTCCACCAGCCAGACTCCATCCTCACCAAGCTCAGCCTGGCCTGCCAAATTGTAGATAGAGCACCCTGGGAGGAAAGGGCAGCCCTACCTTGGGGGGGGGCTCAGAGCCAGGGGGATCACCGGGCTGGTGCCAGTGGTTGGAGAGTTTCAGGCTCAGAGGTAGAGTGGCGAGGTTAGGTGGATGCCCGAGAGAGTTCCCTGTGAGTACGGTGCCTAAGTTAAAAAAATATATACATGTATACCCTCGAGGAAAGGAGGGAGAGGAGGACATGATAGAAACTTTCAAGTACCTCAAGGGAATCAACAAAATCCAAGAGGGTAGCATCTTTCAGAAAAAGAGATGTGCAAGAACAAGGGGACACAATTTGAAGATAGAGGGGGGATGGCTCAGAAGTAATGTGAGGAAGTATTTTTTCATGGAGAGGGTTGTGGATGCATGGAACAGCCTTCCTGAGGAGGTCGTGGAGTCAAAAACAGTGGGGGAATTCAAGAATACATGGGACAGACATAAGGCAATTCTAGTGGGGGGAAGGAGAAAGTAGGCTGTTGGTTAACTAGGATCTGCATCGTATCCATTAGGTAGGGAAATGGGCAGACTAGGTGGGCCAAGCAGTCCTTATCTGCCTTCAAATGCTATGTTTCTAAGTTTACCCTCATTTTCTTCCTGATCCCAGCAAGGCATCCTTCCAGAATTTCCACCATCCTACTGTAGCCTGCCCTCCTGAAGTCTAGCACCTTTGTTTTTGTTCCAGTCTTCTCTTTGTCCATGTCCAGGTGAAATCACTCAGTGTGATGGTCATTTCCTGCCAGTGATGCTTCCACTGTCACCTCCAGGACATGTGCACTGTTAGAACTAGTTCAAGTATTGCTCCCTCCCTTGTGGGTTCCAGAGCACATTGCATCAGAAACCCCTCTGTAATGCTTCCAGCAACACCTGAGTTCTGGTACAGGTGGTAGCAGGGATTTTCCAGTCCACCCCAGTTAGACTGAAGTCTCCAGTGATCATTGTTGGTCATTTCCACAATTTTGGACCGCAGTTCCCTGTCCAGTTCCTAATCCTGGTTCAGTGGCCTGTACATCACTTCTATCCTAAGATTTTTGTCTCTTCATCCCTAGTGCAGGTTATCCCTCCATCATGTACACAGCCACTCCCCCTCACCTACCCCCCATCCCACATATACTGCTTGAACCCAGGAACAGAGAGGACCCAGTCATGCTTCGCTGTGGCCCATGTCTCTGTGATGGCAACAATGCCTGCTTCACCCTCTGCCATCAGTGAATGCAGCTCAGTCATTTTGTTCTCCAAGCTCCTTGCATTCAGGGACACCACCTTCCACCATGATTTGAGTCTCTCTCTAACCTTGGACTGCTTGCCTCTCATCTGTTCCCTTCTCCTCCTCCTCCTCCTCCTCTCACCTGATTGGGGGGAAGGCCTGATGGCCTCCTCCACTAGGTAACTAAGGGTATTATAACCCTTGCTGCCCCATCCTCATCAGTTTAAATTCAGTTCCTTGCTGATACACTCATCGAATCTGGCCTTTAGCACTCCCATACCCTCTTTGTTAAGATGGAGCCTATCTGGTGCATAAAGGTCTTTGTTCTCCCATGTGCTCCTCCAGCTACCAAGTAGCCCATATCCCTCCTTTTTAACCCCCCAAGCCAGACATTAAACTCCTCAATCCTAGCCTTTCTTGAAGTACTGGCCCTCAGTACTGGTATAACCTCTGAGAAGGCTACCAGCTTCCCCATATTCCTCCAGAGCATCTTCACTTCTCTGAATCTCTCCTGAATGACCCCTACTTCACTGTAAGCCAAGTTGTTCATATCAAGGTGAACAATGATGTGTAGTCGCCCCCCTCCTGTCCCATGTTCTCAGCTATCCTTGGCCCGCCCTTCCTGCAGTCATCCCTTGCACACATTATGCCCTTCTGTGGCTAGCCTTAGCCTCTCTGTCTCCCCATCTCATTCCCTTAACTTTGAAGCCCCCTTAAAACACTACACTTCCTTCTCCACCTGCCACTTGAGCTCCCTCCCCTTACCTGCTTGTTCTTCCTTGGCTGACCTTTCCCTCATCCTCCTGCCTGCACCCTGTTCTGACTACCTGCACACCCCTTACATAGCCCCACCCCATTGTTCTCCCTGCCTATCCTCCACAGCTATGCCCACCCTCTGTTCCCCCATCCCATCCCTTCCCTTCCATGCTGCTCTGCCACTATCCCTACCCCTACCTACCCCCTTATCCACCACTCTGTGGACACCTCCCCTCGTGCTCATATCCCCCTCCTGTTTCTGATGCCCCTTCTTCCCTGCACTACTCTCCACCACTTGGTCTTCAGTATGTTTGTCCCCATCCCTTGCTCCTGTACCCTCTCTAGTCAGCGGGAGGAATCTGTTCCACTCTGGCATCTCCGTGGGTGCTTCCACCATTCTCCCTTCCTTGCCTTCCCTTTTCCTTATACTAGTGTCCAGTCCTCTCCCCTAGGCTTCCTCTCCCACTGGGGATGTGGGACCAGGGAGGCTGCCTCAGCTCCTCCTCCATCCCCCACCCACCATATCCCCCACCCAGTCTGGGCTCCACCACTAGTTCCCCCAAGCTACCCTGCCCAGTTCTACCCACACCCCATTCAGATGTCCCCTCTCTACTAATGCTTCTAACTCCTGTCTGAGCTGCCATGTATCTGCCCTCAGCTAATATAGGATCCAACAGACGAGACACACCCTACTTCACAGACAGTACCCAGGATTGCTGCCCCACATCAACTGCAACACACTACCTGCCCCCTCCTGCTCCCTCAATAACCCCCCTCTCCACATTATGTTGTTCTATCCTCCCCTTACAGAGTGTCTATACTGTCTTTGCAACCCTTTGTATCTTTACCCTATATAGAGTTTTGCTGCAACCCCCTCGGAACCCTTCGATTTGACTCCAGTACTTTAACCTAGGTGGAGATGGCTGAAAAACTGCAACCCCTTAATTAGGCTGTTCACCTAACCTAGTACTTTAAATAAAGTGGGGATGGCTGAAGAGCTCCTGCCATTAAATTAGGCCGTTCACTACCCCTAGTCAGGGACCAGTTGCACTCTTCGTAAGATCCCCTTCACCTTTACCTCCCTGTCAGTATTATAGCCTCAGTGGGGATGGCTGGAAAGCTGCACCTCTTGCTCACCCTGTCACTCCCTAGACAGAAGTCTACTAACCTATAGGGGTGGCTGTAAAGCTGCAGTCCCTTAGTTAGGCTGTTCGCTGACCCTAAATAGGGACCAGCTGCATTACTTGTGATTCCCTACTAACCTATTAACCTATATGGGGATGGCTGTAAAACTGCAGCCCCATAGCTAGGCTGCTCACTGACACTAGATATGGACCAGCTGCATTCCCTGTCAGATCCCCTTCAACCATCCAACTTGTAAGCTGACTCCAGATAGGGATCAGCTGCAACCCCTTGATAAAGCTTGCCTGCTAACTTTGTGCTCTCACCAGAACCTTGCTTGACCTCTGTTGGGCACAGTGGCCTGTGACCTGTGATCCACCTTGCGGAAACCCTGATGATACCCCCAGATATCACCAAGATAGATGCCACACTCCTGCTTTGTGGCACTCACACTTCGGGGATGCTCACACTTTGGGGTCTTTAGGGATTGTGTGTATTATATAGGTACTACAAGACCCCTATTGGGCTCTTGCAGCCTCGTGGTCTGCTGTGCTGCCCAATGGCACAAGCCCTTCCTCCCTTAGAGCCCTCCCTCTGCAGCCAATCACCCTGGTCCCAAAGCCACAGCCCACAGTACAGAAAGCTCTGTTTACAATGCCATACTACAAATGCTGCTGCTGTTTACCATTCCCCAAAGCCACAAGTGAAAATAAAAGAAAAACTCTTAACTCGGTCCTGATTCAGGTCCCGACTCCACTCTGATCACTCGTCCACCACTCTTTCTGTGAAGAAGTACTTCCTCACATCTCTCCAGGAGGGGGTTGATTCATGAGAGATGTGAGGATGTACTTCTTCACAGAAAAAATGGTGGATTCCTGGAACAGTCTTCCAGCCGAGGTGGTAGTGGTGAAAACAGTGGTGTGGTTCAAGAATGCATGGGATAGGCATTAGGGAATCTTAGGGAAAGGGAAGGTGGGATGAATAGGCTGGAGATCAAGTATGATCTGCTTTGTTACTATAGAGAGGGGAAAATGGGCAGTTAGGTAGGCCAGGCAGTCCTTATCTACCAGCAAATTCTGTTTCTATGTTTCTCATCAGTCATTTCTAAAGACAGGAAGTGGATGGCTAAACTCAGTATTTATCCCCTGTAAAAACTACAAGGTCCCTATTGTGCTCCTGCAGCCTCGTGGTCTGGCATACTTGCCAATGGCATGAGCCCTCATTTCCTCAGAGGCCTCCCTCTGCAGCCGACCACCCTCCTCCCAAAGCCAAAGCCCATGGCACAGAAAGTTTCATTTACAATGCCATCCTACAAATGCTGCTGCAGTTTACAAGTCCCTATAGCCACGTGTAAAAAAAAAAAAAAGAAAGAAAAACACTTAATTCAATCCTGAGTCAGGTACCCACTCCCCTCTGATCACTTGCCAGCATTTCTAAAGAGGGTGGTTATGATGTGAAATAGCCTAATCAGTGAGGTTGAGGAAATTGTTCAGTCTTATAAAGCAGGATTAGACAAGATTCCTCAGGCAGAATAGCAATGAGAATTACACAGTGTGAATAGGGGTACATTCCAGCTGTTATGCTTGGATGTGTGTGCCCATACTCAAATTGGGTATAGACACAGCCATGAGGCAGAAGGGTCAGGGAATATGGATACTAAGTCCCTTCCCTCATCACAATGTTGTGTTGCTATGAAAGAAATAATTATACAGGTCATGTACAGAGGCAAAGTACATATAAATGCAAGTACAGATGCTTTTAGATAGTGTTTAAAATCATAACTATCTTAAGATATTCAGTAACTTAATTTTCCCACCTGGCACGCCCCAGGAAGGAAAAAGCACATTTTCTAAAATCCCTTTTTGCTTAGAGCACATTGAAGTTTGTAGTGTCAGATGAGGTGAGGATATATTATAGTGTATGGTGAGTGCTTGCTCTGCATAGAAATCCCTCCTAGCTAAAATGTTGCTGTACCACAGTTCAAAGGTCATAGAATGCAGTGATAACCTACTGTGGTACAGCAGCATTTCTGCTGTTTTTAGAAGTGCATGAGGCACAGTTTAACTCAGGCAACAGAAATGGCATGATCAACCAGATAGACACTTGAGTCGGCACTATCACTCAAACCCGTGACTTGAATAAATCCCACAGATGCAGAATCAACCAGATATTTAAAATTACTCACAAAATCAAAGACGATTCCTCACAGTAACAGTCCTCTGGCCTAGTGAGAAATATAGCCATCGTGTTTTTTTTTTTCTGAAAATCCCTTCCAAACACAACCAACAACCAATGGAAACCCACGCTATAGATGTAGGAATGTCTGGTCTCTACTAACTACACTACTGACCCTAGCAACCAGCCTTAAATCTCAGAATAAGACATGGCAGCAAAAATTGATTTTTCTATTAAAAAACATCAAACATTTTTATGTTCACTTGCGCGCATGCGCAAGGAACGTTTTGGGAGAGTAGCACACTTGGAGGTGTGCCTCTCCCATCCAATGCACTGCTCCCTTGAGCAGGCATGGCAGTCCTGCACCAATGGGTGCAGGAGCTCTGTATGACAGTGATGTTCCTCTGCTTCAAAGGAAAGCACCGCTGCCATACTGAGCGCTGCCGTCATGTCATCCCCCCATTGCGTCACGCGCTCCCCCGCGTGCGTCATGCCGCCCCCCCCAAAGCTTTGGTGCCACGCTGGGAGCCTACCCCAGCATGGTAAATGTTGTTTGCCGCGGCGGTGCCCAATTCCCGTCGGCTCCCACGGCCCCCAAGCCATCCTGCTGCCATGCTGGGAGCCCACCCCAGCGTGGCAAACGCTCCTCTTTTGCGGATGGAGGTGCCCAATCCCCATCAGCTCCTCGCCCCCAGCCATCTTCTGCCATGCAGGAGCCCACCCCAGCGTGGCAAACGTCCCACGAGTCCGCTTTTTGTTAAAACCTGTAAAATAAAAAACGGTCCCACGGTTGCCTCCCAGCTCCCCTCCACAACCCGCACTCCACTCACTGTGCACCCAGAACTCTACACCCCCACCCCATACTTACCTCCGGACTCTGGCGCAATGATCTTCGTGGACCGGAAACACGCCTGCACTCTTCAAAGGCGACGCTAACTGAGGAAATGCTGGTAAGCTGTATAATGGCCTAGATAGGGGGGTTCAACTTATTAGATCTCAGTCATTTGATTTTTGCACCACTAACATGGGGTTTGGGACCTTTCATGAATGATGTCACTCTCATGGCGTCAATATTCGGCCCCAAAGGTGATTTCGTGAGCACTGCTAAGTCACCGCGTGAAATCACCCTTCGAGCTCTAATAACGCCATGACAGTGACATCATTCATGAGAAGGGGTCCCAAAAACCCCATGTTGAAAATCTGGTACAAAACTTCCAAAAAATGACTATTTTACGAGCGTGTGTTGCGCAGTTCCTACGCTGGCTCATAAGTTCATGAATTTTCAATATTTTCACTCCAGATTTTCAACATTGCCATTTTATCATACCTTCTTATGAGTTGTATACCTGTCATTTTTCACATCTCATCCAAAACGTGTTTCTGCCCATGTAGCGCACAATGGCACAGTCGGTGTGCGAAATCAATGTATGGGACACATTAAGAAAATCACAGTGACACTGATCAAGAGCAGAGGTCTTAAAATGGCTGTGTTGAAAATTTGGTGAAAAAATTCCTAGAAATGACTGTTTTACGAGTGTTCATTGTACAGTTCCCTATGCACGCCAGAAGTTTGGCGAATTTTCAATATTTTCACTCCACATTTCTCAACATTGCCATTTTACCACACCTCCTTATGAGCACTGCAGCTGTCATTTTCACATCTTGCCCAAAATGTGTTTCCACTCATGTAGCGCTGTGCAGATGGCTATGTAGAACTCAGTGTATGGGACACATTAAGAAAATCACAGTGTCACTGTTCATGAGCAGAGATCTTAAAATGGCTATGTTGAAAATTTGGTGAACAAATTCCTAAAAATGACTGTTTTACGAGCGCGTGTTGCAGTTCCTACGCACGCTCGTAAGTTTGTGAATTTTCAATATTTTCACTCCAGATTTTCAACATTGCCATTTTACCACACCTCCTTATGAGCAGTACAGCTGTCATTTTTCACATCCTGCCCAAAACGTGTTTCCGCCCATGTAGTGCACAATGGCACAGTCGGTGTGCAAAATCAATGTATGGCACACAGTAAGACAATCACAGTTACACTGTTCATTAGCAGAAGTTATAAAATGCCAATGTTGACAATTTGGTAAAAATTCCTAACAATGACGGTTTCTGGCGTGCATTGCACAGTTCCCACGCCGCAGCTCCCTAGGTTTGCGATTTTCAATATTTCCACTCAGATTTTCAACATTGCCATTTTACACACTTCTGATGAGCAGTACAGCTGTCATTTTTCACATCCTGCCCAAAACGTGTTTCTGCCTATGTAGCACACAATGGGGGTAACAAAAAGGTCATGCTGACAATTTATTGTGCAAATACCAGTAATCGCACAGGGCATTAGGGTAAAGCACCATACATGCCAAACACCACTGCAAATACCTGCAAGCGAACGTTCGGCATTGACAAATGCTTGTTTGTATTATTATTATTAAGGGCACCATACGCTATAAAAATACTGGATGTGTGTTCTGCCACCTCAGGGTTCTGATTCCCATGGATCTCTCAAGCTTCACTCTCGAGGTCAGAGGTAATCAGGACCCCTCTGTGGCAGAACACACTGGTCGGGCATAGTTGCCCATCCAGTGTTCTCTATATTGCTGATGACTGAGAAGTGGACTTAAGGATAATAATGTGTTAACTGGCCTACCAGCACAGCAGTAGTGCTTCCACCTGTGACGCTAACTACCCAGGTTTGAGAATGAGCCCAGAGTGTCAGAGGGCCAGCCAGAGGGAGATAGGATGAACATCTGTCAGATTGGGGGGCGGGTCTGTGGTGCCTGGCAAAAGACTGACTCCAACTGAGGCTGGCAACTCAACAGCCAGAGCCTGGGAGACTTGGGAAGGAAGAGACAGCTGATGTCAGCACAGCATGTGTCAGTGCATGCACTGCAGTTCCTCACCATCATTGCACGGCCGCACTTCCACAGGGGTAACCAAGGAAAAACCCTCAGGAATGCTGCAGCATTAAGCCCAAGGACCACAACCTCGACCCATCCAAATGACACTGGCATACGTCTCAGCCAGGCCTCTAGGTTGATCTTGGTCTCTCCATTCGGGGAACCCTGCTGCAAGTGGTAAGTCACTGGCCACTCAGTCTGGGCAGTCAGGGGAAGCCAAGTGGGTGAGGGGAGTGCAGAGCACCAGGGGCAAGATATAGGGTACTCCCCCCAAGGCTGAGAGCAGAAAAAGAGCTGAGGATAAAACAGATACCAATGCATTGTACCATGGCAGCATTTATGTAAGATTTGAGCTTGTTGTTGTTTCCTCTCATTACAGGATTCAACCAACAAAAGAAGCAGTTCACATTAAAAAATGTTTATTAGACTTCATTCAGCATGCCTTTTTAACCCACATTGTTAATTCCTGATTCTCATTTTGTTTCCCAAATCCATTTATGTGGTGCCATGTATCATTTTATGTTTACATGAGAGTTTGCTTTGCGTGACCTGGAGTTGTTACTGATGTCCCCAGTGTAACGCAAGAAGCAGTATCTGTCGCTTACTAGTTTTTCATACTAGTTTATCATTGTCACAACAAAACTTATGCAAACAGTGGGTGTTCAAATATGGCAGACAATAGTGATGAAATCCCAGGGCACCCAAGGCGTTCTCCTTTATTTTTTATTTTTTATTTATTACAACTCTAAAGCAAGTGTTGACACAGACTCAAAATTCGTGAAACAGATATCTTTTTGCAAAGGTTATATTAGAGGTCACATGATAAATATCTGAAAACAAAAAAGAAACACTCATGGGACACACTGGGTCAATCCAAAAATAAGACAATGTATTAAGAGTACAACAAAGGATACTGATTTGCCACCTAGCGCGTCATCCAAAGGGTGTTCGTCAGGGGGCATGTGAAACAAATGTAAGCACAACCCTTATAAGTGTGCATTAGTATCCAAACCATTACAAGTCAAAATCAAAAAAGAACAAAAAGGTTATACAGTACTTAAGGGAGAAAGCACTATAACACACAGAATACTGATAAAAATCCATTTGCGCTATAATTTAACGTTAAAGTGATATGTATGAAGCGTTAATCCAATGGCAAGACCAAATATTAACTAATCAAACAACACAAAATAGCCTCATGAAACACTTTCATGTTAATCTATTTTGTACACCACTAGTGCTCCACATACTAAAAGCACTCAATAATCCAAACAATTTAAAAGTAACAATGCTTTTTACACTGAAAGGGAGGGGTTGGAAAGGGTGCCCATAATACTGGAACTCCTAGCAGGAAAAAAATCCAAGATACAGCAGTGTTACATATGCTTATATAATAACTGGTGACCCCTATAATGACTGGATTTCCATTCCTGATAAAACGTCATAATTTTATTGATTTATTTTACTTATTGAATTTTGGTAACTGGGTAAGCCCACTGAGACATGGCATTCGCTTTTTCAGTGGCGACCCGGGAAGAGCAGTACAGCTCAACAGAGCAGAGGTTGATACAACATTAGTACAGGATACAGAATTTATACAGAATAACACATTCAACAGCGTGTGCAGTATTAGAAATACAAGTTGAACAGGATCAAGTTACTTCGGTAAGCAGGTACAACATTTCGAACAGAGATACACAGGTTAATGCAATAGGGGTACAATTCAACATAAGATCATCGAAACTATGCCCAGGCCACAAGCTTGTATCCCTCTGGTCCAATAACATTGGCGGATGGAGACAGAGATGCGGAGTTAGGTCTTGGGAGTCAATAATTAGCAGTCAGTGAAGAGTAGGCACTTTGGAATTGAGTAATGGAGGGGCAGGCCAGGATTGGGGGAGGCAGAGAGTTCCAGGACGACACAGCAGTGTAGGTAAATGCTCTCCAGGCTGAGGAGAGTCTAATGTTTGGAATAGCTAGAAGAGACAGTGAGGCTGACCTCAGGGCTCTATGGGTGAATGTGTGTTGGGTTATCACAGACAGGCAAGGGGGGGTGAAGCGGTAGACGAATTTGTGTATTAAATTATGGGTAATATATTGAAGTTTAGACTCAAAGGGAAGCCAGCCCAAGGTAGAAAGGACATTGCAATAGTGATGCTATACATTGGTTCCCAGGGCAAACCTACCCACCCTATGATATAACTGAGAAAGGCGGGTTAGGATTGAGGAGGATGAAGGAGAGCAGCAATGGGGCACCATACAGGAGGAGAGGTAGGAGAGTGGCCTCTGCTATCTTGCGACATGACATCAGAGAGAGGTACATGTGGATTCTATAGAGGATACCTAGCCTCTGGTTGAGAGATTTGGTTAGGGTTGTGACATGTACATCCAGTGAAAGGGAGGGGTCCAAGGTGAGTCCCAGGTATTTGAAATTCTGAACCAATTCAAGGATGGCTCCTGAGCATGACTGAATGGTCAGGGGAAGGCGTGCTTGAGAAGTGGAGTTGGCAAAGAGCATGATCTTAGTTTTTTGGGTATTTAGGACCAGTGGCTTGTGGATAAACCAGTCCTCAAGGGAGTGGAAGTCAGACGTTAGCGATTGGTTGATCCAACCTATGTCAGAAGAGGATCTGTGGATGATAGCATCATCTGCGTAGAGATAAACCATGGCACCTCCACAATTGTTAGGAAGCTTGTTAATAAATAACGAAAAAAGCAAGGGACCCAGTAAAAAGCCCTGAGGTACACTATGGGTGATGTGTCATGGGTCTAAGAGGGAGCCCGCCCATTTGACATGCTGAGTACGTTCAAGGAGGTAGCTATGGGTCCATGCTAGTGCATTCACACCAAGACCCAGAACATGAAGTTGTTGTAGGAGCAGGTCATGGCTGACTAAGTCAAAAGCCTTGGTCAAGTCCACGAATACTGCACCAGTGGCAAGGCCATTATCCATTGCATGATATATGTTCATGGTGACCTTGATCAAAGCAGTGGTGGTGCTATAAATGTTTTCTAAATCTGTGCTGGGAAGATAATAGAAGTTGGTGGCGTTCAAAGTAATTTTGGAGGTGGTTGTACAGTATCTGCTCCTGTATTTTAGCTAGGGGACAGAGTATTGATATGGGCCAAAAGTTTTCCATGACTGCGTTGGAGCCACCTTTGTGTACAGGGACAACTACTGCTACTTTCCATTTATCAGGGATGGTGCTTGTTAGGAAGGATCTATGAAATAGGTCACAGATGGAATGAGCTAGTGCATCCACTCCAATTTTGAGGAACCTGGGTTTTAGGGTGTCATGCCCTGGTGAGCTGTCTGCTTTAAGATTCCTAAGTAGATGGCAGACTTCTTTGAGAGTAGCAAGTTTTAAGTGGAAGGAGGGGCGAGCCATGGGGTCGACTGCAGACAAGGGATCGAATGGGGGGGAGGAAGAGGAAGAGCTGGAGAATAGAGAGGTACACTTGTGCAGGTCGGTGAAGAATTCATTAAAGCAGGATGCAATGGGGGGGTTAGCGTGGACAGAGCCTTGGGCATCAATGGAGCTGGGGACATCAGTGGTGTTTCCCTTCAGAAGGGAGTTGATCTGTTTCAGAATTTTTTGGGGTTGCCTAGGTGCTCTGTCTGAAGTTTCTTGAGATGGCAGCGCTTAGCTTTTTGGATGGAGCTTTTGCATCTATTTCTTAGCTGCCTATAGGATTGCCAGTCAGCAGTTAGGCCACTGCATTTGTAAGCCCTCCAGGCTTTATCATGAGAGGACATGAGTTTTCTTAGCTCCTTAGAGAGTCAGGGGGCACAAGGCCCTTTTATCCAGCAGTTCTTTATAGGTGCATGGGAGTCAATGTCGTCCATGAGTTTTGACACAAAGAAATCTAGGGCTGAATTAACATCCGGGGCAGTATTTATTGGGTCCCAGTCAGTTGAGCAGATAGCATCTGAGAAGGAGTTGGGATTAAATTTGGACATGTCCCGAGTCTTGATGATTTTGGGTGGAGGATTGGGGGAGTTATTATGCCAGATGCACGGGGTTGGGGAGTGGTCACTTATACTGTCAGAGAGAACACCAACTGATTTTTTTTGGAGGAACAGTTGGTGACCACTCAATCTGGAAGGGTATGGTTGCTCGATCTAGAGCTGATACGAGTTGTGACATTGATGATTTGAAACAGATTGGAGTCTGCCAAGGCTGCAGTCAATCTGGAAGATTTTGAGTTCAACCAGTCTGTGTTAAAGTCACCCGCAACCACGATATCCTGATATGGTAGGCTAGCACTGGAGGTAATAAAGGAGTGGAGGCAGGATGCCGCCACTTTTGGGGGCAGGTATATACAGCCAACCAGATGTTTCTTGACTGATCCGAGGGTGATAGAAATGTTGATTCCATCTCAACTGGAGCAGGGCTAGGCAGGGCAAATTGGGTAGCATCAAGATTGTCTCGAACATACATAATGACGCCACCAGCCTTTCTACCCAGGCGGTCCCCCCCAAAACATTTATATCTAGGTAAAGCAACCTCATGTGGTCTGATACTCAGTTTCAGCCAAGTCTCTGAGATACCCAGGATATCAGGAGTGTGACTATGGACCCATGCTTCAAGTTCCGGCATTTTAGGTCTAATAACCGCTGAATTAAGTAAATAACTTGCTAGCAGTTTATTATGGCATTTTCCTCCTTGTGCTCTCACTTCACAGTATTTGTGCAAGTATGGCAGCTGCTCAGAGACATGCTCGCTCACACAAATGCAGCTTACAGTTTTCCCTCTGTTGAAACCTTGCACCGGTTATTTAAAAAAAAAAAATAATGCCTGTGTAAAGTTTGTTTTATGAGGAATTTTCACACACAGTCAGTGTGTGATAATCTCATAAATCCCTCGAGCTTCACTCTCGGAGTTTATGGATTATCACACACCTCAGGTGTGTGAAAAATCCTCATAACACACACCTGCACGGGCATTATTCTCTCTCTATATATTCCTAAAAATAAATATTCACAAATGCTGATAATGTGTACTAATAGAGTAAAACAAACATAGAAAATGGGTGACGTCACATCACGTCCATAGAGGCAGACATAAAAGAGAGAGCAAGCCAGGTCCAGTAGGGGGAGGCATCCTGTATTCCTGGTTCTAAAAACATCCATATCATAAATAACAGATCTGTAAAATGCTGCTACAAAAGAAAGAAAATGTAAGTATTTAGGCACCAAAACATTCAAATTTCATAACATATTCACAGCATATAAAGCAGCAAAATGGATAAGAATCTACTTCAGGAATGGTGTGAAATCCAGCTCTTCATTTAGGCTTTTAGGCCGAAGAGTGTTCAAAACTGAGACCCACCTACTCTCTTTTCTCAGAAGAATATTATTATGTCACCTCCCCCAAAATGGAGGTTTAACAAGTTCTAGAGCCATAAATTTTAAGGTACTGGAATCTATATTGTGTTCAGGTTTATAATGGGCTCCTAGGGCATTATTCTCCTTACCAGTACAAATGGCTCTCATATGCTCCTGCATTCTCTGTTTCAGGAGCCTTATGGTCCTTCTTACATACCGGAGACCACTCGGATACCAGGACACACAAACAATGAAACAGGTTCTACATGTTATCATATATCTAACCTCTACCTTCTTCTCAGATCAAATGGAGCTAACAAACTCACTGCCCTCCACAGCATATTTACAAATATTGTATAGCCCACATTTGTAGAAACGTACCTGTCATTTTGGTAGCATCATTTGTGTATCAGGGGAATGGTGCTCAAGATAAAATGTCTGGAGGTTAACATATCCCTCAGACTTTGCCCTTTCCTGAAAGTCACGTGAAGGCTGTCTCCCATACTTTCTCATTGGGTTCTATCAATTGCTAGAATTGGCTAAAATTTGTGGACCAGGTTGTCAGTTTGTCCAGACACAGAACTGAAATCAGTCACAAAAGTACAGGGTTGTTTGGCGGATGTATTCTGAGCTTTTGGTACCATTAAAGCATTTCTGTCTAAGTTAAGGACTTTACCAAGGGCTTCATGTAAAATCCAAAAATCTCTTAGTCGGGTCCTGGACTTGTAAATTAAACATCACACTCACTACAACTTCTCTTTTTACATCTCAGATATTGGAAGCAGGATATAGAATCAATCAACCTTTTAGGATGTGCCTCGTAGTAGTGCAGCAAAGCATTTGCTGCTGTCTCTTTTTTGAAACCAGTGTTAGATACCTTTGTATCTGGTGTGGCACTGACTCTGATATCCAAAAAGTTAATCTGTTTTTTATCAAACTCACAGGTGAATTTTAAATTAACCTTTAAGAAACTGTGTGTGTGTGTGTGTGTGTGTGTAGTATTGATAATTTAGCATTATGGGCCGAATCTAATAAAATGGAATTTAACACTACAAAATGCAAGGTGATGCATATGGGTAAGAAAAATCCTATATACAGACACAGTATTAATAATATCCCATTAACTAAAATCAAAGAAGAAAGAGATTTAGGGAGTATTAATTACAAATGACCTATCCTTTCTTAGGCATAACCAGGAAACAGTTAAAAAATGCTAGAAATTAACTGGGTGTATCCTTGGAAACATTAAAAGCAGGGACAGCGATGTTATAGTGCCACTTTGCACCTCCCTCATGTGCCCTCATTTGCAGTATTGTGCCCAGTTTTGTGCCCCCCCCCCAAGATATTAAAACTCAGAGGCTTGTCGAAAAGGTTCAGAGGAGAATAACAAAAAAATCAGGACACGTCAACATTTGGGATACAATAAAAGACAAACAACTGCATTTGTATCCCACTCAGTATAGAAGCACAAGGGGTGAAATGTGCTTAATCTACAAATTTATAAATGATCCGTATGCCTTGCACACTATTGGACTGACTAGACATACATGGAGTGAATTAACCAGACCTCATGCTCAAAAATTAATAGGAGAACATTCACAAACAGTTAAAAGAAGCAAATTCTACACTGAAAGAGTTATCACAAAATGGAATACCTTGCCAAAAAAATATAGTAAATAGTGACACCCTGGATAAATTTAAACACAGACTAGACAAATATATGGGGTTCAAACAATGTTTATTCCACCATTAATGTGGTGGCGAGTTCATTAAAGGGCTTAAGGATCTCTGAACTTGTACCCAACCTATGAACCTATGTATATGTAAGGGCTATGCCATGGCCCCAATGAAAATATGATTGATAGTTCCCCAAGTGCACTTTGACCTTATGGGGTCACGAATGGCGAAGCCACAAGTAACCCCATAAGGTCAAAATGCATGAGGGGAAATATCAATCATATTTTCACTAGGGCCATGGCATATTTAATTTATGTAATGCCTGGCTTTTGCTTTTTAGTTGTTGTGCTTTTATTTTTCTTTATTTGTGTGGATTTATTTTTACTCCCGCTTTGTCCTTTGACGTTCCCCTGGTTTCCATTGTGCTGACAGTTGTTGGTAGGGGCGCTAGCATGGCATCAAGGGTTCCTCCATGCACTGCTTGTGAAGTGTGGCTTTTTCATTGGCTGAGGGTTTTTTTGTGGGTGGGCTGAGTAGTTTTTTAAATGGTGGCAGCAGGTCCTGCTTCGCGAGGGAGTTAGATTGTGTTGCGGTCGCTGGGTTTTTTAATTTTTATTTTAATGTCTGTCTGGTTGATCCTGCTTTTAGTTATAAGCAGCTCGTTTAGGTACCATAGAAGAGGAGCCAGCCAGCTACCAGAGTCAGTGTCAGCCATTCGCAGGTATACAGTGAAAGCCGGTGCTGGGACGGTAGAGAGGTATTTGATGTTTCTTCAGGTTCGGGAAGGCTGGGGTTTTATGTTGTGCAATTTTCTTTTTTTTTTAATAAATGGAGCACTGTAAAAAAGAAAAAGAAAGAAGAAAATTAACCTCTCAGTGTGAATGCCTGCTTCACACTGAGGAGGTTCAGAGTTAGAGCTGACCAGTGAGTGAGTGAGTGAATTTGTGGCTCTGTACAGAGGGTGAGCTCTGGTTGTGTGCAGTTTATGGGCATTTTCTAGCTAACTGCAGATAGTGCCTCTCGGTGACCTAGTGTGTGGATAAATGACCTACAGTGAGGATAAACACGATATCCTCACTGTAGGTCTGAAGGCCCTGCAGATATCAAAGATATTTGCCAGAATTTATCCACAATGGCATTACATAAATACATATTTATTTATAAATATATATATACTGTATATATACACACATACATACATATATACATACACATATATTAGAGGCAAAAAACTCTGTTTAATGCATCAGTTAGAGTTATTCCACAGTGAAAAAAGTGAGGGAATTTGATGTTAGGGTTGAAACCCCCTTTGCACCCCTTCAGTCCACCCCCCCCACTGGAATTGGGGTGCACATTGGGGTCATCAGCCCTAACTGTCACCCCATCACATGTGGAAAGAAGCTGAGGAGTAGGAGAATGGGGTGACAGTTAGGACCGATGACCCTAATGCGCACCCCAATTCCAGTTGGGGGGTGGGCTGGAAGGGTGTAAAGGGGGTTTCAGCCCTAACATTGAATTTCCTTGCTTTTGTCACTGTGGAACAACCCTAACTGATGCATTAAATGGAGTTTTTTGCCTCTAATTTTCCTTCTTTTTGAGAATGATAATGAGAAATAGTGAATGTAATGCGGCGGCGGGAGCGCGGGGCCCGTCTTGTCACATAGTAACATTGTGCCCGCAGATGCAAATCATAATGCGCAAGGTGACGCAAAGCGAAACAGAAAGAGAAACAGTACTCTAGACAGAAATGTTCAAAACAACGAGCAATTGCAAATGAAAGCATAAAGGTAACACACATGGTGGCATAAACATGAACGGTAAGTGAAACGGGTACGGAACCGCAAGCAGAAATGGTAATGGTAACAGTAATGTAAGCGCACAGGCTGGTTTTCCCCAAAAGCTGTATAGAGAAAGACAGTGAGTAGAAAGAATGTATGCACAATAATGACTCTCGGAACACAAAAGGTATGCTCTTCGCACATCCGCAAAACTCCAGGAAAGGGATTTTTACTCAAATACTATCATCGTCCTTGACCCCCCTAGAATTTGTGCACACTTTTAAATACTTGGGCATCACTTTGGACACTGCCCTCACCTATCACGAGCATATACATCAACTATCCAAGGCCCTAAACATCAGACTAGGGCTCTTGCACCGCTATAAGCACTGCCTTACCCCGGATGCCCTCAAACTTGCTATCTCCTCCTCGGTTCTCTCCCTACTTGACTATGGCCTTCTGACTTTTGAAGGGGCAAGCCCTTCAGCCCTTGATAGTCTTAGACTTGTGCTAAACAAGGCCTGTCGTCTGATATTAGGATGTGACAGACTCACCCACACCTGTGTGCTATATCAGGACACAAATTGGCTTAACCTTGATAACAGAATCAAATTCCATACTTGTGTATTAGCTAAAAAAATTACCCTTGGCCTTTCCCCTGCATCCCTCACCTCCTTAATCACCTTGGACTCTAAAGTTAAACATTCCCGGAGCTCTGACACCCTTTGTTTCTCCATCCCTCCCTGTCGCACCATTCAATTTCAAAGATCCTTTTGCTACAGGGCACCCTTGTGGATGAATAACCTACCCTCCTCCTTGCATCTTGATCAAAGAATTGGCCATTTCAAAATGCACCTTAGGGCCCATCTTCACTCCTCAAGTGACTGTGACTGCTTATGAACTAGTGCCCATTCCCTCTACTACCGACAATGGCCTCTGGCCTGCCTCTGCTTACTCCTCTCTGCCCCATTTTTTCAGGGATAAGTCTCCAGTCTCCTTTAAACTGTTCTCAAACTACGCTTAGATCCTTCATACTAGCCTATACTTCCCAGTTGTAACTTAACCTTTCACTGTCTTAATCACTGTATTTGTATTCTGTAACTGTACTTGTGTAATAGATTTGTTATATGTGACGTAGAGCCTTTGTAAAGGAGTTTATGACTCAAAGGCATATCTGATTCTTCCGAAATAAATAAATAAATAAATAAAAATCAGGAGTTGGAATAGTAAATTGCTTACATCTCAGTAACGTACGACATAGAAAAAACATTTAAAAGTCATATGTATTATCACTTTCCTGGCTAGTTTTGTAAGAATTTTTTGACAAAAACTCCGTATCTCGCACCCTTTTCGAGATACGGGCCTCAAAGGCGCAGCGAACGCCGTAATGTTATCCTATGGGAAAAAAAACAGAAGTTTGGAGTGCCATAACTTTGCCTCCCTGTAATATTTTTTCACCAAACCACTGAAAGGCACATCTGTGGGATGTTAGCTGTATCCACTGCAAATTTCAGCCCAAAAGACCAAACCGTTATTTTGCAGCAGGGTGCCAAACGATTGCTGCAATGCGTCAGCTGCCGTAATGTTATCCTATGGGAAAAAGTATCGACTTTGGAGTGCCGTAACTTTGCCACCATGTAATATTTTTTCAACATAACACTGAAAGGCACATCTGTGAGATGTCGGCTGCGTTCCCTCCAAATTTCAACCCAAAACTCTAAACCGTTCTTTTGCAGCAGGGTGCCAAAGAATTGCTGTCATTTCCCCACAGCCTAAAAAGTACCGTCCACAACTTGAAAGCTTCATGAGAATTGCTGACACTTTGACTATGAAAGAACTTTGGAAGTACTTTTTCAGAAATTTGACAAACATATTTCTGGGTGTTTACCCCAAAATAAAGACATGGCTAGCATCCTCAGGCTCCGACTAGGTGAATACAAAAGAATTAGGTTGCTAGAGGGTCTCAATTTTAAATGACAAGCATTTTCCTGATGACTAACTGAAAAAAAAATGGCGGATTTGTGAAAGTAAGAGGGCCATTTGCGAAAGTAAAAATGCATTTGCGACACTGTCGAACTTTTTGTTAACTTTTCCCATTGACTTATAATGGGAAATTGTTTTTTGAATAACTTTTGAACCGTTTAATATTTTTTCATGAAATCTTCGAAAGGCACATCGGGGACACCGGCCGCATGCTCCCTGAAGATTTTGGCCAGTCCTGCAAACCGTGCGACCTGTAGGTGCGACCGTAGAATTCCACAGAAAGCGTAAACACACGCGCAGATCACGCGTAATAACTCCACAGCCTTCTATCCGACTGGTACAAAACTTGGCAGATCCCAAGACGTATGGGTCTTGATCGTGTATTCCACATTTCAGGCAAATCCGTCAAATGGTTGCAAAGTTATTAAGGTGCAAAATTTTGGGTTTAACATGTAAATGGCTCCTCTACCATAATATATATATATATATATATATATATATATATATATATATATACAGAATATGTATATGTTCAAACATACTCAGCACTCAGATAGTTAAAGTTGTTTGAATTGATGTAGCCCTTGGTTCTTCTCCACAGTACCAGCACAGACGGAAATGTTATTATCAATAAAGCAATACCCCCCCACCCCAAAAAAAATCTGAAAAAAGGATTCATGTTCTCATTAATTATAGGGTCACTGATTACCCCAATATTATTTTGTAATACTTTGTTTTTGAATATATTTATGGCTACTCCAATTTTTTACTGGTGGTGCCTGAGCTCTAAAAAAAAGGAATCATGTTCTCATTAATTATGGGGTCCTTGATTACCCCACTATGATTTTGTAATAATATATTTTTTGAAATATATTTATGACTATTACAGTTCTTTTCTGATGGTGCCTGAGCTGAGTTACAGTTTGTGAAATAATGTTTTAATATGTCTCCTGTGGTTGAAGGCTCTTGACTATAAGCAGTCTTCACAACCAACTAATGTTGTGAGCTATTACAGCACTAAGGCCTCAATTTTATTGGTGGTGGGGTAAGCAGCAGAAATTTCCCTGATAAACAGGTATGAATAGGAGGAGGATTTTTCATGGTAAGGTATTCTTTTAATAGACCAAAGTTCTGAAAGGTAAGTGTAAGGATTGTAAAGGGGAACAGGCAGCACTGAGAACCCCACACCCAAGTATAGGCTGGTCCCAATTTGCAGTTTGTGCGCAAAAACATGCTTTTTACTTCTTGTTCACTGCAGTACATTAGATTGTACCTGGATGATCCTGCAAACTCCATAGCTGACATTTGCTCATCCTGTTGGTTCAGCAAAGTGGGAGATTCAGTAGCCTGCAGTGCCTGTTAGAGTTTATAAGCTGCGATGTTTGGTTTGCTGGCCCCGCCATCCACCTGGGGCTAAGTACAGTCACACTGTGCTTAGCCCTGGGGGAGCATCAGGACTGGCAAACATTTGATCGGAGCCCATAAAAGTTAACATGCAACATAGGCTACTGAATCTTCCACTGCTGCAGCCCAGCTCTCACATCAGCTGCAGGTGATTTTGATATTTCTAGTTATTACAAATGTTTGCTTTACAGTCAGCAGGATTGGCCAGATATGATCAACCATAATGCAGTAAACAGTAAGTAGAAAAAACAAAATGTTTGCACACAAAGTGCAATTTGAGATCAGGCCCACACTTGGGTGTGGGGCTCTTAATGCTGACTGTTGCCCTTTAATGCAGGTAATTAAGCTGATTGGTCATTTTGCTGTGGTTTATTGCTGGATTTACCCAAGGGTAAAGACCCAAACTAACAAATAGGGTTGCAGGATTTTTCCTGCCCATTTGATAATGCAGCAGCACAACTCACACTATAGCATGAGTTACACTTGCATACCACTTTAACAATATGATCTGGAATATACGTATTTGATATAGGCCTCGGGCCCACGCCCAGCTCAGCTTCCCGTTATGTACTCACCCACATTGACCATCCAGAAAAAAGCATTGGTGGTGAAGCAGCCTCTCATATGCTGCCAGTCAATTAGTGCAGCCTCGCTGAGAGGAGCAAGTTACTTCAGAGGAACATCAAGACCTCATTTTAGTTTGTATCAGTAATTTTCTCAGTTCAAGTTCAGGTTCAGGTTCAAGTGTATTGATATTTATGCAGGATAGTTTTTTCTGAGATATTCTCCCGTTTCAGAATTTCCCTTTTTGAGGCTATAGTTCAAACAGTAAATAACACACATTTGCAATGTAGTAACTACAGACTAGGACACAATTAGCTTGATATATAGTGGCTGTAAATGAAATATGTGGAGCAAATGACTTCAGGTGCAGACACTCAAGTTTATAAGCTAATCAGTTATAACATAAGCATTTCTGGATCAACAAAGTATATTGACAATTGCTAGATCTTGACTGGGTAGTAAACTTTTTACCATTAGTGGGAAGCCTGTTCTGTGAACAAGAAGCAGTAAAGGCAAAATACAGCTGCGCTTAGTGAGAACTGACCTTGGGCAGAGTAAGGTCTCGGAACTTCAGACATAGAAACATAGAAACATAGAAACATAGACTTTGACAGCAGATAAGGACCACTAGGTCCATCTGGTCTGCCCATTTCCCTACCTACAGGATAGGCCGCAGATCCTAGTTAACCAACAGCCTATTTCTTCCTACCCCCCACAAGAATTGCCTTATGTCTGTCCCATGCATTCTTGAATTCTCCCACAGTTTTAGACCCCACAACCTCCTCAGGAAGGCTGTTCCATGCATCCACTACCCTCTCTGTGAAATAATACTTCCTCACATTGTCCCTGAACCGCACTCCTTCTATCTTCAAATTGTGTCCCCTTGTTCTTGCAAGTCTCTTTTTCTGAAAAATGCTACCCTCTTGGACTTTGTTGATTCCACTGAGGTACTTAAAAGTTTCTATCATGTCCCCCCTCTCCCTTCTTTCCTCAAGGGTATACATATTAAGCTCCTTTAGTCTCTCCTCATACGGCTTCTCTTGCAGACCCTGTACCATTTTAGTTGCCCTCCTCTGGACTGCCTCTATCCTGTCTATGTCCTTGTGGAGATGGGGTCTCCAGAACTGGACACAGTACTCCAGATGGGGTCTCACCAACTGTCTGTACAGAGGGATAACAACTTCCTGTTTTCTGCTGCTGATGCCTCTCCCTATACATCCCAGTATACCCCCAGCCCTCCCTACTGCCTTCTCACATTGCTTGCTAACCTTAAGGTCATCTGATATGATTACCCCCAGGTCCCTTTCCTTTTTCGTTGTTGTTACTACCTCCCCACCCATTGTGTATTCTTCCCCTGGGTTCTTGTTTCCCAGGTGCTTTATTTTGCACTTCTTTGCATTGAATCCTAGCTGCCATACTTCTGACCATTCCTCCAACCTTGCCAAGTCCCTTTTCATCTTTTCCACACCTCCTTGTGTATAAACCCTGTTGCAGATTTTTGTGTCATCTGCAAAAAGGCATACTTTTCCTTCCAGTCCCTCTACAATGTCACTGATGAAGACATTAAAAAGGACTGAACCCAATACTGAACCCTGCGGCACCCCACTAGTAACCCCCCTTTCTTCAGAATGGACTCCATTTACAATTACCTTCTGTGTCCTGTTGTCCAACCAATGTTTTACCCAGGCTACCACCCACACACATCAAGTTATAGTTGACCCCATTGTGGGTAGGGATACATTCTAACAGAAAAAGAATATTTTTCAACATTTGCTATTGCATTTTCTTTCAACTAGTTGAGATTCATTTTGATTTTCTTGTTGAGTTTTCAACTATTATCTGAAGCACTCTGGGTGGATCAAATTGTTAGATTTTTTGGGGGTGGACAGATTTTTTTAATAAGTTGTCATCTAAACATTACGAAGCAAACTATATTTACAATGCCTTTCATTTTTTTTTCCTATACCTGCAGGAGTCATATCAGAACAATCACAAGACTGTCTCTTCTCCTGTTGTCCATGTCCAAGGTCTCCATGAATCTACAGAGGAGTCAGACCTGGAGGAGGTTCTTCAGGAATATGGACCAATCAGGTAACACATTTCCCTACTTCTCTAAATTTCAAGCCCAGTGTTTTAGCAATTGTGCAATCTGTTTTTCATCTGCATTCTGTCTCTTGTGCCTGCAGTAGATGTATCACTAGAGTTTTGCAACTGTGAGGCTCTATAGCATTCAGTTTAAATGAAACTTGAGTGTTAAGCATACTAACAGACATTCGGTGTGCTGGGGGAAGAGAAGGCACCTGCTCATCCCTCCCATACACTTCTTTCCTTCCTTCTATTCCTCAAAGGTTTTTAGATTGAAGCATATAGCCCTTTAAGAATGGACCATATCATAAACGTTATGGTAGGGTAATATGGTTATGTTGCTTTGGTGGTACAATGAGAATGGCTCATATTGCACTGTATATATTTCTTTTTAAAAGTTTAATACAGGGTACCTATAATCACTGACTTGTGTGTGCCCAGAAACAAGATACTACAATAGAGAGGGTGGTTAGGATGCTCACTACCCCTTACATTTCTGTAGAATAACCAGTCCTTCTATGCATTACAAACCCTGACAGTGAAGACGTTTGGGATAGTTCAGTTTTTCTTGCCTCGCATATTTCAGTAATTATGAAATATGGAGACATGCCTGGACATTGATAAGAACTGGACTTTAGCTAGTGTTAGTTCCATGTAAATAAATGTGGATGTGATAGATATAGATAGATAGATAGATAGATAGATAGATAGATAGATAGATAGATAGATAGATCTTATACACTTTGAAAAAGTACCCTCTCAATTCTACATTTCTGATATCTTCTCTCTTAGGAACATAATGATAGCACACAATAAGAGGCAGGCCTTGGTGGAGTTTGAAAGCCGGGAAGATGCAAAGTGCTGTGTGTCCTCGTGTTCAAAAAAGCCAGTCTATATTGCCAAACATCAGGTTCATATCAGCTTCTCAACCATTCCGAGGATCTCCAAAGCAGATGGCTTAGAGGACCCCAGAAGCCTCAATCACATCTTATTGTTTACCATCCAGAATGCCATCTACCCAATCACCACGGTATGGAGAGTGCAAACCTTTATAGTGCTGATGAGGGTGGATAGCTAGACACCTCATTCCTTCACCCAGAAGGTTCATCACTCCTTTATCGAGAAAGCTGTGTATTGGAATCCCATATGCTAAAATACATTATAGTGTAGTGCTGCACAGTACAGAGGTGGGGGTGGGTGCTATCCTGATGGAGATGCAATCCTTTGTATAAAACTTTAACCCAACTTCCTTTTTGTAGCAGTTGTATGGGTAGAGGTTGATTGATTGATTGATTTTCTTAGTTATGTACATTAAGGATCTTGAGCAACATGTGGGACTTGATTCACAAAGATTGATGCAAGCTGCACCAGCAGTAGCTTGTGCCAATCACTGGTGTGCTAAGGGACCCTGCACCCAATTCATGAATGGGTGAGGTCCCGGCACAAAAGTCCACAGCTTGCAGCAAATTTTGCCATGTGCCAAATACAAGGGGCACAACAGAGGTTAGCCACAAGACATGGGGTGGTCAAGTTGCATCAGCACCCATTAATGTGGACCGGCTTGAAGGATGGCAGTGCAAGGTGGGATGGAATAGGGGTGAGGGAGGGCAGGTAGGGCATGGATGGGTGCTGGGGGGTGCTAATAGGTCCCCAAAGGGGACATTGCAGGAAGCAGCCATGCCCATGCTGTCCGTGGGGTGGGGTCAGCCACCACATGCCTGGCTCCATGGGAGGGAACCTGCAGGAACCACACCAGTGGCATGAGTGTTCTGGATGCTGGGGGGCATGGGATGCCACAGGTGGGCAGTGGCACAGGTTCCCTTCCATCCCACCAAGGCTCCAGAGGTGGGGCAAGGGCCCTTAGACCACCTGTTGGGTGATTTAAGTCCTGGGGGGTCCTGATGGCTGTTGGAATCCCATTTAAGAAGATGTTACAGCCAGCATCTGCTGCAAGTCCCTTAGTGCCCTGATGCACCCCCGACCTTGGCACATGGCCAGACTGGCACTGGGTGTCCTTTTTGTGCCACAGCCGCCCTTTCAGAATTGCAAACTTTGCAAGTTGTGATGCAAGATGCCTCTTGTGTCACTTCTGTTTGATGCAGACACCTTGCATCACAGTCGGAGTTTTGAGAATCAAGCCCATGACCATTTTTAAGGGTGACTCAAACCACTACAAGTAACACAAAAACAACAATCATTTAAAACATATACTATAACAAAGGTGTGCAGCGCCACTTGTTGGGTGTCATAGAACAAAGAGTGCATGCAAAGGATCAGCCAGTAACTGGAACAATTTGGAGGTAGTGATGGGGTAACTGGGGGGTAAGTTAAACGAGTTAAAGAGCATGATACACTTTTGTATCTGCTTTCATAAACAAAACATTTCAGCTATTGCAGTTCACCAGAGAATACATTTTTATTCTAATTGTTCCCACTAGTTTTCCCTGTCCCCCTCCTCCACCCTGATAATCAGGGCAACCGAGGCTACAACCTTCTTTCAGTTGTCATTGCCAGCCAGGAAGAGCCTTAGCCATTGATCATTATTAGTCAAGTAAGAATCAAAACAAAGAAATATTGTCTTGCATGCTACAACTACATGCAGCAGCTTTGAAATGAATGTAATCTGGTAACAGCAGGCACTTAGGGGCCTTAGCTTACTTTACTGACTCACACAGGCTGCTTGTAATATATCCCAATGGGGTATTCCTGTAGAGGAACTTTTTCCTTATTGACCATGTTTCTGATTTCAAACCTCACAGATTTTCTGTTTTTGTTTTCAGGACGTGATGTACTCCATTTGCAAACCCTATGGTGCAGTTAAGAGAATTGTCATACTGAGGCAAACTGGGGTCCAGGCCATGGTGGAATATCCTTTCTGTACAGTTTAGCTGTTTAAGCTACATGACCTGATGAGATGGACAATACTGTACATTATAAAACTGGTTCTGGTAAATCCTGCTTCCTATGTGGTAGCAATGTGGTCATATAAGGATGAGTTTATGTAGCTTATAACACTTTTGACCATTTTATGAATGTTATAAGTGTAATTATCCACTCCAGATGTGCATCAGTGCTATTATAACCTCACTTCCTGGATGGTTGAAGGCCCTTGGCTGCACCATGGGCCTCACAACCCACTCAGTGGTTACCACTATATTGCAACACACCCAACGATGGATTCTTGCTTACATAACCCACACATTGTCATGTATTATTTCTTACTTCTGTAACATCATCCGAATAAACAGAGTAATGTAATTGACTAATGAGCCTTCCATCCCAATTATCTCACCATAATTACACAGGTAATAGCTTGTTACCCTCATATCCAGCTTAATGTCAGTACACCAGATAATTTTTCATATAAATTATTTTATTTATTCGTTAATTATGTAATTATTGAAATGCCACTGTTCAGAACTGACCCACTCGAGCAGAAGTGTCTCATTTATAAGGAGGCTCTGGCCCTGGGGCCGCAGCATAATATAAGGTACGGTAACCATACATAAAGCTGTAATGCTGTGTAATGTTTCTACTGTACGTGCATCCTGAGCCCCACTCATTCTGACAGCAACCAGCCAAGGAGGTTATCACTGATGAAAGGGCTTTACTACTGCAAGGCTTCGGGAGAGGGAGGGGGCAAAGTCTGCCACTGTGTGCAATGCCTCCATGCAGTCAAAACATGGAGTCATTATGCAGAGTTGCCAGTAGCCACATAATGGCAAGTAAATGTCCTCTTTGTGCTTTGCATGCCGTGTGTGGTCATTAACATGCCAGTGTTTGAAAATGACATGCAGGAGCACAGGTGCTAACCCATTTGGGATGCCCTATCCGCCCTTTGCTCCTGGGTGTCTGTTGCCAGCAGGGGGCTGTGTTGCAGTATGCCTCTGCAACTTGTTCAATGCTACTGCAGCCCAATATTCTTAATGCAGCCCACACTGTACAGGTGCACAATGCATGTATGAATATGCCTCCCTTACAGTTACACACTGTTAAGCATGCAGCACAATGATTTGTGTGATACACTCAGCCACTTCTAAATAGGGGGACCTAGGTCCTTATACAAAGCATTACAATGCAAAAGGAAAACTGCAAAAACGTTCATTATATGTTTAGTGATTTTACAGTCTTCCTTGCTTCATAGGCTATGCCTACAAAAGCTTCTGAAGATAATACATAAAAAGACAGACACCTCTACTCTCAGAGCTATAGTTTCTACTCCCAAAACTTTCTCTCCTTGCTCCCACTTCTAAAATCCCTCCCCCTTAAAAAGCTGCCAAAAATGTCATCCATTCTGCCACCACTGTCGAAATGTATTTCTCCATCCTAAAATCTCACACAGACTCATTCCTGAAAATTACATTTCTCGGTCAAAAATTAGCACCTCTGTTTCTCCTGATATTCACTTCTCTGCAACTCCTACACCCAATTCTAACCCTTCCATAAATTTACAGTTCCAGTTTTCAACCCTCCTAAACATCACATCCCAATCCCTTATGAAATTTACACTCTCATCCCTCTAAAACCTTTATACACCAGTCTCTTCTGAATTTAGATGTGTTGCAAATGAGTAAAGAGAATTGTTAAAGAAAACCTTTGAAAACCTAAGGTGGCAGAGAGGGCTCATGCTGGGCTGAGGGAGGGCTCAAGTAAGTGGTAATTGGAAAGATATGATTTTAATGCTCCAAAAATACAAAATAAAAAGAAACATATCCTGCTTCTAGTCATCTTCCTTAACATTCCGTACGTTGGACTCTGTGCAGAGTGCTCAGAGAGCTAAAGCTTGTCTTCAAGGTTCTGACATTTACTCAGGCTGCTGTACTCTGAAGGTTGAGTATGCAAAGGTAAGCTTTTATGATTTACTCTTCTGCTTGGATGGAGGGTTGCTTTCCCCCAGGCCTTCAGCTCAACTCTAGCTCCAAAACAGCCAACCTCTACTCTGCTCATCCTCTAGACTACTGCCCCTTTCCTTCTGTGACTCTTCTTCCCCACCCACAGAAGGGCCTGTCCTCTCTCCTGTATCCAGTGTTGGATATGGACTTGCAGAGTGGCCCATGGTCAGTGTTATGCTGCTATACTCATCCACCTTTTTCCCCTGATGTTAGGTCCCTCCTATGTTGCTTCCTTCACTGTGTCCGGGGGGGCAGCAGCACTATATGGTCAAACATGATGTTCATGCCATTCCAATTCCTCACCAAAGGAGGCACTCAAGTAGTTTTACTTAGTTTTTTATTTATTGATTGAATTTTGTTGACTGGGTAGGCTCACTGAGACTTGCGTCCCTTTTTCAGGAGTGAGCCAGGTAAGTTACATACAGGATATGACTTGTTTCCACATAGGTACAAATTGACAACATAGAGGAATAAAGTCACAATGGTAGTTACAATAGGCACAGCAGTGAGGATCAAGAAACATGACATAGCAAGTTCTTCACACAAATTGGTTAGACAAAGTGCAATGTGCAATATTTCAGTATATTGAATCAATTTCAAAGGACTAACTCAAGGCTGACAGAGTGGACAATAAGCAGCTTAACCATTAATTGACCTAGCTGAGACAGTGGTAAGCTCAGCAGAAGCAGGAGCAGTTTAACTTTGGGTTTGGGTACCCTTTCAGTAGCCCCTTGAAGGTTTGATAGGTACGGCACTCCTGGATAGGGACAGGAGTTCATTCCTGAGCAAGGGTGCTTTGTGTGAAAAGGATCATATACCAAATGTATTTTGGGTCCATGAAACCTCTAGAGGGAATGAGAAGAGGAGCAGAGGTGCCTTCTAGTGGGCTTCCAGGCCAGTACATTTCTGAGGCTAGGGACACAATCTGTTAGTGTTTATAGGCCAGACAGATAGTAGGGTAGTAGAGATGCTCTTCAAGAGGGGGCCAGTATACAGTGGCAAGGACACTGAAACAGTGTTTGAGATTTCATTTACCAGATGCAAACCTCCTGATTTTGTGGTACATCGTTTTAAGCTTCGTAAACTCTGCACCTTTGAGGAAGGAGAGGATTGGTCCATACAGTAATGAAGGGAGGAGGACACTGCTAGCTACAGGTATTCAGACTTCACTAGTAAAGTGGGATTTGAGCCTGTAGAGCAGTCCCAGTTTTGGGGAAAGAAGGTTAGTGGTGTGCTCAGTGTGGGACTTAAAAGTGAGCTATTGGTCAAGCCAGACACCAAGATACTTTATTGTGACTACAACTTCTAGCTGGGGGCCAGTGGAGGTGGCAATCTGTAGGAGTTTAATTTAGTCAGGGCCAGATTTTCTGGAACCAACAGCATGGCCTTATTTTTTTTTGAGACAAACCATGCTTTAAGTTCACAGAAGTCATTCTTAAGTCCAACTGTGATATCATTAAGGTAAGGGCCAGTTCTATATAGGACCGCATCATCTGCATATAGCAGTACTTTGGCTTCGCTCAGTTGGAGGGAGCTCATTGATGAAAAGGGAGAACAGTATACACCCCAGGGTACAGCCTTCAGGGACCCCATCAGAGATCTCATACTGGGAAGACAGGCATGACAGTACAATACTATATTCGATGGATTTGGATACAATCAGATACCAGTGATTTTCTTGGATACCAGATGGCATCAAATACCATTGGTGTCTGACTACTGGATCCTATCACCTGGGATCCAATAAGTAACCAACTATCCAATGTGAATCAAGGATCCAACGTAGACATCTGACCTTGGATCCAACTGTCTGACCTCCGATCTCACTATATGAACTTAGAACTGAAATCTGAATGGAGTTGGATAGGATCTCAGATCTGGAGTTAGATAGATGGGCTGTCCGTCTGATCCTATTCGGATAGTCAAGCGCACAATACAAGCATTACTACACACAAGCAACATGCCAAGCAGATATCTCTCCTCAGTCTGAGCATTTTGCCTCCACAGCATGCCCTAGTCCTCACTGGCCCAGTGTTACAGTCAAGCTCAGACTGCAAACCCTGGTCTCCCTCATTTACCCAGCATCACTAGCTTGGGAAAAAGTAAACCTTTCTTTAATTTTCCTCTCTTCTGAAGGTTTCTGTTCTCTCATCTAGCAATATTTTTCACCACAATGACCACGGACAACCTGTATCTGGTTGGACCATGCAGTTCTTTGTGAATAGTGCCAGTCTAATTAATGAATGGGAGTGGGTGGGTGGAGGGGGGGGTGCTCATCCTCTTCCAGACTGTGCAGTGAATGAGATCTGAAGCTCAGTATAGCAGTGCTATCCATTTAGATTCAGATTTTATTTTATGTCCTCTATTTTTATCCTCCTGCAACCACAGTCCCTGTCTACCTCCAGCCACCGCTTCTCCTCACCGCCGACCCCAGAGTTGTGCATGCCCAGCTGGCATACACATCTGTACCATCAAGAGGGGCCCCCTCCAATGCCCCCGCGCCCGGCCAGGATCCACTACCGGCACATGCCTCTGTCCAGGCATTCGCCGGCCGATGGAGCTACAGCTATCAGGCTGCAGCAGGCTTTGTGCTGCCATTTTCCTCCTATTTTGGTCCCCTGGAGTGTGAGCATGCAATGATGTCGCAAACGTGCCGACGTCTGCCGCACTCCACCCCTTGCTGCACCACTGCAGTAGTGCCCCCAGTCTTCACCAGGGGCCACTACAGAGCAATGGTTCCCTGGATCCCTCCCCGGGATGGACGAGCAGTCCTCCGGATGCTTAATCCCATCCCTCCTCCCCTGCCAACCCCTGATGCCCTGGGCTCACATCCGAATCTGGGTCGCCAGCGTGGCGCTAGGTGTGGCATCCAGTGCCTCAGCCCTCAGCACCACCAGGCTGACCGTTTAGATTCAGGTTTTAACCCAAACCACCAAAAATTAGCACATATGGTGGTCACAATGAGATAACGTAATGGGATTGTGCCACAGTGCTACAAAGAGAATGTTCACTGTTTAGAGACTTGTAAATGGGACTTGTAAATGGGCACAGCACTGCAAACATTGCCAGTCCTAGTCTTCTTTGATTGTGATTAGCCAAACATTTTTTTTATTGTAACTAACCAAACATTTTCTTTTTTCCTCTGGATAACAAAAAACAATTATGGCTCCATGCTGACTCCCCTTGGTTTACACAAATTCCAGCATCAGTAGTACTACATCATCATGCATCAAGACGGTCAAAAATAACAGCCAATGCCTCTAGGAGAACTTCAGAAAACAGAATCAGCTTATACTTCACATAAGTTCTGTGCTTCTACCAATTTTGTATTACTTAGGTCATTTGTACGAAAACAAGATTTCTGTTCCTTAAGAGTGCACTGTTGCTTATTTCCCACATGAGGTCATAATACACTGCTTGTGACATCACAGTTTCTCCAATGGCAACATATTATGATGTCACAACAGAGGATTTTGACTTCAAGATCTGTTTTTATGTAAATTTCCTCAGTAATAAGTAAGAGGTAGGAGAAATTTATAGAAGATACATGAAATGTAACCAAAATTGTACTTTAATATTATGTTTTTCAAAGTTTTCTGTGAGGTGTCAGTGGTTCCTTATTGGACATGCGCCTCGGTATATGTAAGGTTAGCACGGTGCTACCATAGATGGTGCTGAAATACTGGGCACAGTGCATCAGAACAGGGCAGGGTCCATACGCTAAGGGCCCCAATATGTAGGGCTCAGTCAATGGCACAATCACACTGAGTACCCCACAGCACCCATGCAAGTAAGGGAACCTTCCTGTATTAATGGCGCTGTGGTATATTCAGTGGATTTTGGAAGCAGTAAAAAGGTTGCCCTGGCAACACTTTTTACTTCTTCCTAAACCTTACCTTTGCCAACATGCACAGTGCTGCACAATCCCCCACCCCCACTCCCGGCAGCACCAATGCCAAACAGTGACATGACCCACCCACTTCCTGACTGATCCCCAAGAAGATGTCAAATGTCCCTGGTAGTCTAGAGGTTGCCTCTCCTGATCCTCAAGATACTACTGAATGCTCCTGCAGTCCAGTGGTACCACCCTGCCTGATCCCCACATAAATAACATTACTCCTTGTTGGCCTAGTGGAAACACCCTCCTGCCTGATCCTTTCATAAACAACATTTCTCCCTGGTAGTCCAGTGGTACCCCCCCCCACACCTGATCCCCATGTAAATAAAATTTCTCCTGCTAGTCCAGTAATACCCCCTCCTGCCTGATACCCACATAACTAACATTTCTCCCTGCTAGTCCAGTGGTACCCCCTTCCCGCCTGATCCCTATGGAAAAAAAATCCTTCCTGGTATCCAGTGGTATCCCCTCCTGGCTGATCCCCATGTAAATAACATTTCTCCTTGGTAGTAAAGTGGTACCCCCCTTGCCTGATATCCACATAAATAACATTTCTCCCTGGTAGCAAAGCGATACCACCTAATCCTCAATTAAAGTATGATTCATTATTGTATTTATATATTTTATATCCCTATTATGTTACTTGCAACCCCCTACAGCCTCTCCAGCCCACTCAGTCAGCACCCAACTCCTCATATTCCCCATGAGTCCATGACTTACCCATCCCACCTGCAGATCCAGCAGATGGCACAAACCAACCACTCCTAGTGAGCTGCCATCTGAATGACAGGGAGCGAGTGCGCATATACTGTAGAGAAAGCTGTTCCTGCAGTAGGTGCTTGCACCCTATCATCCAGATGGTGTCTAGCCAAGGTGGTGAGTGCTGGATCTCTGCCAGTTACTGAATAAAGATCTGCCAGTGGATGGGGTCTAACAATGGATGAATAACTCAGGGGACGGGAGTATTTGGTGCTGAGTAGGTGGGCCGCAAAGAGGGGTGGGGCTTATGGATACAATGATGGGGATACAAAGTATGATAATACAATAACAGCTCATACTTTAACGAGAGATCAGGAGGGAGGGGGATACTACTGGGCAACAAGGGAGAGATATTGTTTATAGAGGGATCAGACATGAGGGTGTAACACTATACTGCCAGGAAGGGATGTTATTTACATGAGGAGTGGGTGGAGTAGTGTACCACTAGACTACCAGGGCATCTAACTGTATCTCAGGGATTCAGGGGCATAAACTGATGCCGCAGCGACTCCCCGATGGCGAAGACCATCACAGCGACAAGATTTGGCCAAAATCCGCATGTTGCTGTGATGGTCTCCACATGACCAGGGGATTGCCTCGAAGGGTGTTTTGCCGCCCCTCCTGGTCCAACTCTTACTCGGAGTTAGAATGCTACAGACCAGGGGGGATATGGGGCAGAGTCCCCCACATGGGGGTTTTGGGGGGCAAAGCCCCCAAATGGAAACATGGAGGCATCCCCAAGTCGGCAATGCGGCTGTCACTGTCGGGGATGTCTCCGCAATCGCTGTCGCTGCAGCATGGCAGAACCACTGGGGGGAATGGCCAAGGTTCTTCACAACGTCTCCTCACATTTATGCATGGAGGCACTGTGCAGAACTGATAATGGCTACATAATGACATGTAAATTTCCCCTTAGTGCCTTGAATGCTATATATGGTCATTAGCATACCAGCCGCTGAATTTGGCTCCCAGAAGCAAAGGTGCTGTTCCATTTGGGATGCATTCTCCTCCTCTGCTGCTGAGAATTTGTTGTCAGCAGGGGGCTGTGTTACTCCCACACATATTCACTTTATGTGGCACAAACACAGCGCTATGGCGCTGGTCTGGGTGTACTGCTTACATGACTATGGCACCCTGATGGCCATGCACTATTTTATGGCTGCCTTTGAATATTGTGGCAACCATTTATTTCTGTCCCTAGCCTTCTATGTTTCTAGGTTTCTAGTAGCACATTCTGTAAGCTTTTGTCCAAGCTAGACCTTTAGATTTGGAGAAGAAATCACTTTTCCCCCCCAAATCCCAGAGTCATGCACTCTGTAACATGTAAAGACGCACTGTTAAAGTTTAGATTTTAAAGGAAAAAGGCAACAGCAAAGCATTTTTAAGTTGTACCGAAACAAGAATCATATATTTATTGAGACAGAATCTGATCAATGATTGATCCATCCTGTCAGTTCCCTCTAACTTGACAGATGCAATACATGGTGGAAATCTAGTTTATGGGCCCTGATCAGTTGTAGAGAAAAAAAATAACATCTATGGGGAACACTTCCAAGAAACCATGGAAAACAGAAATGTACCTGTTTGACAGGCATTCCACACTGAACTGCACCTTTTGTAGTTACCCAATTTGATTTTATGCTCTGCTGTGCATTCATCTAAGTGTCAGTGGCTCAGTAGGTAGCACACTCGCCTCTGAGGCCGGGAGATCAGAGGGCTGTGGGTTCAGTTCCCACATCTGGCACTTGGGTTAATATTCTAGTACTGACACTGTAGTGCAGCATGAGAGGGGTGCTGCACTTCTGAGGTGCAGTCTTTTGGATGAGATGTTAAACCAAGGTCCCATCTGTCTGGATTGGTGGTAGTTCAGGTGGGTGTTAAAGATCCCATGGCACTTCTCGAAAAGAGTAGGGGAATTTTCCCGGTGTCCTGGCCAAATTTCCCTCATTCACTAAAAATACCACCAACAGCTTAATCTGGTTCAAGGTCAGTTGGTATTCATCTGTATCCCCCTCCCCTGGGTCATGCCTGAAAACAGGCGGAATTTGTCTATTGCACTTATCCGGTCAACAAAAACTAAATAAAATAAAGTATTTATCAAGACTCAACTTGAATGCCTCTATACTGTCTCCACTGTTTCTACCAGAAGTCCATTTCAGATGTTAACCACCACCTTTGAGTTTAGAAAGCATTGCTATTATTTGCTTTTGTTTACTGGGTAGGTGCACTAGACAAAGGTATTGTCTATTTTCAGGCATGCCCCAGGACAGTTACATAGACAAAAATGACACATTAGATGGTGACAGTTGCAGGTAGACACAACTCCACACAACAAGGCCAGTGCTACATCAAACTGAGTTAAACAGTGGATAAAAGGGTTATACAACACATTAATGGTTGGAGAAATCAGCAGAAATGGAGTACTGACATTTAAACAGGTCAGGATAGCCAACTTTAAACAGAGTACGTAAGGGCAGTTCAGGTACAACAAGGGGTAAGTGCACAGGTTGGTATTAGGTGGTATTGCTCTGGATTGAGCTGCATGAACAGAAGCCAGTGCTCATGAGGTGTTTGTGTAGTTCGCTCTTAAAGACCTGGTGAGCCTGGGTGAACTTATTGAGACAGGCAAGGAGTTACAAAGTTTGGTGCAAATACTGAGAATGCCTGTTCTCTCATCTTTGTCATGCATTTAGGGATATATTGTCAACATATGCCCTTACACCTGTCAGCCGGAGGCTGTGGCCCTAATTTCACACTCTCGTACACCTCAGTTTACCTTACTTGCTCAAAATCTCTTTTAAGATTTTAAAAACATTTATCACTTTAACAGTTGTACATTTGAGTAGCAGAATGAGATCATATTACATGTACTATACTTTGGTTGCATCTGATGACTGAAAGCAGTATGTTAATGGCATTCTGACTTCAACCCCCTAACGTGTGCACTTTCTGTCTTTCTTAGCCCACCCGACTGAATATAGTTAAGAATGACAGTGAAACATGGGACTACACAAACCCGCTCCTCTGCAAACAAGGTACATCTCTCTCATTTCAAGATGAAAGATGCAGTATTCCTTCTAAGCCCACATCCCAAGCCATTGTACTTTTTACCTCTTTTGTCCTTGATTTCTTAATACTAGCCTCCTAGTCCCCAAGTCTTAGTTTCCTACAAGTGTAACGTCCCCCATATATTAAATAAAGCTTACATCCCCAAATATTTAAAAATAAAACAAAGTACTGTTATAGCAAACTGTGTATTCCCCTCTATGCCCTTTATACAGTAATTAGGAGTTAGTGGGATGTCTTATTTGCTTCTTCAGTGGAATATCTTCAGTCCCGGAGAACAAATGTGGAGACTCTGAGAACGGCACACATGCAGAAGTCCTATAGCTGTAGGATGCCAAGCTGTATGCCTCATGCAGAGCTTAAATTGATATCAACACACAAACAAGAACCTTTCTGTTCTCATGGGACACCCCTGCCTTCCCTTCTTTCCATCTGCAGAGTAGCAGAAAAATCTTCAGTCAGAAATCATACAATTCCCCTTGCAGAACAGAATCTTGCTTCCATAGTGTACCACTTTTGACAAGTCAAGGGTGACCCCACACAGATGCCCCGACCTACCTTGCATCAGTGGTATAGTAGGGCCTTGGCAGGCCTGGTTACCTATCCTTTTCATGTTGAGCATAGTAAGCAACACCTGTTACTACCAGGATGGTCGGTGAGTGACTATCTCTTTGACTGACACCAATGGAAGGCATTATAATCCAGTGAGTAGAACACTGAACTGGGAACTGGAAGAGCACAGGTTCAGAACTCACCATACAGAACAGAACAGGACTCACACAAACTTGTCATGAGGTTACAGACACTCATAAAAATTGGACAGGATTCAGCTGAAATCCATAGCCACCATGTTTTATATTGCAATACAGTAACAGAAAATGTGTAGATGCAGTCAGAAGGCCCCCCTGACAAATCTCATAGGAGCCAAGTGCCAGGGCGAGTTAGCAAACTGTGTTAGGGTGAGGCTACCTGCAATGACGTACTTTACTTTTGAAATTACTGCATCTGTACGTTTTTTTGTTTTCACAGCTGTAGCCTCACCACAAGCCTGCATGTGTCCTGTTCTGTTCTGTTTCATAGTTATGCTGGGACTACCCACCCAAGGATGCACTGAGAGACCCTGCACCATGAGCACAAGGCAATTTTTTGAAAGTGTCAAAACCCACCATAGCTACTGGCTCACTGTAGGATCCAAAAGCTAGCCTATGGACTTCCTTGTGTTTCAGTCCTTCCAGTTCTTAAACTGGGAATAAGCAGGAGCCCACTTTAAACAAAATAATGCACTATCTCTCTAGGGTTATCCTGGGTAAAATAAAAAGCCCATTTTTGGACTGGCCAGCAGGAAGTGCTTCTATGTGGGCAATCTGCCCACACTCTTTCTGGAGGTGAACTGCATAACTTTCATAACACTGCCCAGTCCTCACAGATAAGGAAGTGGCAGACATGGGGCTGCACTCGAGCCAGGGTCTGCCCATCACTGCACCACTGGGCCAGTGCCAACTTATAAAAAAATCTTTCAAGGAACACATGCTCAGTTCTTGCCTTGCTCATAGGTTGTTCTTTGGTCAGTGTGACGGGCTGCTTGGCTATGCTTTGGGCTCAGACACTTTTACCCAAATATAAAAGAATGGGAGGGGGCAGGAGTGACTGAACCTCAATAAATCCTTATGAATATCCCAGCCCTGGTTCCAATTTATGGAGGCCTAGTGTAAAGCATATATCATATTATATTAAAACAAGAGATGGGCAAGGCAGCTGTGACCTGGTTCAGATTCCAGCATAAATCTCCAGAAGTGTAACCTGCATGATCTGAACCAATCCGAGTCTGCCCACATGGGGGAGATGTCCAGATCTGAATCAGAACTGATACTCCCATCCCTAATTAAACGTTTAAAAAAATCACATACTGTGTGTACAGTAACTGGTGATGGAAGATTTACTTTGTCAACATTTACTGGTAACTTAGAGGAAGGCAGGTACTTTCCAGGACTAATGTTTGCACCATAAATAGGAAGACATGCATCTATAGTGCAGGTATGGTGTGGTGATCTATATTTTATGATTCAGCAAGTCAAGAGAAATAAGGAGATGAGTTTGCCAATCTGACATGGTATATACAGGGCACCAATTAATAAACTAAAATACATAAAATATATCCAGAGATCAGGGCTTCTGAAATGGGAATACTGCTTCTTTTGTGTAGCACTGCATGGCGCATCCCCAAAAATAACATAGCCTCTTTCATATATCAATACCTGGAAAAGTGTTTCTGAGCAGCTGAAGTCCAATATCAACACCAGCCATCTACACGCACCAGAGGATTAAGACACCATCCCATGACTACAGAGCTGTGAAGCATCAGACAGTCACCATAAGGCTCTAGAGTGTATCCATGCTAGTGCACAGTAACACCTGTAAAATCTCAAATCACTGAGTGCACACCTGTACAGATATAAAAGCAACAGAAGTTTGCATTCTAAACAATGAAAAGAATAATTTTAATCCAATGCATCTCGCAACCCTAAACCTCTGCAACTAGCAATGCTGCTTGACAGTAAGAAGAACCACAATGTATTTAAGCAATGAGTCATGACACATTGTGCTTTACTATGGAATAATGGCAGGCCTTGAGAAGTAAGGCACAAGGCAACACTGAGCATCTTACATGCACAAGAAGTGCCTTCTTCCCACAGTCAAGCACACCCTGAAATGCTTTACTGCAATTATAAAATGGGATCTCTGATTTTTATTTTAAAAACTGAGTAATGAGGTTCAGAGAGTTAAGTATTTCTGGCCGGTGCTGTTGTGCTGGAATAAAGCACGGACATCGGATTGCATCTGACCAATCAGAGGTCTTGGTTTCTCTTACCCATTTTAAAGTAATGGGTATGATGGTGCTAATAAAAAAGAAATACCATGGTTCCCAGAGGAAAACTTTGGGGGAAGGGGCTCACAGCAAGATGTGCTGGGAATGTGTGGGCAAACATGTTCAGCTGTTTCACCCATCTAGTTAAAGATATCAGATATGTTTGTTCAGTTGACATCTATTATTATTATTTGTAGCAATGGGTCCATGAGCTATATGGTATTTTCTGATGTGGATCACTCCAACAAAAATGTTGATGTTTTGTCTTGCTGAGTTTCACTCCTTTAATGTATAGTAAATGTATACAGTAACATGAAATTGAACAGACATCTGGTCTTCTGCATCTATAGTACATGAGGATGGACTGCTTTTCAACTTTTTGTGGAGTTTAGCCCCTAGTCTATGGAACATCATATACACCTGGAATGCTTCGTAGGGTAAAGCATGAGCTTAGTTAACAAGGCTGGGCTCAGAACTGTTTGCCATATAGACCACACTGCCTTGTATCCTCACCAGAAAACCTGCACCCTTGAACACCAACGATTTTTAATTACTGATGCATTTCCAAGTCAGACTGTCCCACCTGGATACCTGGAAATATCCAGCTGGGCACCCTTTACTGGGAACATGGCTAACTACTAAATTCTGAACTTCTTTGCATTTATAATCTGTTTTCTAATTAAATAGTATATCTGGGGCACTGTAAGTAAATTTAAGCAGCAAAGAAAACTAGTGTATTAGACGTAGGTGGACTACTGCTGTGAGTGTGTCACACTGGGCCCTCCCCAAATAACTTTCCAGATGGGCCCCTGTATCAACTTTCCAGGGGGGCCCTCTATACCCCAGTACAACCCTGATACATTTGCATTTCTTGTGAACATGTTGCAGTTCTTCTACATGCTTAAATGAATAAGGATCCAGATTCTTACCCAAAAATCACTGTGACAATCCTTTCTACTCCACACATTAAAGGAAAACTACACCCTCATATCTTCTAAATGTTATTTGTTTCCATGTCAATAGACAACTCTTTTCATGTAGCTGTTAAGGATGTATGCAAATGCTTTAGTCTGTTTTTACAGTTCATACTAGACCCTGTGACTGCCCTGGGAGTCTCCATTTCATGGCTGTTGAAATCGCATTGTCCCTGAGAGCTGCATTAGCATTTGAGAACATGATGTCAGTCACCCATTTATACCACGTATCTATATACTGAAAGAACAAATACCCTGCAAAAAACCCTCTCTGGAAACTCATAAACTGAGTGAAGTTTAAAGGGAAAAAAACTGCATTATAACTCAGATAGCTTGCAAAGCTCACTGAAGGTAAATGTGGTGTTTCATACCGTTTTTCAGCTTGTTTCTTTTAAGACTAATTAAGCAGGCAGGCATACTGGGGAGTTTAAAGGGTGAGTATGCATCATGTTCTCGTATGCTAATGCAGCTCTCAGGGACAATGAGATTTCAACAACCACAAAATGGAGACTCCAAGAGCAGTCACAGGGCCTAGTGAGAACTGTAAAAAACAGACTAAAGCATTTGCATACATCCTTAACAGCTACATGAAAAGAGTTGTCTAATGACAGGGAAAATAACATTTAGAAGATATGAGGGCATAGTTTTCCTTTAAAGAAATGCGTAACCAGACAGGCAATCATAAATCACAAGGATATTTGGTACCTTAAGCCAAGTATGGGCTCTCATTAAAAAAAAATATATATATATAGATAATATTTGGCCAGGAGGGCATACTGCGCTACAAGTGTATCATTTACAGGTGCATCCTGGGAGAGGAGACAATGAGAAAACAAAGTTCAGGATGTTCCTGCTTCTAGCTTAAGCTGCAGCTGAGAGACTCCAAGCTACACTTGGCAGATTGAAGTCCCCCACCAGCAGCACCTCCTCCTTTTTCTGCCATCCTGCCAATGGCTTCCACCAGCTCCCTAAGCTTCCCCAGCACTATCCCAGCCTCTTCCCTAGCCAGGTCATTAGTCTCCAGGCGAACAATGACATCCAGCTCTGCTTCCTGTTCTGCTGCTCTAGTGATCCCCAGGATCCACACCCCATCCCTCTGGTCTGTGGCACTGCATAGGCACCTAACTTCCCTATCCACCTCCTTGCTATTCCCAAATCTATCCCCTTCACAACTGAGTCCCCCACCAGAAGTTGCTTCCTCCTCCTCTGGGGTCCTCTTCCACCCTCCTTGGAGTTTCTGCTATGGAGGACCCCCACATCCTCCCTAGCCACTACCACAGATGCCTCCTCCTGGCAGTCTCACCTCACCAGAGCTGCATAGGAACAGCATAGTGGTAGTGCTGTAGCGGCTGAGGAATGTGCTTTTGACCCACCTTTCCCATCCTCACAGAGCCCACCTTAGTCCAGCTGTTCCTTCTGCTTGGCATCCTCTGAGATAACAGTGGCACACTTCATGGTCAATGGGTGGGGGAAAGAGATCTCCCTAATCCTAGTCAACTCGACCTGGAGTCTAGCGACCTCCTCCCTCAACCCAGAGAAGTACGTGCACGGCAGCCATGTCTTATGTGGGTATACCACGGGTAGATAGGAATAAAAAAATTATACAGATCAACAGAAGAGCTCTTGCCAGGAACTTATCAGCAATATTGTTTTCATTTTATAATATTATTTCAAATTTGGGCATTTGGGAAGCTAGCAATAATACCCGATAGGCTGGGCGATATTGGGCTGTCTGGTATAGCCCATACCAACTACACTGGAGGATACTGCAGTTAGAAAACGGGTTTGTTATGAAAATTTAATTTAAAGTAAAAAAGAAATAAAATTAAATTAAATACAGCATATAAGTAAGATTTTTGTAAAGTAGTCACTTATCTGCTTCAGTTGCTGGCAGAGGGCGCTGTTGTTGGATGTGTTCACTTATTACTTTGGGTGTCATAAATCTCCACCTCCCTCCCTCTCTGTGATTTTGTGCTGTGTTTTCTCCGGTGTGCCTCCCCCTCCCCCTCCCAGCATCTTATTTGAATGGCAGAGCGGCTAATGGCCATAATAGTTTTTAATTTTTACCTGGCTCCCATCATGTTCCATTGCTACAGTGCAGCTGAAGGTAGCAAGTGCAGTGCAGTACAATTGGCGAGCATGGTCGGGAACAGTCGAGTAAGCATGGTCACGAGGAGGAAAGTAAGTAGGGTCAAAATGAATACTCCAGCAATTGTGGAGCAAGTGGAGAGTAACATGAGCATTAAACCTGTAAAAACAGATAAATAAAGTTGTTTTTTAGTGTTTTTAATTGTTTAACCAGGTATAGCACACTAAGTTGAAAGCTTTTTTACAAGAGCGACCTGGGAGCACAAGGAGGTTAAGTGATTTGCTCAGGGTCACACAGTATTCAAGTGAAAGCTGTGGGATTCAAACCCAGGTCTGGTCTGCTGGATGTCACCAAATTTGCAGCTCAGAGCCTTAGACCACTGCGCTATACTGCCTCTTCATTTTGAATTTTGTTGACCCAGTAAGCCCACTGGGCCTAAAGCCCCTTTTCAGGGGCAACCGGGGGGGGGGAGGGGACAGATGGTAACGAACTGAAATTGAACCAGATTAAGCTGTTAGTGGTATTTTTAGTGAATGGGGGAAATTTGGCCAGGGCACCAGGAAAATTCCCCTACTCTTTTCGATAAGTGTCATGGGATTTTTAACATTTACCTGAACTACCACCAATCCAGGCAGATGGGACCTCGGTTTAATGTCTCATACTGGAGAGGTGCGCAGGGGTAGCATGTTAAATCTCACTAAGAAAGGGAAACAAATGACAGTTGTTTCAGATTGAACTGGGCACATTGATATTTATTGTGCAAAGGCAGGCTGGCACTGGGATTAGTTATATCCCAGTCTCAGCTGGCACACAAATTTATCCTTTACCAGGGGTGTCAGCCAATCTGAGACCTGGGAAATATCTTGCCCATTTTCTAAGCCTGTTTAATCACCCCATTGTATTGTTTTATAACAGTCCTTTTTCCCTTATTTAGGGCCTCATATTAATGCAGCCCTTTTCCTCCCCAGTATTCGTTTAAAGTACTTAGCTGTTTTAGAACCCATGACGTCAGCTGAGCTGAAAACTACAGTGAAGTGGAGCACAATGACATCTGTTTAGCTGACTTCACTATGTTCATTTCAATGTTAGCTTCATCTCAGCTGATGTCACTGGGTTCCAGACTGCTAAGTAATTAAAACATGAATACTGGGTGGGCAAAATGCTGCATTTTTGCTGCTGGCTGGACAGCGAATATTTAACATCTTTTTAAAGGAAAACTACATTTAACCTGTATTTTCTGCAGAAACAGTTTACAAGCTATTGGTTCTCATTCTGCCATTGTTCTGTCCTTTCTGCTTTACATATTGGTGGTGAGGACCATTTCCTAACTATATGATGTAATTTCTGTCCATGTTATCATTGTCACAGTGCATCCCTAATGATTAAGCAGTAAGAGGATGTAAATCTGGATTTATTCTTGGCTTGAATTCTTTTACTTGAGCACAGTTATCTCACCAGCTCATTGATCTTGGAAAATCTATACAATGTACGTATTATGGCTAGCCCTACTGATTGCATCCTTTAATCTAGTACGGACCAAGGAAATGTCTATATATACTGTAAATACTATGTCTAATCCTGATTATACCATTTAATCTGCTGTTGACCAATGAAATGTGTATACACTGTAAATACCGTGTCTAGACCTACTGAAGGGATCATCTAGTCTCTATAATTCTATACTATTTTATCCCTTGACTTTTGTTCAATGTATGCGTGACTATATGTTTTGTCCAGGTTCATCTTGGAAATGAGCTTTGCTCAATGATGTTCGCCTGGTAAAATAAAGATTTGATTGATTGATTGATTTAAACACAGAAGGCCAGATGTAGAGTCACGAAGGACTACAGCAATTTTGCATCAGTCACTTGCATGCAACCTCAGAGCTTTCTTTAAGGCAGCGCCCTTCTCTGCGTAGTCCCAAACTCCACTGTGACCACACAGGGAAGGGGGCAAGATTCACCATGGAAATTGCCCACAGGCCCATCCACAACACATGGCAAACTATGCATGTTTGTTCACATCTTTACTGACACCCACTGTCTGTAGAACTATAACAGGCAACTCAACGGGGGCGGGGGGCGGTAAACGGCAACACAGACTGAACAAACCACTGGTGGATGGAGATAGGTGAGGGACCTAACTGTAAGTTAATGTACCCCCTCCTCCCAGCATCACTGGCAGCCAATCAAAATCTTTGGATTTCTAAGCCCATTTTCTAATTCTGCTTAAATACATCCCACAATGCTATTCGAATAAAGCATATTTTAACTGGAACACTACACTGTAAAACACTGAAAAAAGTGTAATTTAATAATTGTTTTCAACAACAGTGATGCTTTTATCATCCTATACAAAATGTGCACAAGTTCAAGTAGCAGAGTATGCAAGTGTACACATTAAAGTCTACCCTACCAGATCTGCTCAGCAAGACCAGAACTTCTGTCTCACTTGATACAGACTGTCATGCTGGGTGCACAGTCTGTGCAGACATAAACACGTGCTTCAATGGATAGCTTCCTCTCCAAATCCTCTCTGAAAGAACCGAAGAAGTCTTAGCCATGACTCTGTAGCTACAAGACCAAATGGTTAGTAATTCAACCTGAACTCTTAATACATAAATAAATACATACAGCAGAATGGAACACAAATGCCAGCAATGCGGAACATTATCCTTGTTAATGGTCAACCATGGATTCATCAATCACAAGGGAAACAATAAGCTGACTTAATATCACAAACACAGCTAAACTCCATATTCCATAAAATGTTCTTTACATGGTCCTTCATAGGCTTATGTAGACAAAAGGAGGCCCTAAACTGTGCACACAGGAAAATTCTGCGTTGTTCCTTGAAATCTGCATGCAAGTATGGGGCCATTTTGAAAAATGTATCCTTCATAAACTTCCATCTGTGAACATTTTGCTTCTACAACGCAACTGTAGGGCTCCAGTGAAGCTGGCTAAATGCAAGACATGAAGTCAAAGCAGTGTTCTTTTGTCCCAGTTTTCGTGTTTGCGCTTGCACACAGCCAATATGTTGCTATGATAGTAGATTTTGAGAGGTGTATCACTGTCAGTCCAATGCAGGGCAGTCTGCAAGGGGCTCAACAGTGTCAGACCAATCATCAGCCAGGCTGATCTTAACACTGTTCTGGGCTTGCTGGGTGAAAAATTAGTGAAGTTCAAAGAAAAAAGATGCCTAAATCATAGGGCAGACAATTCTTTTGATCTGCATAATGCCGTACAGCAAGTACAGCTGATCAGCCTGCTGTGGTCCTCCCCGCCAATGTAAAAACAGTCCCTCCCACCAAGTATCCCTCCCACTATCCATTGTTACCCCCTCGCTTCATTGATGGCCCCCCTCCAATTACCCTCTCTTTGCCGCCGATCCCTCAACTCCTGATTGCACCAGTGTATCTTCCAACTCAGTAACTGTCCACTGTCTGCACCAATGCCCCACCTCTTGATCATTTCAATGCTGCCATCCCCCCTCGCTCCACAACTACCCACCCTCTGCCGCCAATCCCCCCACCTTCTGCAGATAGCTTGTATCAAGACAAATGTACATTCTTCAGCAGCATGCCACAGTGCACAACACCTCGGACTGAGCAACAGAAAAGAGCACAAGAGAGCAAGACTGCAGCTAGCCTAGAATAATTATAAAGACAGCAGAAGTGCTCCACCCTCTGTCACTGATCCCCCCAACCTCCCGACTGCTGCAGTGCTGCAGCCCCACTCTGTAATTACACACCCTCTGCTGCTGATTCCCCACCTCCGGAATGCTCCAATACTTCCCTCTGTCGACGATCCTTTCTTCAGATTGTTTCATCGCTGCCTCCGCACTCCACAATTACCCACCCTTTGCCACCAATCCCTCTCCTTCCAATCACTTTAATGCACCCCCCCTTGAAACTGTCTCACAAGAAATGGAAGAGATTGACAAGGGCATAATTATAGGAGAGGGAAGGACAGGTTCCTCTCAACATTTCAGCCTTTCCTAAATTAATTAAATTTTCCCCCAACCCGACATTCTGCATAGCAATCCCACTCTTTATAGCAGCCTACAACAGAGAAGTACAGACAGGTCAATCATTGCCAAGCCGAGTAAGCAGTGCCCGCCTCCACCACTGGTGGTGTCTCGTAAATTTCATGCTGCAATTCACAATTGATTTGTACAAATGAAGCCTGCTGACAGCATGGGATGGAGGAAATCAAGCAATTTGTTTTGATGTTTCATTCTTGGTTCTCACAGCAGTGGGTGTAGCAGAGCTAGTGCTTACTGAACAGGAGACAGAGTAGTTGGTATACCATAATGTGGGCGAGTCAAATTGAGCGACTGAATTTGAGTAGCTCAGTTTGAACGTCTACAACAGTAGCGACTGTGAAAGTGTAGAGGAGTAGTATACAGCGAATATTTTAGTGAGGTACATTTGCTGTACAACGTTATAAGGCTGTGTTTGGCCAGGCAGATCCCAGCTGGCTATCTGGTGTAGTGGGTTAGGTCACGGCAGGTGAAGCTGGTGGACCCAGGTTTCAGTGGGAGTTAATTTTTTTTTTTGCTAATAAAATAAATATTTTGTGTCTAAGTCCCATTTCCCAGTTCTCTCTCACCCAAAGGTTGCCCTCCCCCCCCGAGTAGCCCCCCCACCTGAGTTTTCCCCTTTCCTCTGTGTCCACTCCCCCCTGGACTTGATTATAATTAATTTGGGGGTGGAGGGGTGAAGACCCCGCAAAGAGGAGTGCATAGGGCATAGCTGCCCACATAAAAATGTAATCTATATTGCCCCTTGAGTACAGAGTAAGCATCCGTCACTGTTTGTAGCAGTTGCTATAATTGATATCGCCATTTTACCTTTTAGCGATATTGCATTCGGTGCACTCTTTGAGTCACTGTTATCACATAGAACTGAGTAGTTAACTTACAGCACTCGGGAGGGAGGGGGAGGTGAGCTTCAGCTAGCAGCAGTGGCTGGCTATTGTGCTCAGCCACCAGCATTTTTGTCTACAAGCCCAAGCTGAGCAGCCAGCAAGGAAGGAGGGAGAGGGTTGGAGTTTACTGATTGATTGATTGATTGGAGTTGGCTTGCAAATTGTGATCGCCCAGAGTGCTGAGTGGGGATCACACTCAGTCAGGCATAGAGTGAGACAGATGCAAGTGCATCATGTAAGGTAGATTACTTATCCAGGGGGGTTGTATGCATTTGACTTTCAGCCCGATTGCAGACAGGACTTTGGGCATGGGTGCAGCAGGACTTTGGGATCACGTGTAGATGTGCAGCCAACTGGTTGGATTTTGACCGTTAGTAATGACAGGGGAACCAAGCCAATAGTGCTCTTACTTCAGGGCATAAATGTTGATTGGCCCATTTAAATTAAATTTTTGGTGCCAGCGAGTTTCTCGAACAGGACTTGAGGCTGATGAAAGGACCTGCAATCTGCAGCCTTCTTCTCTACAGTCACTCTTAATGAGACTGAGAGAATCCCTGTCCCTTGGATCATTACACAATTAACTGCTGCTGCCTGCTGTTAGAACAAGTCAAGGTTCTGCTGGCGCACCCCATGCTGCTTGAAACTGCTTCAGCTTGCTGCTGTTGCATCCTTGGCTTGGCTAGGAAAGTCCGGTCTTTTCCTGACATCCTCTGTCCCTTTTGAGACCGGTGCTGACAGAGTGTTTCTTATGCATGTAAGTCTGGATTTCCAAAATTCGGATTCTTAGTTGTTATGTCTAAAATTCTAATTAAATTCTAAGTTAAATCTTTCTCCTGTGCCCTTGGGGGATATACACTACTGTGAGTGACTGACTGAACTTACTATTGCTCACGTTTGGGGTAATCCTCTGGTAGTAGGGCCTCTAGACCAGCACCAGAACTTAGAAGCGATGTAGAGTCTACAGAGATTAATAAATGTGTTTTTTTCTTTTGTTTGTTTCTTCTAATCATAAATATGACCAAATCAAAAAATATAAAAAGTACACTGTGGTAGGTTGATTGACTATGTGGTGGAAGCAGTCTGTTAAAAGGTGTTGGGGTGATTTTTTTTTTTGTTGTTGTTAATAAAATTTTGTCAATGTTCACTAACTACTAATTGCTATTTTATGTGGAATAACCCCCTTTAAGTGGCAAGTGCTTAGTAAGGATGTAGGTTTGGAGCCTTTAGATTTCTCTTTAATGATATTATTGTTTGCTTTTATTTGTTTCTTTTATTACCTTTTCATGATTTCATTTGTCTTTTGCCAACATTTAAAGAGGGGCATTACACTCCTAGAGAGGGTCCAAAGGAGGGCAACCAAAATGATCTGTGGCCTCGGGGAGAGGACCTATGAGAAGAGGCTCAAGGAGCTCGATATGTGCACCCTGGAGGAGAGAAGGCATAGGGGGAAATGATAGAGGTCTTTAAGTACATGAAAGGGATCAATGAGGGAGGCCCAGTCAGGGTGCTCCAAAGGAAGGAGGGTGGGGCAACGAGAGGTCATGGGTGTAAGCTGGAAGGGGGTAGGCTCAGAGGGGAGAGGAGGAGATGTTATTTCACTAAAAGGGTGGTGGAGCCATGGAATGCACTGCCCAGGGAGCTGTTAGAGGTGGAGACTGTGGACGGGGTTAAGAGGGGATGGGACAGGTACAGTGGGAGGGTAAACCTGACCAGGCCCAATACAGGTGGAACATCTGGGACTGTATAACCCAAAGGGGAGGGGGGACACCAAAATTAGCCCTCAGTGCAGGTGCTGAAAATCAAGCAGACTCGAGAGACTGTTAGACCTATTCTGCTGGCATTTTAATATGTTAGTAATATGTTATTATACCATGGACATAAGTGAACAGCCAATGAAATGGTCAGATCGGCAGTTTACCACCGGTGTAAATCCTGTGATAATCACTGGCTGATGAGCAAATAATACAGCAAATGGTCATCTGCAGCCCAGGAATAAATACAATAAATATAAAAACACACAGCAACCTCTTTAAAAGTTGTATTTTATTATAGTAAAAAAATTAACCTTGGTATAATCGCAATAAGCCACTCAGAGGTTGTGGGTTATCGGGGGATTTACCACGGCTGGCAAGGATTTATCCACTCGACTGAGCCTCATGGGCAAACCACTCCAGCCATGGTAAATCCCCCGATAACCCACACACCCTTGTGGCTTATTGCTTAAGTAACTACTAGTAAAAAAAAGAATACAGTGGAGTTCTTGTATTATGATGTCAGGAAGGTTTTACTGGCAAGACTGACAGTGTATTTCAGTGGGCAAACTACAACCCTGTTTCCAGAGTTTTATAGATAAATAACACTTTCTACCACCAAAATGTTATATATTTAATAAAAATATGTCATTTTTGATAACCTGCGATCTTTTGTTATAATTTATCAGGGGTGGTGGGGGTGGATACGGTGGAGAAATTCAAGAGAGCTTGGGATAAATTCATGGGACTGGACAGAGGAGGTGAGAGAGGGAAGAGGGGTGAAATGTAGAAGGCCAGGAGGGGGAAGGAAACATTTCGGGCAGACTCGATGGGCTGAATGGTCTTTTTCTGTTGATATGGTTCTGTGATTCTGTGACATTTTCTTCATAACCAGGTTTTACTTGGGGAGAAGAAAAGAGAAGCCAATTACTGTTTTAAAAATTGTAAAATCATATTGATGTACCACAGTAGTTCAAACATATAAAAGGCAACATTTGCTATTGAAAAAAGTATCAACTTGAAAAAGATTGAAAAATATATTTAGTTTCTCACTGAGATAGATTGGGCTCATAAGTAGTTGGCAGTTTCTGACATCACAATACCAGAATTCTATAGAATTCTTTTTTACTAGCAGTGTGAAAAGGAAAGAGAGCACGCTTGTTTCACTGTACTAAGAAACATTTTATTATAAAAGTAGAAAGTAATTATTAACATACCAAAATATAATAAATAAAATAGTCTGCTGTCTATTTATTAGAAGTAAACACCTGCTCTTTAAGGCTATTAAAGCAACAGTGGCCACTGAATAATCGGGACACACTTCACAGAATTGTTTTCTTGTCCTTGTCTAATGAAAGCCACCTCATAACTCAGATATGCTACAGCCTTAATGAGAATATCACTGATCGTTTTCCTTGTGCAGTTCAACCTTTTGAAATCACTCATGGCTTCGCCATTCATGATGTTGTAAGTTCAAACTGTACTTGGGGAAAAATATTTTAAGTAGGGCCATGGCATACACAAGATGTAGAAACACAGGGACTTTTTTAGTTTATGACGGACATAACTACGTTTATGTTAATGTAGGACAGTATTGTGACAAGAAAAACATGAACTATTCTCATCTGTGTTAATTTGCCTGGCCAGACCTTAAGGGTCCTGATTCAAATAAGGGATCCAATTTTGCCTGGTACTGCCCTCAGACTGCCTAGCCACTAAGCTAAGCAGTTAGGAAAGTTGTCTCTTTCTTGGTAGGCTGAGTCTGGAACTGGGCTCTGAATTCCTGTGCCAGTGCACCATCTTTTTGTTTCTGTGTACACTATGCAGGCTGCAGCTCCCAGGGGGGCTGTGCAGCAGGACAGGGTAACAGTCATCCCTGTGTCCCATCACAGGTAGCCATTAGGACGTAGGGATGGCCCAGCGTCATCCTGTCATGCAGTGCAGCCACCTGGGAGTGGAAGACTGTACACAAAAAAGGGAAAAATGCTACACTTGTGCAGGAATCTAAAAACTATTTTGCACTCAGTTTACAAAAAAAACAAAAAAAAAAAACCTGTCCAAGCCCTGCATTTTGGCAGACAGGCAATTTGAAGACATTACTAGGCTACATCATGTCCCATTTTTTTTTTTTTTTTTAAGTAGATCCTGACTCTAAAATAGCATTTTAGAATTAGGATGTATCTTAAAATAAATAAATGAACAAGAAGCAATCAGTGGGGCATGTCTGATCAAAACAAATCCCTCTCTAAATGTATGTAATATAAAATATTTGGGTTTTCCCAAACCAAGCCCCATTGTGCCCATGACTCTTCATGATCCAGTCAGAATTTCTATTCATTTCCTTGTACTGAGGTCAGGGCAGCATCTATTTATTCCTTGTTATTTTGCTAGCATTCTTATATTTTTTGGCCAGGAAAGGAGGACCTGGCAATACTGCTTATTTTCAGCCTTGTCTGACTGGGGGAAATTTGCTCAGGATATCGAGGAAATTCCCCTGCTCTTTATGTGAAAGAGGAGTGCCTAATGTGAAAAGCACACGCCCCCAGGCAATTAACAGTTTGAGTGCTGAAAAAGTACGTTTTGTTAGGTGTTGATTTAAGCATTCAAAACTTATCTGGTTGATCTGGCCCTCCATATTTTGTTTTGTAACATAACAAAGCACTCACAGGATGCTGATGGATAATCATTGTAAAATCCCCTCGTGGCTTTTTTATCCCCCCCCCCCCAACAGGGGACTTTCTGCAAGTTCCTCCTTGTATACCGGCTGCCTGGGCAGGAGAGGGACTTTCTGCAGGAGATCATGGAGTTTGTCACCGATAGGATGTTGGAATTGCCAAGGTGGATTATCCTCAGTGATTTCAATGACTGGGTCGAAGACAAACTCTCACATTTTGGACAGGATTTCCTCCAGAGTATGACGGCTCTGGACCTGGCACAGGCAGTTGCTACTGTGACCCACCAACACAGGCACCACCTAGAACTAGTGTTCCAAATGAGGCCTGAGGTGGAAAACCTTGGAATTGATCTGATCAGCAGGTTGGAGCTTTGTGCCATCAGGTTTAAGTTCAGGGCACCCCTCTGTAGTTCACCCCCTGTGGAGGTGGTTAGATACCACCCTTTAAGAGGTCTGAGGCCAGATGGACTTCTAGCAGTACTGGACATGTTGAGTATGACAGCAGGATGTGCTGAGGGAATGAAGGAAGCAGTGGCAGCCTATAATAGGGTCATTGGTGCGGCCTTTATCCTTATAGCGCCAGTCCATGTATGTCCATTGGTTTCATGCCATGGATTGTCGTGGTTTCATGGTGAACTGAGAGCAATGAAAGCACAGTGGCAGAGGTTGGAGTGGCGTTGTTGAAGATCTGGGGCCCAGGAGGACAAACTGGCTTTGAATACTCACTATGGTGAATATCAGTGGGCAATCTCTCGTAAGAAGGCAGAATTTCTGTCCAGGAATATTGTGACAAGGAGGAACTGCCAGCTCAGTTTTTTCAGGTGGTGGACAGGCTTTTTTTTGTTTTGTTCTATTTTTGGCCACGGGCATTGGCCAGTGGAGCCCCCTTCCATATCGGCTTGGTCCCGGTACTTATCAGGATCCAGGCATCATGGGGCTTGCACCGAGGTGGTTTCTTTTGTGCACCCACACCATGACCCACCAGAACACAGTCAATTGTTCAGTGACCTCAGCGCATGGTCAGGTGTGTTCCCAACCCTGATTGCAGAAGTCAGCTGGTTCCACCCGACAAGGCCAGGTAACATGGTTCCGGGCTGCCATGGTCCCCCAGCCAATGCTTGGGGTTGGTAGATGCTGACTGCCAGGTCCTCTTCCTCCCCCGAGAATGCGAGCAGTCCCTCGGATGCTCCACCTCCTTCACCCTGGCTGACCCTCCGACATCTGAGGTCCACTCTCAAACCCCGGTCATTGGTGCCACAGACGATAGCTCTACCTCTGTGCCAGCAGGACAGCCCTGTGGACAGGCTTTTGCATCTGGCTTGTCAGGAGTTCGTGAAGGCTGTTTCATCCACTAAACATGAGGAGTTTACTTGGTTCTTGTGGGACAGAGTGTCCTCTATCAGGTCTGGGATCTCTTTAACTGGGCATTCAACACCCAGCAGTGTTGAGTCTCGGGAGCCACACTAGCAGTCAGTGGTCATGGGGACAGTGTCGGTTAGTAATGATTAAAGTGGTTATAAAGGTGATCTTAGGGCTGTGACCAGTGTATTGTGAACTGGACCCAGGCCCAATGCAACTCTTGGTGAGCTGTGTTAGGCAGCTGGGCCTTGTGTTCACTCGGATTATTCTGTATTCCTTGTTGGTGGGAGGTCTTCCCTGCAGCACTGAAAAGTGCACTGGTAAGACCCCTTCTGAAAAAGCCAATGTTGGACCCAGATGTCCTAGTGAACTACCAGCCTGCCTATAACCTGTCTTTCTTAGGCAAGGTTATTGAGAAGGTCATTGCATTGCAGCTGGAGGCACACTTGGTGACCTATGACATCTATGAGCCTCTCCAGTCGGGATTTAGGTCAAAGTTCAGCACTGTAATTGCTTGGTCAGTGTGCATAATGACCTGCTCAGGGTGAGGGATAGAGAAGGGGGTAAATTTTTTTTATCTTTGATCTCTCCTCACCATCTGACACCGCTGACCATGGGCTTCTATTGGATTGACTCAGGGAGTACGTGGAACTCACCAGCAAAGTGAATAGCTGATTTGAGTCCTACCTCAGGGGCAGGTCACAGAGGGTTGTGATGGATAGTTTTTCATCACGCCCTATGGACTTGTACTGTGGTGTACCCCAAGGGTCAGTCCTTTCACCCATGTTGTTTTAGGTGTATATGCTACCCCTAGGTAGAATTATTAGGCAGTATGAAGTTGGGTTTCACTGCTAGACAGATGATACTCAGCTCTATCTGCTTTTGCACCTCAGGATCATGGAGTGGTGGATGTGTTGAACCAGTGCATGGCCGAGATCCAGGACTGGATGTCATCAAAGTCCTGAAACTTATGGTGCAAACATGTCACTGGCATCAGAGAAAATGCAAGTTCAAAAGTTAAAGTATGACAAAAAATTTTTTTCCAAATGGAACACTTTATATCACCTTCTTACACTGCCCCAGCACTTCGGCTACTAGCCTTCCTCAGTGATGCCTCCTGAGGAAGACTAGTAGCCGAAGCGGCAGTGTAAAGAGTTGATATAAAGTAATCCATTTGGAAAATAAATTTTGTCATACTTTAACTTCTGAACTTGCGTTTTCTCTGATGCCAGTGACATGTTTGTGCCAGAACTTGCTGGACTTCTGTGACATTGTGGGATTGCTTCCCATATTACTGAGTGCACCACTCATCTCTGAGCGCAGGCAAAAGCACTTTGCTGGCCCTGCTGGATGTCATCAAGCTGGCTAAGACTCAACCTGAACAAAATTGAAGTACTAGTGACTGAGCCGGGTAGGAGGAGGGAAGTGGCAGCATCTGGGAGAGAAACAGGGCTATAACTTGGTACCTCTGGGCTTGGCGCTGCTAAAATGGTAAAGAATCTGGGTGTCATCCTGGACAAAGGACTGACATTTGAGGCTCCAGAGTCGTCAGTTGTCCAGAATGGCTTCTGCAATCTGAGGAACATTAGCTGGATTCATTCCCTTACCCCTCCTGAGGACTTGCCCTCTCTAATACAGGCTTTTGTGACCTCACAGCTCAATTACTGTAATGCCCTCTACCTGTGGGTCAGTGAAAGTATACTGCAGTGTATGCAGTTGGTGCAGAACAAGACTACAAGGTTGCTGACAGGGCTTTCGAGGATGAACCATATTACCCTGGCACTGCGTGAACTGCACTTGCGTGGCATATCTCCTATAAGGCTGGATTGCTAACCTATAAGGCCCTACACAGGCCAGCCCAGTGATGCTGAGGGTTGAGGCACTGGATGCCACACCTTGCCCCATGCCAGCAACCAGTGTTCGGGAACGAGCCTGGGTTGTTGTGGGTCAGCAGGGAGGAGGATGAGGAGCGGGATTGAGCTGCTGAGAAGCGGATCTCCTCTCCTGGACTCCCACGCAGTGGAGGACAGATGTCAGTTCAGGCCACGGTGAGCTCAACGATTGCCAGGGGAGGGGCAGAAGGGGCTGAGCTGGCTTCATGGGGTGCTTGTGCACCTCCACACACATGCATGGCCATGTGCTGAGACGCTGGGCACAGCGGGAGAAAAACAGGGGTAAAAGTCGAAAAATATAAATTTAAAAAAAGGCCCTACAGTGTCAGGGTCTGGGCTACCAGTGCACATTCCTTTATCCTTACCTGCCTGCAGCCTCCTTAGTTCCACTGAGGATGGTCTCCTGTTTGTTCCCAGAGCCAGACTCAAAATGTCGGTGATAGGTCCTTTGAAGTAGCTGGGCCAGTATTATGGAACTTACTTCTGAGGTTCCTGAGGAAGGCCCCTCAGTGGAAGTCTTTAAAAAGGGGTTAAAGATACTTTTCTTTGATCAGGCTTTTGGTGTATGAAGTATGTTATTTATGAAGAAACTTAGATATTTATTGTAATGCAATCTGGCTGTTGGTTCTTTTTTGCTCCTTCCCATGCTCCCCGACTGGCCACTCATTCGGGTCACCTAGAACCCCACCGACTCTCTGTCCCCACCATCAACTGCCACCCCACATTTGCAGCTCCCTGGGTAACCTAGCGAAACCCATCTCTAGGCGGGCACCCCCCCTCCAAGGGAGAAGGCACCAGTGAGGGTGGCAAGAGCACTATTTTTACCTTCCGCATGGGTGCTGCTAAGGTGGTCCAGGCCTTCATGTCAGTGGGGGTCAGCAACCATCATCCAACCAGCCAGGGAGCGCATTTCTCAATTTCTTCCCTAGGAACATGGCATGCCACTGTCGTCAAGGTGCATGCCAGCGTCCGTCATGCTCCCTATGCAGTGGGGGCCCAGCGCATTGCTGCGCCACAGCCTCCACCAGGAGTCCTTGCGCCCGGCCCCTGACCTTCCTCCCGGGAGAAGGCGTGCAGTCGTTGGACGCTCAAGCCTTCTGCCCCCAGCTGGCCGTCCAGCGCCTGAGTCCGTTCCCGAACCTGTATCGCTGCTGTCATGAGCGGAAATCCAACTGCTGCGATGACAGGCCCGACTGTTGGTTTATTTATTTTGGGTGTATAGTTGTAATTTAAAAATTGTTATTGTTTTTGTTTTATAATTACGTACTCGGTTTTTTAATGTTTGTGCTAATTCCTCTTTTTTATAGGTGTCCTGTGCTCCAGGGAAGGGCAAAATCAATAAATAAAGCTGCTACTACTACTACTACAACAAAATTACTCCTCTGTAGATTGCCACTGATCCCTCACCTTCCAGTCGTTCAACACACACACACACACACACACACACACCACCCTGACACTGTCTCACATAGGAAACAGAGGAGAGGCTGAACAGCTGCTTGAAGTCCAGATGAAGCTGACAACTTTTTATCCCATTCCTAGCTCTGAAATGCTCAAAAATGTGATAGACGTGCAGCATCTGGTAATGCAGTGCTAGTTACCCCAGATTTGTACAGGGCAGCCCTGTACATTCTGTGCATCTATTCACTGAACCCCTGGGACAAGATCAGCACATTTCCTGCCGAATGTTCAATAAATGAATCCCTAACTAATGTCTGGATCCCACAGCTGTAAACCTGGGTTTCTGATTTAAATTTAAATTCATGTTTATGTAAAGAACATTATCCCACTCTAATTAGTCTTCTTAACACAATTTATATATTTTTATGATTTTCTGTAAATTATTTTTGCATACGAGTGCAATGATTTATGCCAAGTACAACCCTGCTATGAATACCCTTTTTCTTTAAAAAGATTGCAGTGCAGTCTGATGACAGGTCTACAAGAACAACTAGTGACCTACAGAAATGACTTAAATGTCATGCAGCATTTAGAGCCCATTATTGTTTACAGTTAAATTAGACTGACAGTATTATTCTTAAGAGTGTGCCTTCAATACTGCATTCCCTTCAATATATTACTGTTTACCAAAGGGCTGCCACAGTAACTCTACTTCATTGAGTGAGGCATGTTTTTATCACTTGCTTAAAATCAAAGCAGCTGGTGTCAAAAAACGAATGGGGCCAGGCGCCAGTGCTGGAAGTGTGCTTCATGAACTTTGGGAGCTGGGGGGGGCCCATATGGGCCTCTCTTTAAATTGAGCCCCCCCAAGCCATCCCAATGGCGAAGAAGACTGAAGCGCATTGTGCCTTCCCTTTTCCCATGCCGGCAACCCAGAATCAGCAACAGACTTGGGTTGCCGATAATCAGCCGGGGAGGGAGAGGATTGAGTGTCAGAGGGACGGTAGGTATGTCAGCCCAGCCTAGGCTGCCCCCAGGTGGAGACCCGGAGGTAGAGCAGTGCTAGGAAGGTATGTATGGGAGGGAACTGTGGAGACACATCAGTCGGGTGCACCTTCACACACGAGCACAGCACTCCACAGTCAGGTGGAGGAAAACAGTATTGGAGGTGCTTAATGAAGCCCAGCACAGTTGCGCCCACACCTTCACTGCTCCTTGGTCACCAAGCTTGGCCCACCTAGGATTTGTTGACTGCGGGGAAGGATGGTCCTCCCCTCTCATCCCTGCAAAAAGGAGAAGCTCATGGGGAGCTTGATGACCTTGTAGGTGGCCAGGACAGGCACAGTAGCTGGTGTGGGGGGCTGGAGACTGGGCTGATGAGCTGTCGCCTGGATACAGGAGGATAAAATGTGTATGGAAAATAAATTGAGCCCTCCTTCCTATTATAAGACAATAACAGTGATGCATGAGCTACCAGGACTTGCTTCAGAGCTGGGAAGGGGGCAGATCCTTGGCAAGCCCTCTTGGAATTCCAACACTGGCCTAGGCCCTACCACTTTTGAATGTACGTGTTCAGGTCATTGGCCATACTACCCCCCCCCCACACACACACACATACACATTCTGGCACCTATGGTTATCCAAGGACACCACAACTCATATGAATGAAAATATATTCAACACTACCTGGTTGCATATATCCCCTATATATCTCTGGCTGCTGGCTCCATTTCTAGTCTGTCATAAATACTTTCTGAACAAAGAAATTAGGTAGTTGTGTTAGTCCAATACAAGATGCTAGTTTGGGGGGGACTAACCAACAACTTTCTGGTAAAACCTAGCACTGATAGGAAAATACAAAATCACACATGCCCCCACGATGCAAAGCATTGTGGGCTGCATATGCAAATCACCACAGAACGTTATGCTGGTCCAACTTTAAGCAGAATTGCATGGTGCCGAAAGGCCTCTCACACAGTTTGCAAAGGGTGCTAACAGAAGACATAGACATGTGTTTCATCCTACCAGGACTCATCAGTATGCCTCGTCTGTTTGACACCCCAGTGGACTGGACCAGCTACCCTTAAGGCAGTGTGCCTTGGATATATTGTGGTGAACCCATTAAAATAAAAAACTATTTAAAAGACAAAGAACCTCTGTGCGCAAACACTGAGGCAATAGCACTGATAGGGTTGAACTAGGGTACAGTGAGCCCACCTGTAATGTGGATACAGAGCCCTATATGGAAAATCAATGCAGGAGGGCCCAGGGTCACACACTCATATCAGTGTGTCACTTTAATTTGATTCACTAGCTCTCGATTTGCATCTCATGTTTATTTTCAGTGCCCCTAAATGCCCCCATTTAATTAGAAAATAGATAATAAATGTAATGATTTTCAGAGTTTGGAAAGTGGCCAGGCACCAGACAGAGGGCAGCCCATCTAGAAACTTCCAGGTGTCCTGGTGGGCCATTCCAACTCGGAGCACTAACAAAACCTTGTGCAAGACTAGCTTTCAAGAGTTATACAGTCTCTTCATACAGGTCTCGGACACAAAAAAACTGCAGTGCACACTACGGGTAACCAAAGAAAAATAAAATGTCATTACACATCAAACACCATTGCAGTGTTCACTGCAGTACCGTCGCTTTCAGGCCAGCCTGCTGCTTTCTGTATTTTTAAATCATTGAAGGGCTCACAGGTCAAGTCCTAGAACTGAAAAGACAACATTTGTAGAAGGAAGTGAAAAGGAAAAAAGTTAACTAGGTTTCTGTAGTCTGGCCGCTCACCTGCTGTGCGTTAAGGGAATGTGATGGGAGGGGCACCAACAGTACTTACTGCATTTATCTGGTGAGTTGGGGGAAGTGCAGGGGATGCATACCGGCTACAGTCATGAGTGGCAACTTGTTTTCCCTCATATTAACTTATTTTTTTTTTAAGCTCATTAGGAGGTTCTGCTATTAGAGAATACAATGGTAAAGGCCAGGGAAGCTAATAAAACAGTTCTGATGAAAGAGTTGTTCAGGTCAGATGATGCAGTGTCAAGATATAGTTTGGGAGAGACTAGGCTTTGCCAATGAAGGGGAATTTTAAGTGCTGGGAGTTGTTGCTTTGAACAGCTCTAGAGCAGTACTACCATGTTATAACAGCAAGAACTGCCAAAAGAGCATACCCCTCATCCTTTTGTCATTGAAGTGAGGGATACACTGACACTCAAAATGTGGGACAACGTAGCAAACATAGGGATACAAGCTCAGAACACTGTGGAAACAGGCGCCTTTCTTAATGCAAAGTTACATTTTGATTTAGCACCTTCGCATATTATGAATTTCTACTTTAAAGATTGAAATTATAGCACCTTCTCTATGTGGGCAGCACCTTTTCCATGTGGGACTCAGCAACTGTTAAGGGGTAAAATAAGGGGCATCTCTCATGATGTAGGACAGGTGAGGGGTATGCAAAAGAGGCTGTGACAGAACTAAAGGTGAGGCAGCCTGGAGACAGGGTGAGGACAGACAGGACTGTCATTAGCCTGGAAGATCCTGGGGAAGGAGGCAGGGGCACCTGAGGCAAGGCCAAGACCTCTATCCTAAGAAGCCAAGAAGTCAGGTAAAGTTCTGTTTGTTGTAGGGTACCTGATAGTTCATGTTAAATGCCAAAGAGGATTACTGCTTGCAAAAGACTACAAATTGCCTCTGTGGATATTGCCTTGAGCATAAGACTTAGACGTTGGTATAAAAAAACACGTGATTGTGTGTGACTTCACTAAATAATTACTTGAGTGTAGTATAACTGGCGTACTTTCTGGGTCAGTCAATTTGGGCCACTGGGAAAAACTTCCACCAGTAAACCCCACCCCTGCAAATCCACTATTCTACTAAGGTTGGATTCATTTTAATATTCATGGTATCTTGTTCAGAGACCAAAATTACATAAACTAAGGAAAATAAAGGTGCTAAACTGGGGCAAGAAAATCTCAGGGCCCCAAGGAATTGGCTGCTTGGAAATGTTCACAGGGACATATAACAGGCACAGAATGCCTGCTAAAGAAACAAGCATTTGTCAATGCCGAATGTTGGCTTGCTGGCATTGGCATTGGTAGTGCAGGAGTTAGAGAGCTACATAATAGGAATGGCACTGAAGTATTGAACTAATGCCAACCCCCCCCCCAGAGACTTCAAGGCATTGGGGGGGGGAGTTTGGGTCATTGGCCATAACGCTTAAGCCATTCCACTTCACCCCACCCTGCAGACAGCAACAGGTGTCACGGTGTGCCTTGGAGTCTTCAGCCCTTACGCTCACCCATTCCATAAGGAAAGAAGCTGAGATGGGTGCAGTATAGGAGAATGGGGTGAACTTTAGGGCCGAAGACTCCAAGGCACACCTTGATGCTTGTCAGTGGCTATAGAGTGGGGGTAGAATGCCGCGAGCATTACAGCCGACGAACCCAAATCACACCCCTGACGCCTGTCAGTCTCTACAGGATGGGCGTTATGGTTTGAAACCTTAACACCCCGGGTGTTTGTTGGTATTTTCACTCCAGATTTTCAAAATGGAATTTTTTTTGGGACTCCACCTCATGAACAGTGGCAGCATTACTCAATCATGAAAGGTGATTTCGCACAGCAACTAAGCTATTTGGTGCCACAGGCACAGAAACACATTTTGGGCAGGATGTGAAAAATGACAGCTGTACTGTTCATGAGGAGGTGTGAAAAATGGCAATGTTGAAAATCTGAAGTGAAAATATGAAAAATTTGCGAAGTTACGAGCGTGCATAGAAACTGCACAATGCACGTCCATAACATGGTCATTTTTTGGATTTTTTTCACCAGCTTTTTAACATGGGCTTTTTCGGACCTCCCCTCATGAAGAGTGGCAGTGTGATTTTTGTTAATCCATCCCAAAAGATGATTTTGCACAGCGACCATGCCATTCTGCATCACAGGTGCAAAAACACATTATGGGCAGGATGTGAAAAATGACTGGTGTACTGTTCATAAGGAGGTGTTAAAAAATGGCAATGCTGAAAATCTGGAGTAAAAATATTAAAACTTGGTGAAGTTATGAGTGTGCATAGAAAATGTGCAATGCACGCCTGTAACGTGGTTATTTTTTGGAATTTTTTCACCAGATTTTCAATGTGGGCTTTTTGAGACCCCACCTCATAAACAGTGTTACTGTTGTTTTGTTAATCGGTCCTGAAAGGTCATTCCTTGCAGTGACCAAGAAATCACCTTTTGGGACCAAGAAACGAAATGATAGTGACATGTTCATGAGGTGGGGTCCCAAGAACCCCATGTTGAAAATCTGGGGCCAAAATTCATAAAAATGGCTGAGATATCAACCTAAGTTGACACCCCCATTGAGTCCCATTATACAGTGCTTACCCAATTCCTCAGTTTGTAGTTTGGTTTTGAAGAGTGCAGATGCATCCCGGTCCACAGAAGATCACTGCTCCCGACCTTCAGAGGGTAAGTATGGGTGGGGTGCAGGGAGGTGGGTGCATACAGGAAGGGTAGGGTGGGGAGGGGACTGGGGAGACGACACTGGATGGTTTTTTTACAGTTAAATAACAAACAAAAAGCCCTCTGGGGTACCTTTGCTTTATTTATAGGTAAAAAACCAACTTTTGGGCACACTGGGGTGGGCTCCTGGTGTGCCACATGAGTTTGGGGGGCATGATGCCAATGGGGATTGGGCACCGCCATTGGCAAGCTTGGGGAACATGATGCCGATGGGGTTTGGTACCCTCCCCATCGGCAAAGAAATTGAGCTTGGGGGGTGGGGGGCATCCAACACCGGGACTGGGCATCCTGGTGTCAGGAAAATAAAAAAATGTCTGGACACACTGGGGTGGGCACCCAGCATGCCACAATGTGGCTGTGGGGGGGGGATACATGCCGACATTGGGCACCCCGATGCCGGCTTTGCGGGAGTGTGTGGCCAGTGGCAGGAGCCACCATTGTGGAAAGCCGTGCCGGTGGCCGTTTTATTTATTTATTGAAATGTTTCACCAGGAATGGCACACCAAGCAACTGCTCATAACTTCAACCACGCGCATTACTGTGCACTGTAATGCACATGGCCGGAATCTTGTCATCTGCCGCTGCAATGATGAAACTGCACCTAATTGCAGTGGCAGATTTCTTTCAACTGTTTGGCTCTCTTTAAAGTTTGCTGTCATTGCCAGGATGCTCACTGACTGGCAGAAGAGGGACACACCCACTAAAGCATCCCCTGCATTGGCCACAACACTGACACATCTCTGAAATGTTTTACTACCACAAGATGTTGCTTGGCGGGCATGCAAGCCAACATAAAAAAAAAAGGTTTATGAAAGGAAAAGAAAAATAGGAGGGTAAGAATGTCCCTCCAAAAACTAGAAAAACAAAGAAATGAAATAGATGATAAGCCAGAAGCAACACCCAACAGAGACCCGATGTCTATACTTCACAGCAGGGGGGAAAAAATGAAGATAATGGGTGCCAGCCCACCCTATGTAGTTGAAGTCATAGGGGGAAGGGGGTGTCCAGCCAGCATAAAGTAGGCAACCACAGCTAAGGAAAAATTTCCCACCAAGTCCTAGTGCCTCCCAGCTCTAGTTTAATGTATTATGGCCTTATGGAGCTGACACCCTTGAAGAAGACTGGGCTGTTTCTAAATTGTCCATTTTTCATGCTATTTGACTGGTAATTGTAAGCCCGATCTAATTTTTATGAGTGCTGCATATAAAATAATAACCAAACACATTGACAAAATGTTCAGAAATAGCATTTTGAAATCATTGTGAACTTTTTGGGGAAGGAGGTATATTCAAACTTGTGTTCATACCCAGTTGCACGTGATCGGGCTGAAGGAATCCTTGTATTTCAGGGAGCCCTGGGCAAGGACTATTTAATTTGCATCTTGCGCAACTAATGGGGACTCTTACCCAGCTGTTACTTGTGCAGGTTTATTTAAATAAAACAAGGAAGCCCCCCGTCCCCCCAATCAGTCTGGTGCTGGCACGCCATATGTGTGCCAGCAAGAACAAGCTACATCAGTCCCTTAAAGGGACACTGTCAACCCCTCTTAGGCCTCAAAGTGTCCCTAGTTTAAAAAAAAATAAATTTTATAATTGTTCACATTCTGTAGAATGTGCTGATGTAGCTGGTAGTTTGATTTGGATTCCCTTTTTCTTTTTAAAAGTGAAAAACAGACTGTCCACTGTACTGGTGTTACCACAACAAAATGTGTTTGTTTACATTCCTTAATCAACGCCCACTGCATCTTTACTCGACTTGGGAACACCCCCAACACAGTCTAACCATTCATGACGCAGTGGGAGAGGAGAGTAGAGGAGAGTATTGCATCATGAGTATCTTGCTCTGTTTGTGGGTGTTCCTAATGTTCAGGAAGTATGCAATACGAGTAGATCAAGGATTTGAAACAAAACAAGATTGAATATAATTACAGCATTAGAATGCAGTTAGGTTCTACTTAGAAAAGAGACAGATTAAACAACCAGCAACATCAATGAATTTTAGAGAAGGCAAGCAATCATAAAATATAGGTTTTCAACTAGAAACAGTATGATGCAAACTAGGTTGACAGTTTCGCTTTAATAATCAACAAGGTACAGATGCAGTACTGTAACTACTAGCACTAGAGCCACATGGCAAAACCAGTAGCAACTGGATGTCCTTAGCTCATAGTCATAAAACCTGATCATAGTTTGCAATGCAAATTTTTAACCCAGGGAGCGTTAAACTATTACAGGGCAAGTTTTCTCACTCTTCAGTGACAACAAGTTTCTACAGTGCTGGTATCAGACTGCAGTGTGTCACTGATTGGGCTCATTTAACATTGTGCCACAGTAATTTACACTGCCCATCCTCTTACTCAAAGATCCATTCGATTTTACAAAAATAATAGGGACATCACATGACCCACAGTGTTTTCCAGCATTATCATGTGCAAAGGCATACAAAGTTGCACAGCTGGGATTGTTAGGACCTGGCTCCCTCTACTGGGCATCTATTACAACTGCACAACTTCAATAAAAGGTTGAGCAGACCACGAGGAGCAATGGAACAACACATGCTGTTGGTAAAGGCAGGACCCAGCTGCAACAAATTGTTACAGCTCAGCTGTACTTACCTGGGGAAATAAATTGGAAAGAAAGAAAGAGGGAAAGAAAGATCAGATCCTATTCAACAGGCAGCCAACAAATGCTCTTTGAATAAGGCTCAGAATAAATATAATTGTCACTGCTTTAGGGACAGTGTTTCTAGTAAACCACTTCTCTGTATCTGGTCATTAATATTTTCTGTTGGGTTTTCTTTTTTCAGAGATCAAACCAAAAGTTGCACTGCTTGGAGACAGCCCATTATCCCATGCTGGAAACACATACAGTAAGTGAACTTTATTGATTTCTATTTAAAAATGCTACTGGTAGACAATATTAATTCAGGGAATTATTTCTTCCCTCGATTGGAAAAGTAAAACCTAAGACCATTTGATGCTGCAGTGGGGAAAGAGTCTTATGTTTGGAACCACAGGCCAAGACCAGGAACCTTATTCTCAGTCACAGTGACTCACCGGCTATGATCATTACAACCATATTGTCCCAGTCATGACTTTGTGACTCCGTGGAGTCACATGCCTAACCCACTCAGTTAGACAAGAGTTTACAACCATGTGTAAAAGGGGCTTGTGGCCAACATGTAAATGGACTGCCGGGCCATTCTGAAATCATGATGACCCTATCAGTCTCTGTCACAGTTTCATGCAACCCCCACCCCCCGCCTGTAGAACTTCTGCAGGTAAGCAGTACGGGTAGCGGTCACAATGCTGCAACAGGAACCCCGAGAGTTGGGAGAAGGAGATTTGGAAAGGATGCTGTAACTGAGTAGCATTTCCATCAGACCTAAGCTATGGAGGGAGCTTCACTAGATGTTAGTGATGTGACATAGTTTTGTGCAGTGGGTAGGAGCCACTGGACTGCTATGGCAGTGGCCATCAGACACAGAAATTCAAACAGAAACTAGCCCAGAGGGGGGCTCAAAGGTAAGCAGAGAAGCAGTTTGTGAGAGAACTTTAAACCAATTTACATTCCAAGAACCAGGCGGAATTGTGACACATAGCTAAACAGTACTGCAATGGAGCTAGAAATAAAGCATGCAGCAAGAATAACACTCCAGTTCCAATTGTGTTCATTAATATGTAAGGCAGAGAAATCCTACCATAAGGCTACCACCATGTGGACAGGGCATATGTTCAGAATCCACATTTACACAGGCCAGGTATGCAACCAGTAAATGTATTACAAATAATGTAAACTTATTATATAACCTAGGAACCATGCACAAAAAAAAAATCCCCACCTTTAGCCTGTCATCAAGTTAACAATAAAACAGTTGCTCCCACAGTCTTCCATCTTGGACTTCTCGTCAGGACCCCAGCCTGGGTTTCAATACTCTTTTTAATATAGGCAAACATGGAGTTTGCATCTTGAGGTCCCCCAGAAGATACACTGTGCCACCATATATAACTGTCACTGGGAACAGTAGGTTATGAAAAATGCCAAACTCTTGCAGGGTCACCCAAATCAAATCACAGACCTTATCATAGGTAGTGAAACTTATACTGAGAAAGATGTGCAATTCTGAACCATCTACAAATTCCAGCCAGCCTTTTAAAACCACTGCTGCTAGCACTCTTATCTGTTCAGAAGTTACTGTGGTCAAACAGAGATTCAGGTCATCTGGCCTCCAACAAGGAGTGAAATGGTCACGTCTGCCCGCCAAAAGAAGGCTATCAAGATCTACAACAATAGAAATACAAAACTGCACAAAGCATCATGCTTAGCGTATGAAAACCACCATGAAGTAATTGCTTCATGGTAATTTGAATACATTACCCATGATGCTTTACATTAGTGGGATACAGTATGTGTAATCCTCTATTTCTTTGAAACTTGGCTTCATTACCAAGGCCCTTCTAGGGTGACCCTCGGTTCAGTACTTTTGCACTGACGTACTTGTCTCTGATTAACTTAACAACAAAACCAACCGGATGCTTGGACTACAAATTGTCAGGCAAGCAAAGTAGTCTCAGATTACATGCATGGGCCCAATTTTCTAAATGTTCCAGAGATGAAGGACTTTGTTCTCCTTCAACTGGCCCGCTTTTGAGGGCATGGCCCTAGACACCACTCCTGCAGCTTACTTGGATTCCACGTCACCTCCCTGATCTGTGTCTCAAAAAGCAACATTTTTATATGAAAATCCAGGATATGCTTATTCAGTGTCTGTATCACCATAAAGAGTGCCATGTTTATGTGTTTACCCCCACTGCTCGCTGAGGACTCCAAGGTAGCTGACTTTCCTGCCACTGCAGCCTACTGCACCTTAGCTTTGGAGGAGTCTGTCAGAAGTTTTCCATGGGTTGCCCATAGTTCAGCTGAGACGGTACCAAAAGCTTTAAAAAATTACAGTACTCTAAATAAATAGTTTCACTATCATCTAAATCAGTGAGAAACAGTAAATTAACACAATACAAAAGGGAGTTCAAGGAAAACATATGCTGCTACCTTGGTTTCAGGCAGCACCCCTCAATACCCACTCTTTAACATCACTTTTCTAGTGACTAGGGTAATCTAGCATGCAACTGACACTTCCCCTTACCTTTATGCAGTGTCAGTGACTCAACAGATAGCACACTCACCTCGGAAGATCAGAAGGTTGTGGGTTCTAGCCCCACACCAGGAACATAAGATAAATCCAAAAGAGTAAGGGAATTTTCCCGGTGTCCAGGCCAAATTTCCTCCCATTCACTAACACCACCAACAGCTTAATCTGGTTCTGTAAGTGAGTTTGTATCTACATACATATTCCCCCATCCTTTTCCCTGGGTCACACCTGGAAATGAGCTGTGGCTCAGTGTGCCTCTCCCGGTCAGCAACTTTCAAATAAATAAAAATAAATCTGCTACAACATGCTTTTAAACAAACTGAAGATTGGTTCAGAGCCCACACGATGGTTCTGAACTATAAAAAGACAAAAGTAATGCTTTTTAGCAGTGCTAGAAGCAAACACAAAGCAGCATCCCTTAACGTCACTAACTGCGCTGGGGTTTCACTTGAACAAGTGGAGCAATTCAAATACCTGGGGGTTACGCTTGACTGTTTCCTCTCCTATACAGAACACATTGAGAATGTGGCCAAAACAGTCAACATAAGAATTGGGCTCCTGAACAGGCACAAGAATTGCCTAACACCTGAAGCACTCCAAACCGCAATCCATAGCACAGGTGTCTCCATCATCGAATATGGATTGATCATACACAGCTCAGCCACTCCCACCTCACTATGTAGGACAGCAGTAGCCCTAAACAAAGCCTGTAAACTGCTCACCAATTCCCCCGACTAACGCGCACATGTGACCTTTATGAGCAAGTCGGGTGGCTACAACTTGAAAACAGGATACAATACCAAACCTGCCTCTTAGCTAAAAAATCATTACTTGGACTTTAGCCTCCTGGAGTCACAAGCCTATTAAGCTTATTCACAGGCCCACACCACACCAGGAACTCTGACCATCAGGTTCTCACAATCCCTTGCTGCAGAACCTCCCAAGGGCAGAGGTCATATTCCTACTGGGCACCACTTTGGCTCAATAACCTCGACACTAAACATAATGCCATGAAGAGACTGGGGCTTTTCAAGACCAAGCTAAGACAACACCTACTGAAGAAAATCTCCTGTGACTGTACTTTCTAATTACTCCACACACACACACTTCTGACCCCTGTTTTATTCACCTTTCAGGTTATTACCATCTCCTCGCTACTCCTACTTTGTCCTTCTACCCTGAATTGTCCCCATTTTTGCCCTGCACTCTCCTCTCCTCTCCTCTCCCACCTCTCTCTGAATAGTCATCATCCCCCCCACTCAGTGCCCCCTACTCTCCTTTCTGGATAGCTGCTTACTGTCTTTTACCTGACAATGCCACCTAGGCTGCAACTATTACCTGAATTATTCTAGTGTTAAAACCATCTCTGTTTCTTATTTACAATGTATTTTTGTCTGTTTACTCACCTAGCTAGATACTTCTAAACCCACAATGTATGTATACCCACCCTTACCGACGTGGAACCTTTGTAAAAGAGTGGTCTCCCACTCAAAGGTATTGTAATCCAAGATTGAATAAATAAAAAAAAAATATATGGAACAATACGTGTTCAAAAACAGCTGAAAATATGAATGGAAACGTGGGTATAGTCATATTTAATGGTGTGCCGCTTTAATTATTTAAATCTCCAAAAAAAGTTAAAGCAGATTAAAAAACATGAAAAAGGAACATCATAAAAGACATGAAGAAAAGGGCAATCAAAAAATAGGATAAAAAGGTACAGGTACTGTCCCCATTTCTATCATGCACTGTTGCTTTAGATGCCATTTCCATCTCAGAAGTACACTGCTCAGTTGAATCCATGCTCTAGATTACATTATTTATGATGACTTGGGCTAACCTTCTTTTCACCACCCAGAATTTCCTTTTGTCTCACAAAGATAAGTAAGCAATAACCCACAACAGGGTGTGCAGTTATTAGGGATTAATCAACACCCCTTGCCCATGTTATAAGCAACTATATCTCACTGTGCACACATTGAGGAGATGAAGCAGAAACTGACATCAGCAATTTCCCTTTCCTCTAGACCGGTACATTAATTGGTTTATTTAATATATTATCTGTCTGACTCTATTTATCTCTATCTATGTAGCTATCTATCTAGCTCTCTCTCTCTCTCTCTATCCATCCATCCCTCTCTCTCTCTCTCTCTCTCTCTCTAGCTAGCTAGCTAGCTATTGATTAAAGCGGCAGTACTTGATGGTCCTTATGCAATGTTTTTTTCAACAATAACGATTTTCTCACAAAAACATCAATATGTCCATTTTTATGTTGGCACACTTGCGCAGCCAACATCTTCCGACAGTGTGGGGAGTTGGAGGTGCAGTCGCTATTCGGAGAATGCAGGGCACACACCAGTAGGTGCGTCCCGCATTGCCCAATCAGTCTGCATGCCAGGCGCAACACCATGCATACATAATGGGTGAGCACATCTAGAAAAGGTCCGCTGCAATCGAGGCAAAGCTGCGTCAGGCGCCAGCGGTCCTTTTCTGCCGTGCTTCGCCGCCATTATGTGCATGGTCGGCGAGCGGCAGCCGCTCTAACGCCTGCCGACTTGTGTTGGTTAACCTCCCCCGCTGTCTTTGTGCACTGATGGGGAGCCCCTCCGTCGGCACAACCCCCAATTGTTGAATGCCAGGGGGTGCCCAATCCCCTCGGTTGCGCCCCACTTTCCTTTCTGTGCCGATGGGGTGCCCAATCCAGTCAGCATTACTTCCTCCTCCCCATGTTGTGTGCTGACGAGGTGCCCAATCGCCTCAATCTCTTGCCGCTACTGACACCCCCAAAACCAGTTAGGTGGCACACTGGGAGCCTACCCCAGCATGTCAAAATGCCCTGCAAAGGAAAACTGTCCCACAATGTTTTTTCTGGGGTTTTTCCCTGTAAAATGAAAACGGTCCCTTGTAGTCTCGATGTCCCCTCCTCCACCCGCACCCACCCACTGCGCACCCTGCCTCCTCACCCCCTCACCCCATACTTACCCTCGGAGTCTGGCGCGACGATCTTCTGTGGACCGGAACACGTCTGCGACTCTTCAAAGCCGACCGCTAACTGAGGAAATGCCGGTAAGCTATATAATGGAATGAACAGGGGTTTTTCAACTTTAATGCATATCTCGGGCATTTTGGCCCCAAATTTTCAACATGGGGTTTTTGGGACCGCTTCTCATGAATTCTTGCACTGTCATGGCATTATTCGGTCCCGGAAGGTGCTTTCGCAGTCACTGCATGGAATCACCTTTCGGGACCAAGTGACGAAATGACAGTGCAACTGTTCATGAGAGGGGCTCTCAAAAAGCCTACGTTGCAAGTTTGGTGGGGAAAATTCAAAAAATTACTGTTTTACAAGCATGCATAGCAACTGAGTAACGCCCGTTCATAAGTTAGCGTATTCGCACTATTTTCATGCCAGATTCTCAACATTGGCATTTTACCACACCTTCTTGTGAACCGTGCAGCTGTCATTTTTCACATCCTGCCTGAAATGTGTTTTCGCACTTCCAGCGCAGAATAGCGTAGTCGCTGTGTGAAATCAGTGTTCAGGACACATTATGAAAATGACAGTGGCACTGTTCATGAGCAGAGGCCCTAAAATGCCTGTGTTGAAAATTTGGTGACAATACTCCATAAAATGCCTGTTTTACGAGCGTGCGCAGCAACTGCGCAACGCAGGCTCGTAAGTTAGCGTATTTGCAATATTTTCACACCACATTCTCAACATTGGCATTTTACCACACCTTCTTGTGAACCGTACAGCTGTCATTTTTCACATCCTTGCCGAAATGTGTTTTCGCACTTCCAGCGCAGAATAGCATGGTCACTGTGCGAAATCAGTGTTCAGAGCACATTACAAAAATAACAGTGATACTGTTCATGAGCAGAGGTCCTAAAATGCCTGTGTTGAAGATTTGACAATACTCCATAAAATTACTGTTTCACGGTGCATGGCAACTGCGCAACGCACGCTCGTAACTTAGCGCATTCACAATATTTTCATGCCAGATTCTCAAATTTGGCATTTTACTACACCTTCTTGTGAACTGTGCAGCTGTCCTTTTTCACATCCTTGCCAAAATGTGTTTTTGCACTTTCAGCACACAATAGCGTGTTCGCTGAGCGAAATCAGTGTTCGGGACACATTACGAAAATGACAGTGATACTGTTCATGAGCAGAGGTCCTAAAATGCCTGTGTTGAAGATTTGGTGACAATACTCCATAAAATTACTGTTTTACGAGGTGCATGGCAACTGCGCAACGCACGCTCATAACTTAGCGCATTCGCAATATTTTCACGCCAGATTCTCAAATTTGGCATTTTACTATACCTTCTTGTGAACTGTGCAGCTGTCCTTTTTCACATCCTTGCCAAAATGTGTTTTCGCACTTTCAGCGCACAATAGCGTGTTCGCTGAGCGAAATCAGTGTTCGGGACACATTACGAAAATGACAGTGATACTGTTCATGAGCAGAGGTCCTAAAATGCCTGTGTTGAAGATTTGGTGACAATACTCCATAAAATTACTGTTTCTGAGGTGCATGGCAACTGCGCAACGCACTTCGTAACTAAGCGCATTCACAATATTTTCAAGCCAGATTCTCAAATTTGGCATTTTACTACACCTTCTTGTGAACTGTGCAGCTGTCCTTTTTCACATCCTTGCTGAAATGTGTTTTCGCACTTTCAGCACACAATAGCGTGTTCGCTGTGCGAAATCAGTGTTCGGGACACATTACGAAAATGACAGTGACACTGTTCATGAGCAGAGGTCCTAAAATGCCTGTGTTGAAAATTTGGTGACAATGCTCCATAAAATGACTGTGTTACGAAAGGTAGATAGTGAGTTTGCACAATGTCAGACGCTCGCGAAACTTCTAATATTCTCACTCCAGATTTTCTACAGTGCCATTGTTCTGCACCTCCTAATGAACAGTACAGCTGTCATTTTCACATCCTGACCAAAATCTGTTTTTCCGCGGTTCGGTAGCAGAATAGGCGTGTGTGGCTCATGGAAAGTCCGTGTTCGACACATATGATGAAAATGACAGTGACACTGTTCATTAGCAGATGCCCTAAAATGCCTACGCTGAACATTTGGGAACGAAAATCAATAAAATGAGTGTTTTATGAGCGTGCATTGCACAGTTTGCATGCACGTTCATGACTTTCTGAATCTGTAATGCTTTCACTCCAGCTGTTCATCATTGGCATTTTTCCATAGCTCTTAATGAACACTCCAGCTGCCTGAAATGTGTTTTTTCGCACGTCCGGCACAGAATTGCACGCCCAATGTGCGAAATCAGTTTTTGGGACAGTTTGAGGAAATGATGGTGACACTATTCATGAGCAGAGGTCCTAAAATGTCTATGTTGAACATTTGGTGCCGAACCTCCATACAATGACTGTGTTGCAAGCGTGCATTGCGCAGTTTCCATGCACCTTTGTAACTTCACAATCTGCAATATTTTCATGACACATTTTCACCACTGGCATTTGTGCACATCTCCTTATCAACAGTCCAGCTGCCATTTTTCACAGCCTGCCCAAAACGTGTTTCCGCAGCTGTGGCGCACAATGTCGTGCTCGCTCTGCGAAATCACCTTTTGAGACATATTCAAAAAATCACAACACTATGCATCTCTAGCTATGCCACTCCCACTGCTAATGCCAGTGCGACAACATTCAGCATTGACAAATGCTTGTTCTTTTTGCTTTCTTTTGTCCATGTACTAAGATAAGAGATTTTTAAGTTTTTAAAAAATTCTTGTTCCAGTGATGTCCACCATGAAGAAATTAAATATCTTGCTACAGTGCTGTGCTTTTTTACCATCAGAAACATGTGGCAACACCATGCTAATACAGTCATAGTATAGAGGAGGAAGAAGGCCAGAGGAAGAATAGAAAGTAACAGGTTACTGGGGCAGGAGGTTGCACCCGACAGACAGAGGAGAGTCTGTTGCAGAGATTGGGGAACTAGATGAAGGAACTACAGGGAGGGCAGGGTCATTAAATTAGGAGGTCATTGATGGAAGCAGTTTCAAAATCTCTTTAAAAGACCGTGAGCACAATTTTTTGAAGAGGGACAGCGACACCAGGGATGTGACCTGAAGTGTGTTTTGTGCATTATTCCAAAGGGGCATAGCTTATTGCCTCTCTGCCGAAGTGCATTCGAGTTTTAGGAATCAAGAGAGAAATATAAGACAGGCTTCTTAGAAGGTAGGTGCCCGGAATGCAGACAGGCAGGCATTCCTTAATGTATTGCAGCAGGTTATTTATAATGGCCCTGTAAGTCCAGAACACTGCATTCTTTTGTCTCCTAAGACTAAGTGAACTCCAACCTATGGTAGTATAGAGTGTGCAGTGATGAGTAGAATGGGGGGCATCAGAAAAAACTCTAAGGCCCAGATATTCAAAAGGGTTGTGCATGGCGCAACACGCAACCCACTGATGCATTCCGGCGCAATATTCAAACAGGAAAAGTGCGCGGCACAAATCCTGATGCGCCGGAGCACATCAGTAATGTATGCAGGCTCAGGTGGGGGAGCGTGCCCATGCATACTCTGCACAGCCCGATATTCAGCCCAGGATGTGCAGAGCCATGCATGTGCAGCCCCTACCTGCACCAGCACAAAGTTGATCCCCCAAAAAAAGGAACAACGGATGGCCACCCACAGGTGAGCTGCCGTATTGCAGGGTGCAACACGGCAGCTGCCACCTGTGGGTGGCCACCTGAGCTCCGGCTGCACCTCCGTGGTGGCCCCCCCATGCCCGGTCGCAGGCATTAGTAAAAGTAATAAAACCTCCCACATCCCTGGTGGTCCAGTGGACCGCTGACAGCCCGATCGCAGGCTTAAGTAAAATGAAGAAACCCATATCCCTGGTGGTCCAGTGGACCGCTGACAGCCCAATTGCAGGCTTAAATAAAATGAAGAAACCCATATCCCTGGTGGTCCAGTGGGCCGCTGTCTGCCCGATCGCGGGCTTAAGTAAAATGAAGAAACCCATATCCCTGGTGGTCCAGTGGACCCCCCTCCCACCCGCCCACTGATCCCACCACCCCGCTTCCCCTCCGGTCAGCGGCGGGCGGCAGCACCCCACCCGCCTGCCACCCCACTGCCCGCAGACTGACACCATCAGTGGGGCTGTATGCCCATTGGTCCACAGCATGAGCCAATGGGTGTGCAGCCCCTACCATACTACACATTCCCCCTGCTCCATTCTGGCCACTTGCGCTGGCGCAGTGCCACTGCGCCATGCACACTGTGGGTGGCCAGCGTGCGATATTCAGCGATGCTGTGCCATGGTGCAGCTCCGTTGAATATCGCCCAGTCAACGCCCCAGCACAGCCAAGTTGCATTGAACCCAGGCTTGCGCCACAGCCTGGCACAGTTTGAATATCTGGGCCTAAGCGTCCGATGATATAGGGAGTCGTTTAGAAAGGGCTGCACTTGAGCTATGCCTGTACAAGAAAACAGCATAGTCTAGAAGAAGCATAAATGTAGTTTGAACTAACCTTTTTTTCCCCTCCTGTGTTAGGAAATGTCTGATTCTAAAGAAAATCCCAAGCCTCTGTTTCAGTTTTTTTTAATTTCTTCTATATGGACTTTGAATGATAGTTTAGAGTCTAGCCAAACTCCCAGGTATTTAAAGGATTCCACATAGTCCAACAGCTTAGCAAGCAGGGGGAGGATTTGAGGAGACATTCCAGTGGAGCAGGGATTGGTGGCATTCACTGATGGGGTGAAAATCATAACTTTCGTTTTCTTAGCATTTAAGAGGAGCTTTGACTGCAAAAGATTTTTCTGTAAATGATTAAATTCTATTTGGAGGTCATTGCATGCGTTCTCCAAGGTGAGCCTAGCAATGTATAACATGGTATCATCAGCAAATAGATGAATGTTTGCTGACTTGACTCCGGAGTTTAGGTTGTTTATATAAATGGCTTATAAAAGTGGGCCAAGAATGAACCCTTGGGGTACACCTCTAGGAAGGATTTTCAAGGAGGAGAGGTCAGCCCCTGCTTTGATCTACTGATAACGGTCGGTAAGGTAGCTAGAAAACCATTTTAGGGCCAGATTGTTGACACCAATATTCCTTAGAACGGTCAACAGCAGGGTGTGATCCACTGTATCAAAAGCTTGGCTAAGGTCAAGAAACAGAGCACATACATAGTTTCCGGAATCCAAGGCATTCAGGCAATCACTCGTGATCTTAGTAAGCGCTGAGATAGTGCTATGATGGGGCTGTAAGCCAGACTGGGCAGGATTTAGCAGGTCAGAGTCCTCTAGGTATTGGCTAAGCTGGGAATTAACCAACTTTTCCAGCAGTTTAGCTAGAATAGGAAGTAGGGAAATTGGACAGTAGTTGTTTAGATCACTAGTGTTGCCTGATTTAAAAAGTGGCATAATGTGGGCTGCTTTCCATGTGGCAGGGAGGATGCCCTGGGCAAGGGACATATTAAAAAGGTGTGTGATTGGGGGACAAGACATAATAGCCAAATTTAAGGTAGTATGGTTCAATGCGATCCGCACCGGCACTCTTTCTGTTGTCTAACCAGAGCAGGAGGTCCTCAACCTGCTTCACGGTAACAGTTCCAAAACAGAAGGCTTTCCTTGGGGTGGATGAGGCTGGGTCAGGGCAGGCAGGGCTCAGGCTGCACAGTTGCGCCCAGAGGCGATTTGCTAGTGAGGCATCGAAGGCTAAGCCTGCCATTGCAAAATGAATGTTAAAGAGATCAAGGATTTCCTGTTTGTTGGAGGTAAAGGAACCGCCAGTTGAGATTTTTGGCAGGAACAGGCTAGATGAGCTATGGCCTTGAAGTTCTTTTAAAGTTTTCCAGAACTTAGGTGTGCAATTAGATGAGGATTCAAGTTTAGAGCAGTAATAAGTAGATTTCACATCCCTAGTTAATCTAGTGCATCGGTTTCTAGCAGCTCTGAAAGCAGCCCAGTCAGCAGGCTGTTTGGATTTCCTTGCCCTTTTCCATTCAAACAGGCAATCTCAACAGAAGAGATTTATAAAAATTGTGAGTGGCACCACCTTTAATGGCATGTGTCACTAAATATTAAATTAACTATAACGGGTTTTAAAAATGCCCCCCCCCCCAAAAAATACAATGCAGACAAATCAACGGATGTCAGAAATACATTTTTGCTAAATAACTATATGATGGAAAATATTGCCAGCTAACAAATACTACTGCTTTAATATATCAATATCTGTATCTTGAGTGATTGACTTGTAAATCAGTAATGGGAAGATGGGAGAAACACACTGAGCAGGGAATTGTTTTGAGATGCAACCCAAGGGATTGGGTTACAGAAGGAATGGGACATGTCAAATATTATTACACAAAAAACAAACAGGCAAAATGGCAAAAAGCAACAACCAATTACAAGATTTGACCACAATGCAAAAAGCTTGGAGGAGCAAATAAAATGAACTAAGCAGATATATTAACCAAAACAATGAAAATATGCAATGAATGTATGTAAAATAGTATATGAAGTGTATGCGGACTACAATGCAATTATACATAAAACTGTATACATAAAGTGTGAAATGCAGCTTTTTTAGGGTGTAGTAACGTCATATGAAAGTTGACTGATGGGACTGTCATAAGACAGGAATAGGTCAATCCACTCAGACCTGGGAAGTAAAAAGGGGTGGGCAATGGAAAGAGTAGAGAAGGCCAGGAAGGTTTTAAGAGGGAAAAGGAACTCGCTAATCTGAAAGTGGACAAGGCAATGGGGCCCAATTGAATACATGCCAGAGTATTAAGAGAATTCGGGGAGGTGTTGGCAGCACTACTGACAGCGCTGTTCAACAGTTCACTGGAAACAGGTGTGGTACCAGGGGACTGGAGGAGAATGAATGTAGTCCCTCTCCACAAAAGTGGGAGCAGGGAGGAGGCTGGCAATTACAGGCCAGTCAGCCTGACCTCAATGGTGGGGAAATTAATGGAGTCCTTACTAAAAGAAAGGTCTGTGATATATCTTGAATCCAATGGAGCACAGGATCTGAGGCAGCATGGATACACAGCGGAAAGACCTTGTCAAACAAATCTGATAGATTTCTTTGACTGGGTGACTAGGAGGGATGGTGGATTTCACCTACCTGGATTTCAGCAAGGCCTTCGACACCGTCCCACATAGGAGGTTAGTAAACAAGCTGGGCAGCCTGGGAGTGGGTCCCAGGGTGGTAAACTGGGTCAAAAATTGACTAAGCGATAGGACACAAAGGGTGGTAGTGAAAGGAGTTCAACCCAAAGAGAGGGGGTGACCAGTGGGGTCCCACAGAGATCAGTGTTTGGACCAGTCCTCTTTAATGTCTTTATAAGTGACATTGCAGAGGGGCTGGAAGGGAAGGTGTGGCTCTTTGCAGATGACATGAAGATCTGCAACAGGGTTGACATTCCAGGAGGAGTAGAGAAAATGAGATGGGACCTTGGCAAGCTTGAGGAGTGGTCAAGTGTGTGGCAGCTAAAATTTAATGCAAAGAAGTGCAACATCATACATTTGTTGCACAGAAATGCAGGGGAGGAGTACATGATGGGAGGGGGGTGGGGATACTGACAGACACCAAACAGGAAAGAGACCAGGGAGTAATCGTACCTGATGATCTAAAGGTTACCAAACAATGTGAGAAGGCTGTGTGGAGAGCCAGTGGAATGCTGGAGTGCATAGGGAGAGGTATCTCCCAGCACAAGGAAGAAGGTGGTGATGCTACTGTATAGAACATTGGTGAGACCCCATCTAGAGCACTGTGTCCAGTTCTGGAGGCCGAAACTCCGGAAGGACACAGAGTAGAAGCGGTTTAGAAAAAGGCAATAAAAATGGTGCAGGGGCTGCACCAAAACCCATATGAGGGAATACTGGAGGATCTCAATATGTATTCCCTGGATGGGGGGGGTACGATAGAGACTTTCAAATACCTCAAGGGTGTAAATAAGGTACAAGACTGGAGTGCAGGGAGGACTGAGGACACAGCAGGAAGCTCAAAACGGGTGGCAATGATGAGGGGCCGATCTGTGAACACCCATCTCGTCAATATGACGCTGCCCCTCATGTTCAGACAATTCTAAGAGCTAGAAGTCATTTTCCCACATTCTTTGAAAGGTTAAGAGACATGCACTTCACTTACACATTTACCAATTATGCATCTCTGTCAGTACTGTACAAATTCCTTTTTTTATCTCTAAGTTTGATCACTTTGAAAAGAATAAGTGTCACCAATAGAGTGAAGGAACTCTCTAAGCAGGAAGAACTCAAGAATCCATGAAATGTTTTGCCTGCCATATCAGGTCTCTTACAGTCTACAACCTGTAACAAGCTATAAAAACAAGGTTTTTTCCTTCATTCCACAGGCCCCAATATTTCCAGCTACAGACATCACTGTACCCCAAGCTCATCTCCAGAGGATACAATGGACTTGCAGAGATCCAGGCACCACGTCCCGATTCCTGCCACAATGCTAAATGCAAACAGGCACCATGGACAAGTGCCACCTAGCCGGGTCCTCATGCTTCATGGACTTGACCAGTCCAGATTCAACAGTGATCGGGTCTTTAACATAGCTTGTTTATTTGGGAATGTAGAACAGGTAACAAAAATGTATAATAACAAAAGACTGCTTTGTGGGAGGCTCACTTTATGAGTGGATGCTATGAACAACACATATTCCTTAAGAATGAAATGCAAGGTTTCACGTGCATACTAGGGATTGAACCATGAGTATGGTTATTTAACTGCAAATTAAATTGTCAAAAGTTACCTAGCAGTTTTTGGTTCAGAGACACAATCCACAGGACAAAATACTAAGGCGCAGCAAAAAAGTTTTGGGATTTGCCCATGTCGTGGTCAGAACATAAAATTGTTATTTAATTTAATAAAAGTGCCTAAGTACTTAAAGGGACACTGTCAACCCCTTTTGCATCTTATTATTTATAGCTGAAGATTTATGATTGCTAACCTCTAAAATGTACTGATGTTGCTGACTATTTTATCTGCTTCCCTTGTTAGTAGAACTGAAATGTATGCTAATGGGGTACTTACAACCAACTTTTTGTTTCAAATCCTTGTTCTCTTCTTACGACATACTTCCTGAACATTGGGGACACCCACAAACAGTGCAGTCACTCATGAATCAATGGTCTCCTCTCCTCCCACTGCATCATGAGTGGCTAGACTATGTCGTGGGTGTTCCTCAGGTCCAGGAAATATGCAGTGCTTGTTTACAGTCCTTAATCAACTAACATATTTTTGTCTGGTAACACCAGTATGGTAGGCAGTCTGTTCTTAACTTTTGAAGAGAAAAAAAATAATCAAAATCAAACTACCAGCTACATCAGCAAGCTCTACAGAATGTGACCAATCATAATGTGTTTTTATACTAGACACTTTGAGGCCTAAGGGGGTGGTTGACAGTGTCCCTTTAAAAACTCACCAAAATAATTCCCACGAGGCATTTTTAAAAGCACTCATTTCTGAAATCATGTTTGTGACAAAGATAGCAAAAAGTTAAGACCAGCCTACCCACAAGGCACCCCTCTACTGCTTATGATCTACATGGACCTCCTAACCCTGATGAAAGCCCATGTAGGTCACAACCTGTAGGGGTGTGTTTTTGAGTAGACTGCTCCTGTTTGGTTTGTTTTTTGTTTGTTTGCTTTTTTTCTTCTCCTAAAAAGTATTTCAGAAATAATTTCTTTAAAAATGCCTGCGTTGAGCTACAGATGAGAAACATCGATGTGTCCTAAGAAGGAGAAAACACATCAGTGTCTTCTGTTCCCAACCTTTACACATTGTGTGACACGTCATTTAGCACCATACACTCCCACTTAAAGCAGAATCAACCTAAACTGTTTCGTGGTGATTTGCATATACATCCCATGATACTTTGCACGGTTGGGATATGTGTAAGTTTGTATTTTTTTTGACATCTAGCTTTATTGCCAGTGCACTTCTCAGGTTACCATTGCCTCAGTGATTGTGTGCTGAGGTTCCATTTCTTTTAGATTGATTTTCTATTTTGGGCTCGCTATGCCCCCAACCTGTAAGACCATCATATGGTGGGTTCTACCTCAGCCTGGGTTGAGATACAAATGAGGCACATCGGTGAGTCCTGAGAAGGATGAACCATGTGTCTGTGTCTTCTTATATTTTACAGATTATGTGAGAGGTCATTTACCACCATATGCTCCTGCTTAAGACAGACTTCTTTGATGATGATTTGCATATACTTCCCATGATGCTTTGATTTTGTATTTCTACGCTTTAGAAAATAAGCAATTTCCAGATTAATGTTATTGCTCAGAGTCACCATAGGATTGTGTCAATGTGACATTTTCATCACTTCCCCTTTCCTGATTTCTCCAGCCTGTACAACTTTGAGGATATTAAGTCATCTCTGTCTATAAGTTACATCAAGTCCTTAATAATTTTGTTTGAACCATAGTGACATGTAAACACATAAATGCAGCATTAACTGGCTTTTATATCAAGTGGTCCAACTTGCCATTTCGTAGTAAGGAGGACTCAAATAACATCACACAGCTTCTTCTAACGGTTGTAACACTGAGAAACTGGGGAAGCAACAGCAGTGACATAATAAAGACCAGTTGTTCACCGTAACTGTAGATCTTTGAGAGAATATCCTTCATTGGGCCACACCTTTAGAACTGAAAACCATCAGCATCAGGACCACTCTTAAAATTTTGGTAGCAGGGGGCCACCCATGATGATGTATGTCAGAGCCTATAAAATATGAGCAGGCCAATGGCTCCTCAGTTCCCCACACGAGAAAAGTTTAGAGATCCTTTTACTTTGAGGAATGGGGAGCTCATACCAGTACAAGGCACACAAGGAGAGGCATGGGAAATACTGTATACATAAGGCACCGATGGACACCTCCAGATAAGGCAGTGGACAAAACTGCCAACTTTATACCTCAGAAAAGGAAGAATGAGGGTGGGTGGGTTGTGGCCCAATGGAGGAGATTCTCTCGAATATCTATTTTTACAGTGAGTAACTGTCCGATCTTCATCAAGGACATCTCTTCCATTGGGCCACACCTTAGGAGTGATTCCCAAGCAGCACACAAGGTACCCAGGGAGGATGGTCAAGTCTGATATGCAATCAGGACAGGAGGCCTTGCAGAACAGCAAGACCAAATCCAGCACATCTGCATGAGATGATATCTTGACTGCAGTGTTTAGTGAAAGTATGCACAGTGCTTTATGAGGCAGCATCATATATGTCAGCTACTGAAACATTCTGGAAACAGCTAACAGGTGTGGTTATACCACATGTAGAGTGGCCACGCAACATGCCAGGAAGTTCGTTACTGTATCTCAATGTAGTGTTCCTTCTTGTAGCTCAGTGCAGTGAGCAGCCATTTGGACAGGCATTGTTTAGTGACAGGTGTGCCCTCTTTCCCAGGGGCTAATGAGATAAAAGTTCAGAGGACTTTCTGCAGTCCTTAGTGTGATCGATTTAGAAACATTGTGTTCTATGTACATCAAGTGTATGGAGCATCGCTTGGACAATGCCTCACCACATTTACCGTGCTCAGGAAAACACAAAGGAAGGTTTATAGTCTGAGTCAAAGTGAAATCAGAGACCACTTTTGGTACAAAGTGTTGACTGGTATGCAATGACACCCTCTCCTTGTGGAAAATCAAGTAAGAAGACTCACGTATCAGAGTCTGAGAAGAGGATGAGTATGAGGAAAGACTGAAGACCTTCACTATGAAGAAAGGATGAAGGGCATTAATATGTATACACTGGAGAAATACAGGGAGAGGGGGGATGTAATAGAAACTTTCAAATACCTCAGAGGTATAAATAAGGTTCAAGAGGGAAGCATCTTTCAGAAAAAAAATGCTCAAGGACAAGGGGTCAAGCTATGAAGATGGAGGGGGTAGACACATGGGAGATGTGAGGAAGTACTTCTACATGGAGAGGGTGGTAGATGCCTGGAACAGTCTCCCAGGAGAGGTGGTGGCAGCAAAAACTGTAACGGGGTTCAAGAAAGCATCAGATAGTCATAAGGGAACCTTAGTAGCAAGACAAGGGTGGGGGATAAGCTAGAGATCAAGTAGGATCTGTGGTGATACAGTAGGTAGGAAAAATAGGTAGACTAGGTGGGCCAAGCAGTCCTTATCTGCCATCAAATTCTATGTTTCTATGTCTGAAGCTCAGAAATTCTGCGAGCTAAAGTTATGGCAACTAAAAACGACGTCTTCCATGAAAGGAAGTGCATCTCACAAGTCGCAGTAGGTTCAGATGGAGCCAGAGTCAATTTCTCAAGTATGACATTAATGCCCCAAGGCTGAACCAGTTTATGAAATTTATTTATTTCGTTTTTGTTGACCGGGTAAGTGCACTAGTCAAATCCTGCCTATTTTCAGGCACGACCCGGGGGAGGGGGATACTGATGAATGTCAACTGACCTTGAACCAGATTGAGCTGTTGGTGGTATTTTTAGTGAATGAGAGAAATTTGGCCAGGACACCAGGGAAATTCCCCTACTCTGTGTAGGTGGAGCCTTTGCGCTGGTTGCATGATGGTCAGTCCGCATGATCCCCAGGAAGAGATGGATGCTGTTAGCTCTGGGGAGTGGGCCTCCTCCCCTGTGCTACCTATACTAGAGGCCATAGAAGAGCATTTAGATGTGGCTACTGCCAGCAGTGCTACCATACTCGAAGCGGATTCTGTTACAAAAATAGCGATTACTGAAAACGACTTTGCTGTACCTGATTGTGTTGGGGCTAACTCGTTTGTTTCAAGCCTTCAGGAGAAGCATCTAGCCCTAGTCCTGCAATTGCAGCTACTTGACACAGAGATAGCGTCATCTGCGCAGGCATCTACGCGGACTAACTACCGAAGCCCTTCTGGCTGTGACACTGGTGTGGAAGCCCCCAGCCGGCGTGCAAGATGCTGAATTTGAGCACAGTTCCTTCCGCATTAGCGGAAAAGCCCGAATACGTAGATGACCGACTCAAACCCATCCTGGGCTGCTCGGATGAATTACAACGCCAGGATATCGGACATCTCGATAGCGCAGAAGCCAGTGATGGTTCAGTCACAGTAAGTGCCTCCACTATGAATGTAACCCCTCAGTTCGTCTCACAGAGGCCCCCTAATACTGAAGTCTTTTTCTTCTCTGCCAACAAAGACCCGGGTTGGTCAAAACGTGGAAGTTCGTCTTTTTACAAGAAACCTAAATTATATCCCACTCCTTTATGTAAGGACATTTCAAATGAGTGGTCACCAGATAAAGCGCTTAAAAATGCTGGTTGGGAGAAGGGGGTTGGAGGGGTTTGGACCCCAGACTCTCAAGACCCTGTCTATCTGAATATGCTTAAAAACTCTTCGGTTAAGGACACCATGAGCTCCAACGAACCCCGGGGTGTGGATCCTTCTAAGGTTGTTGCAGGACTTGATTCATTTAGTAAAAGTACTAAGTCTAATAATTCTACAGCATGTAATGATTTAGTTGGTACAATGACTGCTTCTTCTAAACCTACTCTGCAAACTTCTGCTAAAGTGTCTTCTGGTGCCAGTTTTAAACTTGCAGATTTATTTTCAACTAAAGGTGAACCTGCACCAAGAAGGAATGCTGTTAGACTACTTTATAAAGGAGGTTTAGAAATCCCCCCTGACCGTTTATATGTGGCTAAAACTTGGCTTAAAGGGTCAATGAAATTTTTCTCTTCAGAGATTTTTGCTCTAATTAACATAGGAAATTCCAACTTTGATATTAGCTTTAAGCAAATGTCTGGGCTTGACAGATTTTGGGCTCAATATGATAAGCTGCAGACCTCACCTATTTGGTCCCCTTTTCAAGCCATTCCCCTCACTAAACCAGCTGTATGTAATATTACTGTTGTTTTCAAAAATGAAGGAGTAAATATTAAAGATATTCTTTTTTGGTTGAATAAGCGGTGTGAAGTTCTAAACCGGCCTATTCCTAATCTTGATAGTGAGCAAATTTGGGATGGGAGTTGGAGGGTCCGAGTTAAACTCTACCCTACCAACACTGGTCCTAAACATTTACCTAATTTCTTTTTTTTGGGTAAAGACAAGGGATTTATTTTTTATGCAGGGCAGCCCAAATCATGTTTTAAGTGTGGTTCACATGCTCATTTAAGTTCGGCCTGTGACACTTTAAGATGCAGTCACTGTGTTGAACATGGACATAATTCTACGACATGTTCAAACTCTTTTAAATGTAACTTGTGTGAAGGGACTGGCCATGCTTATGGCCGATGCCCCTGGGCATCTCATAATAGGGACAATTGTCCTTCTCATGACGGTTTAATTACTATTGCCCAACAATTACAGGCTCAAAAGGTGGCTTCTCCAACCTTGGATACTGGTTCTCCCCCCTTACTTATAATTAATTCTACGGAACTTTCCACAGTCACTACTTCAGACCCTCAAACTTCTTCGAAAGCAGTCTCTTCTACTGATTCCAATATTTCTTCCATAGTCACTAGCTCTAAAATACCTGATAAAGTAATGCCTCCCCCCCCCCACCGCATACGGGTTTAGATGTAGATACTCCTAGTTTTATTACTGTCACTCATAAAAGAACTAGAAAGGGTCTTGCTGTGGTTAGCCGCAGCAAAGATAGTACTACCCATACTTGGCAATCCACTAATAAATTTGCAGTTTTAGCTACTGATTTTTCTGACAAAGACTCCGGTTGGGAAGATACTGACACCTCTTCGATTCGCTCCTTCCCCGATGTAGAAGATGGTATGAACATTGACCCTATAGCCAAACGTACAAGGCAAAGCCGAAGAGGTAAATCTCCATCCACCTCTTAAAAATGTCTTCCCTATCCATTTGTTCCTTAAACGTCAATAGCATTAAAGGGAAAAAAAAGTTGGGAGGTGTTTTTTTAACACTGACAGACCTTAACTGCGACATTGTCTGTTTAGTGGATACCAGATTAAAAACTCATGGAGAGCTATGCCAAGCCTCCAAGGCATGGACCATGGGCCCTTCATTTTGGTCAATTGGGTCAGATACCTGTGATGGAATTGGTATTTTATTCTCCAATTCTGAATTTCATGTATCTAGACTAGTTGACATTTCTCCAGGTAGAGCCTTATTATTGGAATTTTCTTATAAATATGAAAGGTTTCGTTTAATAGGGATTTACGCCGCTCAAACCAAAGCACAAAGGGTCTCGCTCTTTCATTTAATCAGACCCTATTTGCACACCTCCAGATTACTTTTATGGGTAGGGGATTTCAACTGTGGCCTACATCAATCAGATTGAGGCCTTAAGACCCCTAAGCTCTTCTGTGACTCTACAGCTTTAAATGAAATTGTTTCCACTGCCAGTCTTGTGGATGCATATAGGCATTTTCACAAATCTGGAGGGTTTACTTTTTTTAAAGGGACCTTGCGAACCAGGATTGATTTTATTTTTTTGTCCAAAGTTTTGGTACTACTTTCTTGTAAAACTGTGGGGATTGAATTTTCGGATCATGTTGCCCTGTGTGCATCGTTTTCCTGGAACTCTGCCCCACGTTGTAGGAAAAACGGTTGGCGCCTTAATGATTCTTTATTAGATGATCCCTTTTTTCTAAAACTCTGGCATAAGGAGTTTGTAGCTCGTTTGTCAGTTGTTGAATTGTATGACACTGGGATAGACTGGTGGGAAGCTTTTAAACAAAGCTGGAAAAAAGTCTTTCAAAAAAAGGCGGCAGATAAACAAAATACCAAATATTTGAATTATTTAACTTTGAGGCATCAATTACAACACCTGATTTCCTTGGCTAGTTCCACTAATAATGACTACAGCTCTCAAATTAAAGAGATTAGTGCCCAAATGAGACTTTTTCAATATAAGCGAGCTGATTCTTTGGGTCAAGAAGCTCGTTTTGGTACCCGTGTTACTAAAGGCTGTCTTGACTCTTTTCGAGCCTGTAAAGGTAGAATAGATGCTAAACTAATCTCATCCTTTAAATCTCAAACTGGGGATTTAGTTACGTCACCTGAAGGGTTAGTTAATCATGTAGAGCACCATATTTCCCATATGTTTGGAACCAAAGCTGGTCATGTGAATGCTGGAAGTTTTTTAAATTCATTGCAATTACCTCAGCTTTCCAAATCTGATCAAGATATGCTATCTGTTGATATTACAGAACATGAAGTATCGCTAGCTATTCACAGCTTATGTTCACATTCTGCCCCGGTCAGATGGGCTAACGCACACTTTTATAAAACCTTTTCCTTAGATCTTGTTCCTGTTCTAACTCTAATATATAATGAAATGTTACATTGTGACACCTTGGCTAAATCAATGAAGGAAGCTTTGCTAATCTTAATTTTTAAAAAGAAAGGGGATGCCTCTGATATTAATAATTGGAGACCTATTAGCCTATTAAATGTTGATTATAAGATTCTTGCTAAAATCTTGCTGTCCAGAATGCTAAAAATTGCATCCAAAATGACAAGTTCCACCCAAACTTGTGGCATTCCTGGAAGATATCCATATGACAACCTTATTTTATTATGCGAAATGTTCGCTCTAGGAGGGAAAAAAGCCATCTCAGGGTGGATATTAGGCTTAGACCAAGAAAAAGCTTTTGACAAAGTATCTCATGACTACCTATTCCAAGTTTTGGCAGCCTTTGGTTTTCCGATACGATTCCTTTCTTGGATCGTCTTTTATATAAAGAGGCGTTCTTGATGTCTAGCGTCAATGGTTGGTTAGGAAACCCCATCTCCTAGCTTGTGGTGTAGCAGGGATGTCCTTTGAGTCCTTACTTTATAATTTTTATATTGATACTCTTTTGAGAGCAATCTTACTTTGTCCCCAAATTGTTGGTTTGCTTTGTATTCCTTCCTCTCCACCAATCAAAACATTGGCTTATGCTGATGATTTGATCTTGGCAGTCGATTTTACAACAAAGCAAGATGCAATTGTTCAGGTCCTCCATACCTTTTCCTCTGTATCTGGATCTAAAATCAACCTTAATAAAAGTATATGTGTGCCATTAGGGCATGACTCTCTTCCCAGTAATGGTATTTATGCCGGCATTTCTGTTAAAATTGAAGCATTTAAATATTTAGGATTTATTTTGGACGTGAGAATATGCAAGTCCATAATTGGGACATTGTTTTAAAAAAAGCGGACGGTTTGATTGCTAGTTGGAAGCATCAATTAATTGGGAAGAAAAAGAGAATCGTTTTACTTAAAACTTTAGTTATCCCCATTTTTTTATACCTCAGTTATGTATTTCCGCCGCCTATAGCATTGTTCACCAAATTAAATGGGACTTTTTTCAAAGGTTTGTGGGGGTCTAGATTAAACCCTATTAAGAGAAGTTTTACATACAGGCCTATTAAGGAAGGTGGGGGCAATATGATCCACCCAGTTGGTTTCTTTTATAGTCTTTTCTTTAATTATAATTTTGGTAAAGCTTTAAAGCCTGGGGATACTTTTTGGAAACCGTACTTTACGGCCTGGTTTTCTTTTTGTTTAGATAATTGGAATGCCAATTACAAAGGTATTATTTCTAAGTCACAAGACATACCTGCTTATGGGAAAGAAAGTTTTAAAATGGCCTTAACCTGGAACCTTATCCCTCAGGATTTTTGTGTCCTGTCTCGGTTGATGTTATACAACAGGATTTGGAGATTGGAGGCCCAGGAAGATGTAGTCTTTCCTTTTTGTTCCCCCAGCCATCTCCCCTTCGTACTCCAGCAACTTCGTAATCCTCGGTTACCATCCTATATATGGGATATGGTTTGGTTAAGCAACTATGCCAGATTAGGGGTTAAAAATAACCATAAACACAAAGCTTTGACCTTACGATATTGCCCTAGGGATTCTTGTTTCCAAATTCCTGAAACTCAGCAACATTTGTTTTTGAATGCCCGTTTCCTTGGATATTTGGTATACACTAGCTACAGAATGGTCGGAGCCCTTATTTTCAATATCTCATCTGAACAAATTATGTTTTGTACTAATGAAATGCTTAATGGCAAATTCCATGTTGAAACATTGTATGTGATCTTTGCAATTATTAGATACTACATATGGCGTTTAGATGCTTATTGGTTTTTACATCAAAAATTATTCTTAAACACGAAGTTATTTGTAATATTCAAAAAGCTTTATGTTCTGTTAAGAAAAATGATTATCTTGTTTATTCTAGACATCAAGCTGAACTTATGTCGAGTAATTGTGATGCCCTGTTTATTGATGTGTGATCGGGACATGTTTTTGTTCTAGTTGTTAATTGTGTATATTGTTATTTTTCTGTAATGAAGCCCAATTTCTTACCAATAAAATTCCCCTACTCTTTTCAATAAGTGCCATGGGATCTTTAACATCCCCCTGAACTACCACCAATCCAGGCAAATAGGACCTCGGTTTAATGTCTCCTCCGAAATGAGTGATGCATGTGCAGAATACCCGTAAGGAATATATGGGGCACTTCTAGGGGCATGGAAAGCTGAAATGGCAGACAAGTGTACCTGAATGGATGAGTACTGGAGACCAGAGTCAAAAAGACAGCAGGTAGGCCAGTACAGTATTGACAGGCTAACTAAATGGGTCATCAGAACAGGAAGCACATCCACGTGGAGAAATGCTTCCACTTCTGTGAATAGGTGTGTCTTGTGGAAGGCTTTCTAGCTGCTAGTAATATATCAGTCACCTAATTAGAAACCCCAAAATGGGCAATAGCTACATTTTCATAAGCCATATGTGCAGATGAATGGATCACAGATCTGAAGGGACCAGGGACCCCTTGTCCTGTGACAGTAGACCTCAACAAAGGGGCAGTGAAACAGAAAGCTTGACTGTTAGATGCTATGGCAGGGGAAACCAAATCTGGTGAGGTCAGAAGGGGCCACCAGTATTAGGCCCATTCTGACTGCAGTTTGAGTAGAACTCTTGGAGGGAACACATAAAGGAACCTCCCTTTCCAGGAGAGAAACAACACCTCTCACCAGAAAGCTCCAGGCACTGGAGCAAGCAGTCAGAAAAGCTGCAGTTTTGCATTGTGGGGTGCCACAAAAATAGTCTAACTCTGGATGACTCCATCTTTTGAAGAGCTTGTGCACCACAGAGGTCAGTAGTTCCCACTCATACTCCGACTGCAAACAGCTTGTCTGTCTGCTAAAATGTTTTGAACTCCTCGGAGAAACACAGTTGGCACCTGAATTCTGTAAGTCAGTGCCTAGTACTATACTCTTATGTTCCTGCATAGGGGTAAGGGTGAGTGCCTCCTTGCTTGTTGGTGTAGTAACAACAAGTGCCTGAACAGAGGTGTTCTGCGATGGCATGGAGACCAAGGAGGACAGCCCTCATCTCCAGAACACTGTGTGGTGATCTGAATCTACAACTCCTGGGTCTGAAATTGACCCAGATGCCCCCCCCCCATCCTGACCAGAGGTGTCCATTGTGAGGATCTGCACCAGTGTCAGGGAGAAAAATGGGACACCCTGCAACAAGTGCAAGGGCTTCATCCACCACAGCAGTGACTTTTGAAGGGGAGACATGACAAGAACCATCTGTTCCAACCCATCAGCTGATCCCACTGTACCTTAATTATTCACTGCTGGATTCATATATGCAGGTGGGCCAAGGGAACTGTCACAGTGGCAGCTGCCATGAGTCCCAGGAAATGAAGCATTGTCTGGGCAGACACATAATGGCTCAAGTGTACCAGCCAGGCTTGGACAAACAGGGCCTCAGCCCTGTCCACAAGCAGAAACGCATTGCCCATTGCCATGTCCAGTACCATAGCAATGTACTGGATGTGGTGGCAGGAAAGGAGGACATGTTTTGGTACACTGATCATAACACTCAGGTCCTTAAACAATTGCAGTGTTCTGCATACTATGTAGTGGACTACTTCCCTGGATGCCAGATAAGGGAAGACAAAAAAACCTTCCTTCCTTCTGGAAGGTTGTTGCCACAACCGCAAAGCATTTGGTAAATAACCACGGTGCCGAGGATAAGTCAAAGGGTGAAACTTGGAACTGATAATGGCTTTCCTCTATCAAAAATGGAGGTACTGCCTGTGACATTGTCGGATTTTGATATGAAGTTAGGTGTCTTTCATGTTCAGAGCAGAAAACCAATCCCCTTTTTGAATGAGGGGGATGAGAGCCTGAAGACACACCATACAAACATTTTTGTATTTGAGGAATTTGTTGTACATCAGTAGCAAAACCAGACCACCCTGAGCCAGGAATATTTCCTGAGGCAAATGGCAGAGGCAGCAGGCCTGGAAGAGACAGCAAAGGCATTATATGCTAAATGCAACAAATACTTACCTGTATCAGTACCAGCTGAAGCGGCTTCATAAAGCTCATCCTTTGTAGGACTATCAAGCAGGGCCTGAACAGTAGTCATGGCAGACTTCCACAGGCTGTTCTGATATTTAATCATGCAAGCCTGTTAATTTACAATCCTTAGACCCAAAGTTGCAGAGGCATATGTCCGTTTGCCCATAACATTCAATCTTCTGGATTCTTTGTCAAGAGGCAGAGTACTCATCACTCTAGGGGCCCTAGAGCAATAATGGGCAGCCATGATTACTACAGAATTGGTTTCTGGCTGTGCAGCATAAAACAGCTTAACGTATGGAGCAGGGTACTCCTTGTCAGCCTTTCTAGGAACTGCAGGCAAAGTGTTAGGTCTAGGAGAGGCAACAAAGGTGGCAACTTCCAATGCAGGGTGTACAGGTGGCACAACAATAGTAGGTGCAGCTGTAACCTCCAATAACTCCATTAAATTTTGCTTAATGGAATTTGCCACTTCACTTTCAAACCCCATGATATCTTGTATTTTCTGAGCAAACCTCAAATGAGTGCTCTTCAGGAGGTGACTAAGGTTATAAACCACAGAGTCCTCATTGCAAGAGGAGAGGGAAGAGATGGAAGGGAACCCTCCTTCATAGAGTCTTCTTCCCTTCTTCATCCTCCAAATCCTCTTCCATGTTCAGGAGAGCAGGATTGCATTCTGCCTTGTCACTGACTGAATGATGATGATGGGGGCAATTGACACAGCCAGTGAAGGAGGTGGCAGCTGCACAGGAGGAACCATAGGCATGCTTTTAAGTCCTGTTGATGATGATGGCACCAACAAGGGTGGCCGTGTTGATGGGGCTGCTGGCACAGATGCTGGCAGTGAGAGGAACAGATGAAGTAAAATTTCTGAAAAAGACAACAGTATAGCCTGGGACTTGATGATGCCCATTTGAGGGTTTGTAACTGCACTGTCTCCAGGACAGGACCCAATGATGGAGGTGGCTTACTGTCCACAGTAGGAATGGCAACATCGCAGTCAAGCCCCAACCTTGGTGTCTCAGTAACGACAGGAGGGATGCCTGTAGTTAGTACCGCCAGACTGGACAACAACAAGGACTTACCCTCCTTCAAAAGAGACCTTTACCTCACCAGTAAAGCATGTTTTTCCCTATCGTTATGGTGACTGTAGGAGAAGGAGGGTTTCGATGACAATTTTTCCTTTTCTTTTGTCTTCATCATCCTTGCTGTCTTTGGCCGTGACAGTGTTGCCGACCACCGGGCGTATCCTTCCTGGTGGAGGTCAGGGGTGAGGAAGAAACCAGCTTGGAACCCACAGCCTTGGCTTTGGTTTCCATGGTCTTGATGATGATGAAGGTTTTAGTGCCTTCTACTGGCATCTCTTTGTGGCCTGGTTAAATCCTTCACAGATCTTACAACCTCTCACATTGTGAGATTAGCCCAAACAGCAAACACACATGGAGTGAGCTGTCGTCCTTGTAGATCTTGTAACCGCTGGTACAAAACCTAAATAAAGGTTCTTTCGATGGCAGTATACAGGGACAATGTAGATAAGTTAACATAGAAAATAATAAATATTGAAACAACAGCACTGTTTCTCTGCAGGTTCAGTGAGCAGTCAACAGCAAAAGAAAGAACTGAAAAGCCATAGGGACACCCACATTTTATTTATTTCATTCATTCATTCATTTCAAAAGTTACACCAGGAAAGACATATTGAGCTGCTAACAGTTCATTTCCAGATGCATCCTAGTGGTAGGAGATGTTGTAAATCACACAACAAATACATCAAGGAGCATAATCAAAAATTGAACACACATCAGTATGACAGACATGTGTAATAGGAAAAAAATATTGGGATAATTTAAGTAATGGAACTACTCATACAGAACAATGAACAGGTTATGCAGGAAACATATTTCCAGAGCAAAACTAGTTGGGGGGGGGGGGGAAGAGATTTACGGACAGTTGCAGGACGGAGAAGAATAGACATAAAGGAGAAAGTAAAAGAGGCAGTGAATTGACAAGGGAAGGGAGGACCAGAGATTAAGAAAGCAGACTGACCAACAGTATATTTTCTAAAAGGAAAAGTTATGGTATGGGAAGTATTATTGCGTAGAGGGTAGCAGGAACAGACGTAGAAGATAAGAGGGATGTAAAGTAGGAAGGAAGGGAGCCAAACCAGAATTTAGATATAAAGGAGGCACAATGGGAAAGGTACCTGGCATCAAGAGAGGGGGGTGAAAGGGTAGAGTAGAGTGAGCAATGGTGGGTATAAGGGGAACGAACTAAAGCACAACGACAAAAAGAGTGGAAGAGGGGGTCAAGTCTGGCAAGGGAGGATTTGGGAGTTGCACTACAGACTGTCACCATAATCAAAACAAGTGAGAAATCATCTTTAAAACACTTTCTCAGCAGACAGAAAGCAGGATACTCGCTTTGTTCCTGTACAGTGCACCAAGTTTGGGGTGTAGCTTTTGGTGTACAACATCAGTATGAACTGGGAACTCAAGATGACAGTCAAGCTATATCAGGGGTACTTAAAAGAGGATACATCTGCAATAATAGCACCAATCAAGAGTGTCAGATGAAGGGAGAGAGTGAGTCTGGAAAGCCTCTGATGAATGCCAAAAGTCATGGACACTGTTTATTGGCATTCGGGGACAGTTGGTTAGCAGGAACCAGTGCTGAATACTGTCAAAATCCAGCTGAAGCTATGAGGCATGATCATGGGAGAGGAGCCAGATGCAAAAATAACTGCCTCATCATCATACATATGATTGGATGCAGAGGGACAGGCAGAGGAGATGTCATTCATGAATATGAAGAGAGCCTAGGACCCAGTTTTATTGGTGCTGACATTGTATGTCATCATGATTGGCCACCTGCTAACAAAAGCTTCTGTGTGGTCCTGACGCCAACAGCTTACAGTTCCAAACACGTGGCCCAAGTGAGGAGATACCTCGATGAAGATCATTAGATCGTCGTACATGTCAACATTTTTTTTTATTTAATGAAGACTTTTTTATTATAAATACATCAGTTATATTTTAAAGAATATATTTGAGGTTATAAATAATTTGTAGACAGTGATAGGTTCAACTTAAAGATAAATGGAAATTTCAGATATACAGTGTTTTATTTTTTCCAAGTAGCATCTTTAGCATAGTATTATCAATGAAACCTGTGTATAATAAACAAAAAAAAAAAAAGTTGCTCAGACTTACCCTGGGGTTATAGCAGTTTACTGTTGCACAGCTGCTCCTTTCACAATGTCTTGACCTATAGCATTCTAATTACGTCTTTTTTAGCCCTTCATCCATAATTACTTCTAACTCCTGCCCTTTATAAAAAGTTATTTTAGAAAAAAATGTAATAAAATAGACAGTGTAGGGAATATATAATAGGTTGCAGTGGAATAACACATTTATCTCCACTAGTGGGTAGTAAAATCCATACCTCACAAGTCGTGAAGCCATAATTAGTTATGAAGGTCTTACCACTCATGTGTGGAGATAAATGTATTATTCCACTATGGCCCATTATGTATTTGATACGTACCACATCATTTTTAATTGTTTTTATTAGAGTTTTACCTCTTTAACTTAAAACTGCCTTTCTTTCCATTGTAAACTCTCTCTCTCTTACCCCATATTTCGATTTTAAATGGAAATAACGTGTTCTAAGTGAAAAAATAGCACAAGTTCTAAGTGTAGTAACATATTGTAAGTGAAAATGAATATGCTAAAAGAACATGATTTATTTACCTAATTTATAAACCACTGGTGTGGTACACTGTACATTTATACAGACTGAATTATAAATACCAAAGGGTTCAAGATGCCAGTTTTTTAGAATAAGGAATATTTTGTTGGGACTCAGATAACATCATATATTTTCCATAGAAGGTTGGGGCTCTGAGCACTCATGGCAGATGCTGTAGTGAGAAAAAACACAATACCTTGGTATATTTCTGTAGTGTCACCCTCCCAGCTGGCTAGGGGTTTTAGATGGAAAGTGGTCTCCTGGGAGGGGCCCTACACTGGCAACTACAAACCCACTTACTTGACCTCCCAAGCACTGAGGTGACCTCTGGGGATCCAAAAACACTTGAAATGGCTAGCAAAGCTGTGTAGTAAAAGGGGTTAGCAGAACTTGGAGGCAAAACACACAAATGTCCAAACAGGTTATTTTAAAACAAAACAGGATCCCTTATTTTTTCTGCTTGAGCTGAATAATATATGTCACTTTCATCCAGCTCACACAGTCCAATGCCACATTACCCCAGATCGACCATTATTTATTCACATTTCTTTTGGGCTGGCTGCAACCCTGGTGGGGTACTTTAATTTCAATACACAGGCCCATGCGAGCCATAGCATTCACAGAGTCCCCCTTCCTTACCGCTTGGGTGGCAACTCCATGGGCTTTTACTAGCCCATTTTTGGCAACTGATAGCCGCATGGCTACTTTACAGTTTCACTGGCTGGCACAGATTGGCACCAGCTCCATCCTGTGAAAATTTTCAGGAATCCACTCTGTCCTCCCACAAAGCATATCCTTTTCTCTGCCTTTCACATTGTTTTCTTCATACTTCAAGATCCCAGCACCTGTGTCCATCTGGATATAACAGAGGTGCCAACAGACTCTGCCAATCTATTTTGGATAAATCAGCCCACGTTGAATACTCTCTGAAGTAAATTCCAGTTGGTTGACAGGAATCACTATCATGTAAGATGCTGTCCTTCTCTTGAGGAGGGAGGGCACTGCTGAGTGCCAAACATAGTCACTTCACATTTTATAAAGCTTAGACATCACCTCAGATCCTTTGCCCACAGAACTTCCTGACACCAACTTCCTCACAGACAGACCTCTATCTTCTTCTCCAGATGGGTTTTTCTCCTACTGGAGAGGGTCACCCCCCCCCCCTTTCAGAGGCTGTGGAAGATGGCTGCTGCCACCCTCAGGCACTTATTCTCGATGCCAGGCTCCACCAAGAAACTTAGTGTAGTAGGAGCTGGCCTTGTGTGCCAGTAGTACCTCTCCCACCAACTCTGACTCAGCAATTCCTGCGCTTCAGCATGGAGAACACCGACTCCTTCCCCTTGGAATGCCAAGACAGACCAGCTGACCCAATCCTCCAAGGGCAGAGAAACTGGCATCACTCTAGAGGCTGGCAGACACTCTTAAAGGGATATTAGCATAGCTCCTCGGGGGAAGGGGTCTACATTTCAACATTATTATTTTTTTAAATGTAAAGAATTTTTGTTATAAGTTCACATCAGCACTGCAAACAACATGAAGTAATTTTTTTTTATACTTCTAAAGATCTTTAAAGGAGCTGCAAACATATGGAAGCACAGAAAGACCGGGCATCACAGACCATATTTACATGCAGCCAAACTTACTAAGAGTGCTGTAAGTGCTTCTGCTGGGAAACCTCTGAGCTCACCTGGCACACCCTCAGAGGGTTCATCCTTGGGGAGATGAAAGGGCATGACACAATTTTCCAAAATACACTGCAGTGTGCTTATATTTTTGTTTGGTCACATAAAAAGTATCAAATCTATGGTCGGCTGAATGACCTAGTGGTAATCGTATTTGCTCACCATGCAGGGGACCAAAGTTTCCATCACAAGCCTGGGATTTCACCTAGACCATGAGGAAGGCTGGGGGCAGTGCCCAAGGACATGCAACTCCTTCAGGGAGACTTGGTGGTGAAACTGAAGCAGTATGGAAAGTATATTGAACTTGCCATACTGCTCCAATTGTGTTTAAGTAAACAGCCTGACTAAAGCCACATTTTCATGGGCCCTTACAGCGACTCATTCAACCTCTTACCACTGAAATACCATCCACGAGGCTCATATGATCTAGGATACTAAAAAGTACACCTATTCTAAAATGGCTTCCCAAAATAGTGGTGAATGACTTTATGAAATAGAAACATAGATATTAACAGCAGAAAATGGCTAAATGGCCCACCAAGTCTGCCTAGTAGCTGCCTGCATCCACACCCAGCCTAATGCTGGACTGAAGCTTGTCTACTAATGGCCCACATTGTATTTTGACACCGGAAGTCCACTCCTTCCATCCCTGCAACTGCCCACCCGCCTTCCTCTATCCTCGGGTTTAATTAAGCTGATGGTAACAATTTAACAATAACCATCAGCATCAAAGAGATAATACACCAGCGCTTTAACATGAAAAAAGCATTTTGTCCTTTTCCTGTCTCTTTTCCCCCCTCCTTACCTGAAGAGCAAGGCTCTCCTTAAGGCCACCCACAAGCCCTGGTGACATGACTACTGGAGCTGTCACACCTGCCCACAGATACCAAGTACCTTTCTTCTCATGATCATCCCAGACTTGCCCCTTCTGGACATGCTTGACTGGGGGAGGAAGGGGGGGCTACAAACAAAGGGGTCTGGATGTGGCTACCTGGTAAAGACAGCATGGTGACTTTGTGTGTGTGAGCATCACTGCTGCTTTCCTGTATGTTTTTCATCCCCCTCTCATGGGCTCAACCCTAGGCATGGCCAGATCCTCTACTCCCAGGAGACCCCCCCCCAAATGAACCCTGTGACTTTGACTGTCAAGAAGGAAAGCTTCATCTCCTTCTATCCAAGGAGCCTTTTCTAATATTCAGCATCATAGCGAATGGTCTACTTGTTTTGTTTCTTTGGTAGCGTTTTGGCCCTAGAGCAGTTAGGCACAGTCTGAACAAACCTTTTATCCCAAAATAACACACACAGCAACAGGCCCAGGCAGAGCTGTTGCTAAAAATATGGTAAAAGTTTACTTAAATAAAAGCATTACAATATTCTACAAGAAATGTAAGCATTGAGTTGCAGACAATAATTCTAAAATAAAGTGGATTACACATGAATCTCCCGCTGAAACAGAGACATGGACCCATGATACCCTTATAAGCTGAACCTTATGTCATGGCCTTTTGGGAAATTAAACATAAATAAAATTACAGAGAAATATGACAACAAATATGACAGCAGTGGCCAATTCATCACACCCCCCCACCCCATTATATCCCACTCCTACCTCAATGGGCACTGTGGCCCATGATGGAGGTCCTTTTTTGCCAGTCAGAATTGTCCTGAAATTGGGTTCATCTGGCACATTCCAACTGGCACTTGTGGGCACAGGACTGGTGCTATGGCACCACCATGCCAGCATCCTGCATCACACTGTGGGCAGGATTGCACCCTCCTAGCTGAAGCTGCATATTCTTGCCCACACGACTCCCTTACTTACCTTTGGCCACCAGCAAAAAGTTGTGTAAAAGCAAGAGCCACCCACCCACCCATCCACCTACCCAAAGCAGAATGCATCCAAGACAGGTGCTCAGCACCACCTCTGACACCTGATGTGCGACAGCCCAGGCTCACAACACAACAAACCTATTTTAAGTTGTCCACATGGCAAGCCATATCACTCAGACAGCCCATGTGCAAGGCATTTTAATATCCTTCTAATCATAAAGTGCAGTGCTAGTCTTGAATCTGTACTTTAACAATCACTTTCTAAGCACAGTTAACTGCTTGTAAATAGTTCCTAGGTTGTTTGTATTATCATACTCATACTTTTTCCTCTTCCAATCACTATCAGACTCTTCCTCTGTTTCTCTGGTCAAGCTTCGCTGTGCCAGATTGACCCTTTCACACAGTACTAGCCCTGGGCAGCTCCACATCTAGATCCCCACTGCTACTCTCCTCCAGGCTCTATGGCTGACCAACACATAGCAGGGTCCTAACAATCATGCACACCAATAACTGCTGATAACACCTTAGAGTGTGGGGTGGGAGCTGTCTATGAAGGCCACCAAGGCATTCTATGGCTCCTGAGGTTGGTGGGACTTCAACCATCCTCCAGTAGGGTAATACTGTTGTCTGGTTTGCCCCATCCCCCACCTCCATAGTGTCTGCATATGGTCTCACATGGTGCTGGCCTCTGTGCAGGCGCAGCAAACATTGCATGGTCACACAAGATGCCATGGCCATCTCCAACCTGCCAGAGAAGGTGCTAAAGCTGCAGATGAGGCAGTCCCCCCATCCCAGAGTGCAATGTCTCCTCCTTGTGCTCTGGACCCCTCCAGCCTAGGGCACGAGAGCTTGGATTGGGTCTCCATCTTAGGTCTCCCAATTGGCGGTGCAGTGCACCACCAGGCTGTGACACCATGCTGGCTATATAGTGCCTAGCATAAAGTGGTGGTTTCTGATGCCCCATGGTAGTAAGAAAGTGTTAATAAAGCTTTATCAACACAGCAGTGTTCCTGCAGAACAGATGTAGCCAGATTTTTAAGGCATAGTTTATATTTCTTGCCAAAGTTAGGGCTGTGCAAGTGCGGAATAGTGTTTCCCAGATACCAGGACCAGTAGAGCTCCTGAATATTCGGGAGCTCTTCCCGAATTGGGGCTATTCATATTCAGGAATTATTATTCAGCAAAAAACACCCTTCCCACACCCTTGCTTAATTTTAAACATTCTATCCTCCTCACCCTGCCCAAACCAAATACAGTCTATCGCTCCTATCCTCCCACCCACTATCTGCACTCCGATCCAACCCTCCACCCCCCCAGCACCCATAATATTGGTATAATATTATTTACTCCCATGGAGGATGACAGCACAACCCGCCCATCTCCATGGCCGGCTACCATCTTCATAAAAAAAAAAAGCGCTTGCTTGCTGTAGACAAAGTATCTCCATGTGTCTCCTCCCCACACCCTCCCTGGCAGTACACACACATAAGGGATACTTTGTCTGGTGCAGATAAGCACTTTTATTTTATGAAGATGGTGGCCAGCTAGGGAGGTGGGTAGGTCATCCTCTGTGGGACTAAACATTAATATTATCCCACTGTTGTAGGTGCTGGGGGGAGGAGGATCAGGGTGCAGACAGTGGGTGGGGGATGGGGTAACAAGCTGTGTTTGGTTTGGGCAGAGTGAGGAGGATAGGACATTTAGAAATAAGCAAGGGTGGTAGGTGTAGAGAGTGATTTTCCTATGATGTGTGTCTTTGCACAAATTTTAATAGCTGGCAGGGGACAGGCTACAAAACCCCAAGTACAATCTGATAGCCAGTAAGTGGGTGCATGAGCAAATACACAGAAAGACAAGAGTATAAAAAGGTATGTATACACAATGCAGTTACAACAGAGACATATTACAAAATGGTGGTTAAAAACAAAACTTATGTGTGCAAAATGGTGGACAAAACAAAACGTATGTGCTGCATTTCCCCAAAATGATGTAGGCATTTCTTATAAATGCTATGTGTCATATTTGTCATAGCTCTTACTTATCATAGTTACACAGTGACCTATCAGAATGTGACAGCAGCTTGCTAAGGAAAAGAGTACATATATGGTTACAAAGTATATCACATTTCTTTGTAACTGTCTGCTAAGATATTAATAGAATTTGAACCATCTATTATGTACTTGCTTAAGAGTCAGTATATCTTGTTAATGCTATAAACTGCAATGTAATTTTTATGTTTTACATATAGTAGAAAAAGGGCACAGTTAAGTGTGTATAACAAGACCAGCTATTGTATGTGTTAAGTCTACGTGCACGTATGTCAATGGAGAATTTGCTAAAAGCAAACTGTCATTAGTTATACAATGCTGCCATCTTGCGGTGATTGGCATTTATTACATTTATTTTATTTGTCACAATGCGTACCACAGGAAATGCAGAGGTAAATTTTCCAATTACAGAGCTAATATACCAACATTGCCTTGTTTGGAGACAGGATATGCCTTCTGTATTTGTTCAATTGTACATAAGCTTTGTAAGTTCTGCCTAAAAACAGAACGGCTTTTTATTTTTGTAACTGAAGCTACAACCTTTGTACCAGCTTAAATGTTGTATCCTGACCAAGTCAAGCTTCATGAAATCTCTTCCGTTCTCCGTGTGGTCTATAAATATATATCTAGGTGGCCTAATAGAGAGTATCGAGACAGGGAGACAGCCCCTCCTTGGAGATCCCATTGGAGTCTCCCTGTTATAGTAGGAACTTTTTTTTTTTAAAGAAGTAAATACCAAATACCCGAATATTTTGCTGCAGAATATCACATGTTCGTCTGAATATATGAAACACATCATTTACAGGGTGTTCCAGCTTCTGCCCAGTTTCATAGCTGAGATTACTGGAGCACAGGGTGGCCAAGTGACTTGCTCAATTTCACATAGTGTGTGGCTCACATGAGATTAGAGACATACAAGTACCTTACAGGGAGGAACAGGGTGTGAGAATACACTATTTTCCAGTGAAAAAGATGTTTCAGGACTAGAGAGCATGGGATAAAGTTGGAGGGAGGGTGATTCAGAGGAAACATGAGGACAAATTTCTTCACAGAAAGGGTAGTGGACAACTGAAACACCCTGCCAGAGGAAGTGGTGGGGGTTGAAACAATCGTGGGATTTAAGAATGCATGGGGTAGACATAAGGGAATTCTGGAAGTCAGGGGTAAGGGGCAACAGACTTCTAGAAAAACTTAAAGGGAACTTACAAGCTCAAATGGGCAGACTGGGTGGGCCATAGGCCCTTATCTGCTGACAGTGTCTATGTATCTATGTAATCCTGTTCACAGGCCTGTTCACTAACCACTGGACTACACTGCCTCCTTATCACACTGCTTCTCTACTATCAAAGGAGTCACTGACCCAAAGGTCTGCATCTCAGACCTTTTACAGATGAGGACTAAGAAGTTTCAAAGGTTTTTCTTGAACAATAGTCAGGCTTATTGTTTTTAGAAAAAAAATTGCACAATGCATCACAGGTAATATATTGAAACATAGACAATATAGACAGTGTTGTCAGAAAAGACATTCAGTCCATTCAGTCTGCCCTGTTATACCCTATGCTACCCAGGGACCTAATGTCTAGACAGGTTTATGCTTCAGATCCCACCCCTCCCTTACCCTTTGTCATACTGCTACCCCACAGAGTAGCTATTAATCCCTTCACTCTGTACCAGCTGTGCATGAATCCACTGATAGTTGTTGCACCCACCACATCAGCTAGAAGGCTGTTCCATGGCTCAACCACCCTCTCTGTAAAGTAAACCTTTCACATATCCCTCCTGAATCTCCACCCCACCTCACCTGCTTCCACACATGTCCCTGTGTTCTTGACTCACCGTGTCTACTGAATGGTTTCTTACAGTATCACTTATTCATTCCTTTCAGAAACCTGAAGGTCTCTCTCAGACTACCCCCTCCCTTCTGGCCTACAGCAAGTACACGTTCAGTGCCGCAAGCAGCCACCACAGAAAAATTATGGAACTATATTATTATTATTATATAATTATAAGTTATATCATCTTCAGCATCACTGTAATGCAGGCAATGTTTTTGGTAGCCTTGGGCTATGGGACTGTTTGAATTTTGAACCGGAAAGTTAATGATTTGCCAGTGGCTTCAGGACAATAAGGGATGGCACCTGCTCGAGGCTGCAAAAATATGGTTTGATGACTGTATGAAACATGAATTGTTGTATCCCATGCAGGTTAAGTTCTTGATGAGGAAGCCTGGGACAGCCATGGTCCAGATGGGAGATGAATATGCAGTGGACAGAGCCCTTACACACCTCAATAATGCTATCATCTTTGGCAAGAAGATTTCCATTTGGTAGGTAACATCCTCAGAATCTGGGATATGTGTGGTTTAGAGAACTGGGCTACAATATTTCTTAACTGCAATGATTTGAACCAGTTTGGCCGTAAATGGCAGATCTAGGTTTTAGGCAGATTCGACACCATGATCGCTGTATCTAATGTCTGCACCAAATCTCAGAAAATGTCTTAAATTTAAAAAAATGAAAAAAATCAGGGCATGGGATGCTGAAATCAGACCAGCTGTGAATTAAGCCACGTCTTCCAAACTTGGTGTCATCCAACTGCAGCCTAACCTCGTAAGCGCATCCCCCCCCCCCGAGCAGTCTGCTGTTCTTCCTACTCCCTCAATGTTTAAATGGGAAATTATTCCAAAGGTTATTGGAAATGTAAAATATAGGTTGTTCTGCTTGTACTGGTAGCATGTACTAGCAACAGAAACTGTAAAACAAAGTAATTTAAAAAAAAAGTTCCTCAGATTTAATACGGGGTCGTGAGTTAGGACATCATCCTTGTTTTCAGAGCACACAGTACTTTGATGATTCCATTTTAGTTCTCTGTCTCTAATTATTGATTTCCAAGCCCTTTGTGAAAAGATTTTCTTTAAAAAAAAAAAAATTAAGATATAAATTTACAGTAACATATTTAATTTGTATTATACAGTGGCAAAAACAATTCTAGCATTCTGACTGGCTGGTGACCTCTAGACACAGTGATGTTATTAGACAATAACATCACTGTATCTAGGGCAGGCACCAGCACGACCGTATAACATTAAAAGAAGTTACTCCCCACTCATTCCTTGAAGTTGTTTACATTCCCTCGCTTCTGCTCTGTCTGCAGCACAGACATACTAACATCATAACAGTGCTGCACTCCCTTACAAATCTCCCAGCATGTGAGTGTCCCAATGTCATGTAAAGGCACTCACAGCACACACAATACTGTACCAGAAAAAAACCTAATGTAACTTGAATGCCCATGTTTTTTTTGTCCCTGAAGTGAGCGACTTCACTGAACTGCACAGATCGTAACTGCTGATCACGCGGTTCATTGAAGCCTGTCAGTTCAAACACCCATATCCTCTCATCAACGTCAATGTGAGTGCCTAATTAAAATTCATTTTCTAGGTTACAACTTACAAAAATGGCACACACAACAACACAGATTAGACCTTTTGTATAGCCTTTGACTATCGCAGCTGCATAAGTGCATGCTCACTCAGTCCTTACCACTTGCTCTTTCCCCACCTCATTGAAAACTAACCAAAACGAAGAAGAAAAATCATGGGCAAAACTGTCTGAATGAAAGTAGGTGGCCAACAAGAACTGTCTGTCTGGCTCTGTCTCGGCTGGGGGGGGGAAGGGATGAGAGAAACTGACAGACCCACAGAAATCTGAAGGGGGAAGGGGAAAGGAAGCATGAAGCACCAGCCCCACCTACTGGACTACTTTTCTTCACACTCACAACATGCAGTATATGCCTTACACACACACACGCGCAATAATACCCTCCAGGGTGGGCATTATTGGGGAATACCGGACCTTCCAGAGGCTATAAGGCCCTCGGCCTGTGGCATTGAGCCTCATTATGCCCCTGGGTGGTCCAGTATTTCCCAGTAATGCCCACCCTATCAGATATTAATGCCTACATAACGTCACTCCTGGGGTGATGGAAGCACTCGGCTTCACCACATGCTTCAACCCCAGAAGTGATGTTATTACACAATAACACACATTGCTTACATATATGGATACATCTTTTAAATAGCATATAAAAACATGCTAACAAATGCAATAATACCATTGTTCCAGAGGTGATAATAGTATTGTTGAAAAGTGATAATACTATTGTTCTTAGCCTGTAATACTAAGAGTAATTTCCCCACTGCCTAGCATTGGCAAAAAATTTTTTTTTCATTTCTTTTGACAAAAAAAAAAACAATCTGGTTGATCCTGCCTTCACTCAGCACTACAGTGAACCAACAGGTAAGACGAGTGTTCACTGCAGTGTTCCATGCACAAGTGAGTGTTAAGTGCAGTCACTGGGTGCCCACTGTTGAGTGAGTGCACAATGAACTTATCCGGTGCCCATTGTCCAACCAATGCATTTTTAAAAATTGGATCCACATATTACAAAAAATAACAGACATTAGAGTATGTGTTACAAGGGGTCTGGGGTCTGGGGACATGGGAAACCTCTTGAGCTTTCCCATGTCCCCAGAACCTCTCAATGGTAGTACTCCCTTGTAACACACATTCTAATATCCATTATTCTGTTTGTTGTGCACATTCTAAACCGTTGTGAGCATTCCGAAGTGGTGCTGTGCACATTCCAAACAGTTGTTCTGCGCACTTCAAAGGTCATAACATTTTAAATTCCTCATTTACCCCACACACAGCAGCTTATTAAGCACCAGTGCTCAACGTTGTACCTTTTAACATGCAAACGTTTGTAAATTTGATTTTGATCACAGCTCAGAAAAAAGAAATGGCAAGATTTTTTATTTTTATTTGGGGGAGGAGTGTCTGTGACTCCTTCGTAAAAAAACATATACTATATAAAATAAAATATGGGAAATCACACAGAACTTGGCATGTGCTTCCACGTCAGGGCTAAGATGACAACAAGGATCTCTTGAGCTTCTCTCTTGAGGTTCATCTGCTGTCATTTCAGCCCCTAGATGGAAACAAAGCCTTGTTGTGTATGGTTGCCCATACATTATTCTCTGTTTCTAATTTCTTCTTTTTAAAGGGAAACTCCTGCAAAGCCGCAAAGTGCAGCAACTGCTTCAGAAATGCCGGATTAGGGCTTTTAGCACTAAACTAAATGTTGCATTTACCTGCTACATTGCTATTTTACTTTTAAAGACCCGCCACCATTCATAATGCCTGCAAAGCTGCCTGCAGCCATCTCGCTAACCCTGGGCCACTTCTGGTGCACAGGTTATGCTAATGAGGGCTACCAACTAATGGCAGAGCTGGTAGCCCTCAGTAACATAACCTGCAGGCCAGAAGCCATCCAGGGTTGGCGAAATGGCCACAAGCAGCTCTGCAGGTATTATGGGTGGCACAGTTCTTTAAAAGCAAAATCACAACACAGCAGATGCTAAAAGCCTAACTGAGCATTTCAGCGGCTGCTGCTGTACTTTCCACCCTTGTAGGGGTTTCCCTTTAAGAGGAACATCAACCTCAATTTTTTTTCATTAACGTACTTGGATATTTTGGCATGTGTGAAGTCTGTTTACTGCCCCGGTGTATTTGCTAAGCAAATGAGGATCAAGGTTAAAGTTCTTATCTAGTAAATCAGAAGTTGTTGGAATGCCGAGTGGCCTGAAGCAAAGTCGAGTGCGCTTATCAATCTAATGGATTATTTTTTCCCAGAAAATAACTAGCGCTAAGGTCCTTTTTGCTAATTTAAACTTCTCTCTCAAAATCTTTCCCTTTTGGCACTGAAAGCTGTTTTCTAAACTTAAAAGACGTTTGCTTCCATGGCAGTAGAGTTCTGTTTATACCAAATGACAAAGACAAGAATGTGTGACCACTGAAGCAGGATTGTTTGCATTAGATGACCCTAGTGTGACTGATAACACATGACAGGGTGTGCGTGCGGTCATGTTCTAATATACACACACCTTGGGTGTGTTAAGGCACATGTAATGATGCATAATCACATGATGCGTTTGCACCAATGTTAGAGTAGGATTTTTCTTATCCATTTTATAAAGTGAGACACTTCTCTATGCAGAACATTACATGAGGTGTATCATTTAAGTGTCCATCTGTTTGTTTTTATACAAAAAGCAAAATGGTAGGTTGTAATCCTTCTTATTTGACTAACAGAAACTTACTATAAAGCTCTCAAAGTCACATAGGTTATAAATCAGCTTGGAGATGCCCTTTTTCCAGAGTAAACATTTTTATGCAGAAGTATAACAGCAGAAAATCTACACACTGTTAGGTCTTTAAAGTAATCTAGAAATTCTAATGTCTGATCCTGAAAATTACATGCAGGGACCTAAAAGAAATTATCCCAGAAGAGCCAGGCACCAAAAGATGCCACAGTTCAAGATGCAAAATCTGTGCACATATACAGTGCTGGAAATGGGGGTGGGACGACTCGGACCCAGGAGTAAAATTAACAGCATGGCTCAGTTCCAGCAGTAAAATGGGGAATGTGTAACATTTACCCACCAAAAGACCAAAAAACCCCCAATAAATAACATGTTAATATACAACATATAATGAGGACATGTATCCCCAGTCCCCTGTCAGGTATGTTCCATCCTGCATGAAAGATGGTGGGGTTCCCCAGCACTACGCAAACATAGATGAATACAACGGCGTATATTCTTCACATACTGGTAAAATATATTGCTTCAGAGGTGTGCATAGCTGTCACTCCAAGAACCTGATATGCTTGATCACATGTAAAAAGTAAACAGATGCCCAGTATGTAAGTGAAACCAGCCAGACTCCAAGAGCCTGAATAAACTTAAGATTCGTAATACAACACCCAGACATGCAGGCCCCAGTGGGGGAGCATTTCCCTTAGAAACCATACACCCAGCAGAACCCGACAGCCACAGCATTAAAGGGCAAATTTAAAGAAATTCAAAAGAGGAGACCATGGAAATAAAAGTCATAACACTGTTCAAAACTCATGAATATGGACCGAACAGGGATGTGTTTTCTTTTACCTGTAATAATCTGCAGGTTTGTAATTTTCAGGATTAAAAATTCAGAAATTCTAGATTACTTCAAAGTCTGCTTTACGGAGAATTTTGCTATATTTTATAGGTTTCCTGCTATTAAACTCCTGCATAAATCTTTTACTCTGGAAAAGGTTATGCATCTCTAGCTGATTTATAACCCACTAGAAAATAGGCATGAAAAATAATGCATGCTGATTGGCTAAAAGCCTACCCAGCCATGCATTAATTTTTCAATAACACCCGTTAAATAATGAGTGCCACTTCAGGGTGCCCCATTACTTAGGCTACCCTTGGGCCAACCCGAAGTTTAAAACTTGTCAGCTGCCATCTTTTCCCACCTGATAAGTGAGCGGCTCGCCGACATAGCCCAGGTCGCATTCATTGTATCCATGCTCACCCGCAACACAAACAGCAGCAGAAACAGAAGAGTGAGTCTGGTGGGGTTCATTTTATTTTTTTTTTTTAAAGAAAAATAATTTTCCTGCCTCGTATATTCTCTCGCAGCTCTGCTCCACTTCTAACTGAATCGCCAACAGGATTTCGGTCAGTCTGCTGACCGTGCTCACATTCATTTATTTCCTTTCCCTATCGCCATGACAACACCTGCCAGTCCATCCATTAAAAAAATATATGTTTTTTAAGCATAAGTGGATTGCCACTAAGGGGGGCAATAAATAAATAAATATAAGTAAATAAAAACATAATGAAACCGGAGTGAAGGGTTACCATGACAACCACCTCCAAACTGAGAACTGCAGGGACTCCAGCTGGACAAAAGTCCTTTGCTCAAAAAAGAAATCACACATTGCAATGCAGGTGGAAGAACTATTTTATGTTACAAAATAAATGAAACACTAATAGCTTTAATATTTAAACATAGAATTTTTTTGTAACATATACAATACACTGGCCCATTTTCTAAGCACAATAATACCCTCCAGGGTGGGCGTTATTGGGATATAATGGACCTTCCAGGGGCTATAAGGCCCTCTGCCTGTGGCGTCGGCCTCATTACACCCCTGGGCGGTCTGTTATATCCCAATAACGCCCACTCTGTCTGGTATTATTGCTTACATATTTTGAAGACTGCCCATTTTGCCTATGGAAACCTCAATTGTTTATAGTTCTGCTGCTATAATATTTCCTTATATACAGAACTGTCACACTTGTGTAACAGATACTTATACCTCAAGGGGGTGAGTTTAATATTCTAATTAGCACTCCGTTCTACAGCATAAACCTCCAAGTCTGCTAAGATTTGTAATGTTTATCAACACTGCAGAGTCCTCATAAGGAAGATATCAGCAAGACAGAAAACATCCCAGAGGAACCATTTGTTAAATGATGAGCTACTAAACATGTTGCCAGCTCATGTAGCTATTAATTAAAACACATTACATGTGTTTAATCTTATCTTGTTTGCTCTGTTTCCTGTTTATTTGACCAAAGTTCAAGATAGAGTTAGACAGTACATGAATTAGAAGAAACATACACTATACAAAATAATTAGAGGTGTTTCTAGGGACTAAAAAGATTAAGAGCTTGAGCCCCCTTCCCACCCCACCGCTGCTACCCAGTAAAATAACAAACAAACTGAGGGGTCAGTATTTAGGAACTGGGAATTTTTTCTTCAAGACTAATGAATAAAGATTTGGAACACCAGCATGTAATGCCCACCCCTAGTGATGCCCCTGAAAGTAAGGTATGGACATCCATACAGAACAAGGCTGATGTCTCCATCTTGAGATGAGATGACATCATAGAGACCTCTCATGCTTCGCTCTCGAGGTCTATGAAGTCCTCTCACCCCTCAACAGAAACAATGCCTTGTTGTGTACAGTTGGTGGGAGTGATAACAGTGGAGGGGTATAAGAATGCATGGGATAGGCATAAGAGAATCACAGTGTAAAAGACGGGGAGGGATAAAGAGCGGTAGATAAGTACGGTCTACAGTAACAATGTAGGTAGGGGAAAAATGGGCAGACTGGGTGGGCCAAGTCATTCTTATCTGCCATCATATTTTCTCTTACTATGTTTTTATTATTCTCTACCTTACAACAGTGCCTTATAAAGAAGCCTATGAGACTTTGAAAGCATGTATATTTTAGTAGAAAAAAAATAATATTACAACTTATCTTTTTATTTTTGTGTCAGTTCTTCTCTATCACAGCAGCACAATTCCTCCTTGTACTGTTGGTTTTGAAATAGTCGTATTTATTTCCTTATTCTGCACCCCTTGTTAATATTTCCTTATTCCTTGCCCAAATTTAATTTTTTAATTACTCAACATGGAAACATAGACTCTTCTTCGAGGCTGTCTCTTCCATTAGGCCACACCTTTGGAACTATACTCACGTCAGTGCTAGGACCACATGGAAATGTTTGCTAGCTGAGGGCTGCCTACAAAGACATCATGTGTCAGTGTCTATGTATACATGGCCAGCTCAATCTCTTTCAGTTCTTCGATCATCCTCATCGAACCTGCTGCAGAAACATCGACCAAATAGCCATTGTCATTTTCTTTATTTTGATTTACTTTACATAACTTAAGTGTTGTCATCTCTGCATGCCGCCGAAATCAACAATGTTATTTCAGTACTGTGAGTGCAGAGAAGAAATTTTCAAACAGGACACACACAAGGTGCGTGTCTGCGGTCTACGCCTCTATCACAATGTCTGAACCTGTGAGATCTGCCAAAGCTGTTACCAAGCTACTAGGCAATGCTGAAGGAAAGTACAGGAAAAATGTCTCCTGGAAAAAACTTTGGTAGCCACGGAGAAAGCCCAAAGCCAGAAATCCATGTCACATCCTCTGTAGACCAAATCATGGATGACAAAGTCTAAGGACAGGGAGAGGGATCAGTCATCATCTCCACCCCATTAATCATTGGGCCATAAATACAAGCACAGGGATAAAGAGAGTTCCTCTTCTCCCATGAGGTCCTGGTTGACGTTGCAGCTTTCAGGTACTAAACAGATTTAGTCATTGACCACTCCAGCTCCCCTTCCATCGATGAGAAACCAAAGTCAGGGCTTGACTCAGGCACTGCTACACCTACTATGGACTGTACATTGCCATCATTGATGGGTCCCAGACCATAGTCAGCTTCAGTGGTCACAGCCTGTGGTCAGGGCATTAATGTCACTCTTGTGGTACTGGCATTGTTTTCAAAGATGATACAACAGATATTACCAGGCTTACCTATGCAGCCTGTGTTAGCATTGATGGGTGATACTGGCACTCAGCCCTTATCAACGCTATCTTCCAGTACACCATAAATAACTCCTTCTCAACCATCACCAACATTGCCAGCACAGTCCTCTGTTCCCATCACCAACAGAGAGGTCGACGACGAGGTGGAACATAATTCTGACCTCATTCTGGAGGAAGATTATGCAGAAGAAGATTATGAGGGGAAAACAGTGTATACCATGTTCCAGTTCTACCCTCTCCTCATGCATTAAGGATTCTGTGGTATATACACCCAGATCTCACCCAGAGGGTCCTACTTTTCAATCTATGTAACATAGAAACATATAAACATAGAATCTGACAGCAGATAAGGACCGCATGACCCACCTAATCTGCCCATTTCCCTACCTGTTGTATAAGCTGCAGATTCTAGTTATCCAACAGCCTACGTCCTCCTATTCCTCACTATAATTGCCTTATGTCTGTCCCATGCATTCTTGAATTCCCCCACTGTTTTTAACTCCACAACCTCCCCTGGAAGGTGGTTCCAAAAACAGTGGGGGCAGCTATTGAAACAAATGCAAACTGCCATTGGATTTGCTATGGATGAGGAGTCCACAAAGAAAATTTGATGGGTTTTTTGAAGGTACCCTGTACTTCATCCATTATTATTCCTCAAATTTATCCTGCTTTGGAGAATGCCATATTTGCTGCATGGGTACAGGCCTAACTCATTGTCAGCTGTACCTAGAAAGGCTGACAAGCAGTATCCTGCTCTTACTGCCTAGCCTTATTATGCCAATCAACTAGAGACAGATTCGGTGCTTATTATGGCTGTCCATAATAGATCCAGGGCATCTAAACACATGAGTACTCTGCCTCCTTACAAAGAATCCATCAGGCTGGATGTGATGGGCTAGTGCACATACACCACAGCCTCACTAGGCCTTAGAACTGCAAATTACCAGGCCCATACTCAAATATTAGAATAGCCTGTGGAAGGCTGCCAAAGCTACAGCCCAGGCTTTGCCAGAAGGATCCGCCAAGAATGAATTCATTAATACTTTGACTTCTAGTGCTGAGGTTGGCAAACACTTGCTCTGTTTAGCTTATGATGTCTCTGATGCTTCCACCAGAGTGGCTGCCTGTGGCATATGCATGAGGCATTATTCTTGGCTAAGGATTGCTGGATTTGCAAATGATCTACAGCTAGCAGCTTTACATGCTCCTTTTAGAGGGAGCAAACTATTTGGCTATGATGTTGAAGAGGCACTTAGAGGCCTTCAAACTTCTGACACTAGGGTCTGTTAAATCCCTGTATACCACACCCAGTATGTGGTAGTGGAACAGGATCTTTTCACCAGCCTGCTGCCAGAGGTGGCCACCAAGATTACTATCAGTAAGCCTGAGGTAAGGGTAGTGGCACTTGCCAGGCCCCCTTCCCCAGGTGCCCATTCTAATGCATCCACGCCATTGGAGCCAGTGAAGCTGCCCTCACTGATTCAGTCTGACTCAATTTCAGATTCTCCCTACACCACTGTTGCCTCCAGGGGTGGTCGTAGGGGGCTGACTCACCCCACATCTCAAGCAATGGAGGGAGGTGGCAACAAATGAATGGGTCCTGGAGATAATGGGAAGGGAACATGGTCCGGAGCTGTTAGAGGCCCTTTCAGAGCATTCTCTGCCTCCTGCCAGTTATCCTTCAGGACATTTGTCCCTTCTGAAAGAAGAAGTCCAGGATTTGATACACAAATGTGCAATAGAACCTGTTCCTCCTTATCAGCAGAGCAAAGGGTTCTATTCCAGATTCTTCCTGGTTCCCAAAAGGCAAGGAGATCTTCAGCCCATTTTAGATCTGAGAGGCCAAAGCTTCTGCATAGAATACAAGACGTTCTGCAAGATCTCCCTGTAAGCTCTAATTTCCTTGCTGCAAACTGGGAACTGGCTGTGCTCCCTAGATATAAAGCATGCATATCTTCATATCAAAATCAGGAAAGCTCACAGACAATATCTGAGCTTTATACTGGAGGGGGAGGATTGGCAGTTCAGAGTATTGCCCTTTGGCTTGTCTTCTGTGCCACAGCGCTTTACCAAATTCTTGGTACTTGTGGCAGCAGCCCTTTGCAGGGAAGGCCTGTATGTATTCCCATACCTGGACTACTGGCTCTTGAAAGCCAGTCCCAGGGAGCATCAGCTATACATCCTGTCTCAGACATGACAGTTGTTTGATAACATAGGAGTCACAGTGAATGTGCTAAAGTCTGTATTGACTCCTTGCCAGAGACTGAAGTATTTAGGGGCAGTCTTGGACACAGAAAAGGGCTATGATTTCCTGCCCTTTGACAGGGTGGAAAACATGATTGCTCAAGCCACACTGCTATAGAACAGTCATCAAGTCCCTGCCAGAACTTTTCTATGTCTTCTGGGATTCATGACAGCAGCTATTGTCACTGTGCCACTGGCCCGCTTACACTTGAGGATCTCTCAGTGAACAATAAGGGTCCAATGGGATCAGCTGATGGATGAGCTGAAGCAAACAGTCCTCATCATGAATCAGAGCACTGATGTGGTGGATGGATCACAACAACCTATTAAAGAGGATCTCTGTAATTCTTACCTACAGTATATATGTGCCTTTGGTAGACAATACCCACGATAGCCAAAATGCATAGCATTTGAATTGTTTAAATCCATGGTTAAATAAACTGAACAAAAGAGCCAGTAAAAGAGTAAGTAACCACACAGTGCATCAGTCACATCACTGACTGTACAGTGTGGCATATGCTCCTGATCATGAACTGTGAGACAAACATGAGAAGCAGCAGTGTTTCCAACCTGTCACTCACTGAAAGTGACAGTGTTGCTGCTAAGAATCATTTATTATCAGAGTACTGTAGACCATCTTTAAAATGACACATGCTCACCCAAGGATCATAAAGTTTTCTTCATCCCTGATGCAGTATCATTCTGTAGTGTACATTCACAAACAGAGGAAAATAATAAAGGTCATGTTTTGTTGAGCTGCCAAAAGGTACAACCAACAGTCAGACATGGCATGTTTACAGGTGCTCAGCTGTAGTCCAACAGCTCTATAGCATCCTAGATGGGTCACATTTTCTACCAAGCTAAGATCAATAATTGCACTTGCCACCTGTATAACAAACTGATGCGTGCAGGTATTTCACAAGGGAAACCACACAAGAAAACTCATTACCGATTTTTCAGATAGCTGTCCTTTCCCTGGTGTCTAGTGGCACCCCTCAATCGTCCAGTCACCATCCCTGTAATTAACTAAATATTCCTAGTGTCTTGTGGCACCCCCATCCTCCAATCACCACCCCACAATTCATGAATTATTCCCTTGTGTCTAGTGATACCCCCCCCCCATCTTCCAGTTACCATCCACATAATTAATGAATTATTCCCTGGTGTCCAGTGGCACCTCCCACCTGCCAATTCCTTGTTGGTGTCAGGATATCGAAGTCCCTGGTGTCCAGTGGCACCCGCTGCCCTCCAGTTGCTCACCCACTGTAGCCTAACTGAAGTCCCTGGTGTTCAGTGGAACTCCTCACCCCCGAGCACCTGTCCTACAAGAAAGTTGGTAGCCCTGGTGTGTAGATGCCCCCCTACACCAGGCATACCGCCATGCCACCCCCTAATGTAGTCACCGGTGACACGGGGAGATGATACAGCAATCAACACAGCCCTCCCCTCACCACCTCAGCTGGCCACTGTATGCAAGGACAAGGAATGCACATACTGTCTACTTTTTTTTACATCTTCTGGGACTCATGGCAGCAGCCATTGTCACTGTGCCACTGGATCACTTATACATTTATTTACTTATATACTAATATACCCCTTTGTCTAGCCAATGTATGGTTAAAGGCCCCCACTGCTGTGCCTCTACCACCTCCACTGGCAGTCTGTTCCAAGCATCTACCACCCTTTCAGATAAGTAGTACTTCCTCACATCCCTCTTAAAAAAATGCAGCTTAATTTTGCATGTCCCTAGCCCTGGTGCCCTTTCTCTTTTAAAGGAGACTCCTCTCCAACACCCTGTTCACCCTTGTGAGGTACTTCTTAATCTGTATCATGTCCCCTCTTCAGTCACTCCTTATAAGGCTTCTCTCGCAACCCCTGCTCCATTTTAATTGCCTTCTTCTGGACTGCCTCCACCCTGTCTATGTCCTTTCTGAGGTGCAGCCTCAAAAACTGGACACAGTACTCCTGGTGGGGTCTGACCAGCGAGCAATACAGTAGCAAGACTACTCTTCCTCCTGCTGTAGACACTCATTCCTATGCACCCTAGCATCCCACTAGCCCTACCCATGTTTTTGTCACACTGCCCTGCCACTTTCAGATCATCAGTTATTATACCAATTGTCTGGCTCAATTCAAAACTGACCTCAAACAGCACTTTATAACACTCTCTTAGTACATCTGCCATTAATTCCAGCCACACCTGCTCTCTCTGCCCCCAGCGAGCACTCGGCAGGCCTCAGGGACCTCCTCCCTCTGTCCCTTCTCATGACTTGCCTCAGCAATCAATTTGCATCATGCTCCTTCGGCACCTGACACCCCACCTCCCCCCACCCCCAACTCCCAGTCCTGTGGGTTTTCTAACAGTCACTACTAATGCAGGCTGCTTGACCATGCCCCCTCACACCCCACCATTTACTCTAGCATGTCTTCTCTACTCAGCTTCCCTCACCCCTATTTCTCCCTATACCTTATTGCCCTTCTTCCCCACTGTAGTACCTACTCTCTCTTGTACCTCCTTTCTTCACCCCACTGACTGCTATCTCCGTCCCTCTGAACTACTGACAAGGTACTTTGTGGCTGCTTATTCCCCCCCTTCACCCTCATAAAGTGTTTTTCTTGTTATTTTAATGAGTACCTATGTTTTGAGTTATTCTGTAAGTTCTGAATCCAAGCTGTATCATTCATTGTGATGTACTTTTGCTTTCTCCTATCTATTTGTTTATTTATTGAAATGTTTCACCAGGAAGGCACACTGAGCGACAAGTCGCTCGTCTCTTGGTGCGACCTGGGGGGAAGGGGTACATTAGGAATGAGACATTAAACATTCAAGTTATAAGTTCAACATTAACATACAGTTGTAAGGTAGATGCTTACAAACAGTGTTACAACAGTGTTGAATATGATAGATAAAAACAGTGGACAATAATAAGTGCTCGGTTAATAAGTAACAAGTGCTTATGTGAAAGAAAAGGGGGGAAAAGAGACGCAGTGGTGAGATGTGCGGGGAGGGGGAAGAGTTGTGTCCCCGGAGACCACTTCCGAATGCAAGGATCCTGCACTGCACTGACCAGAGAGAAGGGGATAAGGTAGTGTCCCAGAGAGACCCTTTCAGGATGGTGGGGGAAGGGAATAGATGAGAGATGCAAGCCCCTTTGTGGGGTAGGGGAGGGGCCCATGGAGACCATTCGGGGCCCCATTATATTCTGTGAGAGATCAAGGGAGGCCAGTAAGGGGGAGCAATTTGGGAAAAGGGGATGAGAGCTAAGAATTTGGGTGGGTGTGTACAAGGTAAAATGAAAGTGATGGTAGAGGGGTAGGGTTTGTCCAGGGCTTAAAGGAGGAAGTTAGGGAGGGACATGGCAGGAGCAGCTAGGAGCAAGATAATTACTGAGGGCAGAGCTGATGGAGTAGGCAGAGGATGAGTGCCAGATCTGAGGGGGGAGAGAATTCCAGATTTTTGGGAGGCAGTGAGAGTAACCGGATTGGCAGATTTGGGAGGATCTGCGGGGAACTACCACAGTGCGAGAGTCGGTTGATCTAAGGGAATGTGAGGGTGGGGGGTGTTATAAAGGAGGAGGTGAGATAGGAAGGGAGCACATCCAACCAGTGCTTGGAGGTGAATTTAACATAGTGGGAGAGCTACCTATTTGCAAGAGAGGGGAAGGATAGGGCACGATAACGATCACAGTGGTGGGTGCGAGGGGGGGGAGCATCCAAGGCAAAGCAGCAGAAGGAATTGAAGAGGGTGTCAAGTCTGGCCAGGGAGGACTTGGGGACAGCACCATAGACTAGGTCACAGTGGTCAAAAATGGGCAGTATCATCTTCTGGACAAGTTCACGCCTAGCAGTAGGAGGGATGCCACTACAGTTCCTGAACAGGTCACCAAGCTTGGGGAGCAGTTTTTTCTGGATGGCGTCAGTATGCCCAGAGAAGTTTAGGTGTTGGTCCAACCAAACACCTAAGTACCTGAAGGAGGATGTGTCCTCAAGTAAAGTCCTATCAAGGGTATGAAAAATGGGTAGGGAAGGAAGCCTTGAGAGTCTCTGCCTTGTGCCAAAGGTCATGGAGACGGTCTTCTTGGCATTGAGGAAAAGTTGATGGTTAGCAAACCAGAGCTGAACCTTGTCAAAGTCTAGCTGTAAGCTGCTGGTAACCTCATCAGGACAGGAGCCAGATGCATACAGGACTGTATCATCGGCATACATATGTATAGCAGAGGATGGGGAGGAAACAGAGGGAAGGTCATTTAAGAAGATGGAGACTAGGAGGGGCCGTAATACAGAGCCCTGGGGACTCCAGTACTAATTGGGAGGGGAGAGGAAGTGGCATCCAAGATCTTAACTGACTGGGTTCTTCCAATAAGGTAAGTCTTAATCCAGTTTGTGGCAGAAGAAGATAGTCCAGCAGCCAGGAGTGAGTCTAGCAGAAGGGAGTGAGACAGTGTTGAAGGCCTTCATCAGGTCAACAAAAAGGGCACAGGTAATTTGGTCATTGTCCATCTTGGTTAGGATGGAATCTGTGAGCCGTAGGAGAGAGGTGGTGATTGAGTGGTTTTTCCTGAAACCAGATTGGAAAGGGGTGAAAAAGGAGGTGTCAGAAAATAGGTGAGTGGGAGAGGACAATGTGTTCTTGAAGCTTGGCAAGGGTAGGGAGGAGAGAAATGGGGCGATAATTGCCGGGGGATGAGGGGTCACCCCCTTTTGGTAGAGGGAGGACCACTGCATGTTTCCATGAAGAGGGGACTGAGGCAGTAGAGAATGAGAGATTTAAGATTATTGAGAGGGGGTAGGCATTGGCCAAAGCAGAGAGGGAGAGGGAGAGGAGTTTTGGGTCAAAGCCATCGGGTAAGGCACCTTTAGAGGGGTTGATGATAAGGAGGGCACATAGGGCATCGTTTGGAGTTACAGTAGCAAAAGAGAAGGGGAGGTGGGAGGGTGATGACGGGGACAGATGGTGGGGATGGGGAGGACGGGAGAGATTTCAATAGTTCAGTTGTGCAGGAGGTATAGTAGGCGTTAAATTCCGCAGTTACAACTGGTGAGTCAGATACTAGTGAGCTATTTACTTTAAGTACCGGGGATGCTGGATGGGATGAGGGGGTAAATAGGGCATGGACCACCTTCCAGAACTTTGATGGGGCATTTATGTTGGTGATGAAGGCACATGTGAAATATTCGGACTTGGATAACCTTGTAGCCCTGGTGCAAGCATTTCCGAGCATGCAGTGTTTAGTAAGGTCAGTAGGATGCTGGGTAGCTTTATAACGCTTCCAGGCTCGATCTCTAGCCCTGAGGCAGGCCAGACATTCAGGGATTGTCCAAGGTAAGTGGTTACCTCTGACTCTGGTTTGTTTGAGTGGGGCAAAGACGCTCCAGTTTGCAAGAAAGATTTCTTTGAAGTAGGCAAGGGCCTTATCGACCGAGGGGAAGGAGGTTAGGGGGGACCAGTCAGAAGTGGCAAGGTTACTGAGGAGAGGTTCAAGGTCAAGAGACTTGAAAGAGCGTAGTTGTATGGTTTTGTGTGGTGATTTAGTTCTGTGGACTTTCCTAACTATGTATATTGGGGTCATGGTCACTGACAGCATCGGGAAGGATGCTAAAGGTGATAACGCGGTGGGGGTGGGAGGTAAGGACCCAGTCAAGTAGGGAGTGTTGTTGTGTCTTGTGGTTTGGGCGGGTGGGTTCAGAGATCAGTTGGTAGAGGTTTAGGGTTCCGATTTCATTTTTAGTTTGGTAGTTTTAGGTGACAACCAATTTATATTGAAGTCACCTAGGATGAATAGTTCCCTAGAGCGAGCAAGGGAAGGGATGGAGGTTAGGAGGTCTAGCTCGACTATAGGATGGACATTTGGGTGGCAGTATATGCCAGCTACGAAGACTGGGAGAGTGAAGGGGAGGATCACATGGCTAGCTAGCGCATCAAGTGTCTCTGGATTGGAGGATGAATAGACGATGAAATATCAAATGGAAGCTAGGACATAAATGGCCACACCACCACTCCTGCCAGCACGGTCTTGCCTTAGCAGTGAGTAGCTAGAAATGGAGACTTAGTGGTCAGGGATAGTGCCCTTTAGCCAAGTTTCTGAAATTATTAGAATGTCTGGTTTTAGAGTGCACACCATGGTCTGAATCTGGTCTATTTTTTGCAACAACGGGTGTTTAGATGTAGGATCATTAAGCCCTTTGGGAGGGCTGAGAGTAGAGAGTGAGGGGAGGTAATAGAGGAGGAAGCACCAGAGGAGCTAGGGGCAATAGGGCCTGGGTTGGGGTGGATCTCCCAAGTGGAGAGCAAGAGGAGAGTGAGTATGAGAAACTGGAGCTTAGGGGATTTTGAAGGGGCTACCGAGGAGGTTGGGAGTTTAGAGGAGACAGGAGTGGATGAGTGAGGAAGAAGAAGAAGGTGCACAACTGCAATGAAAGGGGACACCGTTGTCACAAACCCACTCAGCAGGTCAGGCCTTCTACTCCCAAAGTGCCAACCTCTGAGCGCAGTCTTGTGAACAGTGTAACAGACAAGGTAACCCTCGTGTCTGTCTTGTGAATTCAGATCAACCTTTGGTCTCAAGTTCTGGAGGGATTCAAACTGTTAACCTCTTGTTAGCATACCCAATGCACAGGCTCAGATATATCTGTCTTTGAGGGGCCAGATATTTTTGCCTACGAGCACCTGACCAGGTGTACAGAAATTAACCCTTTATAACTTTAATAAAGACCTCAGATTAAAACACTTCTCTTTCCAGTTTGGTATCACCATTCAAGCTTATGTCTATTGTCTGCTATAACCATGTACTTTTCTTACAAATAAAAAGAAGTCAAAGACAGACCAAGTAAGTTCTAAAAAGAATTGTACTATAATAGATAAGAATATGTAAAACACAACAATACAGAACTGTTATATCACAAGACACACAAATCTTTTTAAAAGAACAAGGTTTAAAACAGTGCAATTCCTACTACAGTACTTAAACTCTAAATACTTGCTTACGGTGCCCCAAAGATGTGTCCTTGTCAGAGTCTAGGTAAAAATGTGTCTCTGTGAAGTAAAACAGACTAAATTAAATGCTGGTTTTTACCCCACCTCTTTTCAGGAGGTCACCTAGCTCCTCCCTGTCAGGATATATGAAAATATATATCTTATACAAAAGTATTACATTCTGCAACTTCAGCATAATTCATGTCCTTCAAATGACACTTTGTTTGATCTCATGCTGTATCCTCCCTCACACAGGCTTCACAGGAACATTTACAACCTTGCACCCCTGTGTAACAACCTAGGTTCCTCTCCAACGTCATAAACCTTCTTTATGATTTCTCTCTTAACAAAATTAACTTATAAAAGTCTGTAATTAACTCAGAGAAACAAGATCCTTGATTAAAGTCTTCCATGTAACATGTTGTCTCTAAAAACTGAGTGTGTGTGAACTCACATGCTGTCAGTATTTCCTCATGGCTTCCATATCTCAGCTGAAATCCGGGGGGGGGAGATGATTGAGGTCATTCCTAGAGCATTTGATTTTCAGCAGAAGACATTCAGTAATACATTTTACATTAAAAAGAAATAATACAGCACTCAGAACTGGCAGTCTACATCACAACAGTTATCAAAGCCGCATGAGGAATAGTGGTAGAGTGAGACCATATTTCAAATGGGGTGGATGGAGTGATAGCATGGATGTGGGTAGGGAACTGGAGATAGTAACTGATAGGGTTGGGAGAGTTATTAGGAATAGATGCGTAATGAGCAAGTGGAGTTGGCAAAAAGAGGTATATGTGCAGAACAAGGGGGAGAGGAGAGGAGAGGAGAAGAGAGGAGAGAAGAGAAGAGAAGAGAAGAGAAGAGAAGAGAAGAGAAGAGAAGAGAAGAAAATAGGGGATGCATTGTTCATAAAGGCAAAGAAATTAGTGAATAACTGATTTAGGGACAGGAAGGAATTTGTAAGCAGGGAGCGTGGAGGGGGGCTGGTCAGATTGAGTGAGTAGCTGTAGTTTATGAAGGTATCTGTAAGAACAATAGTCAGGGACCACGTTAGAGAAAGATTGTGTCTCTCTAGTGGCTGTATACTATAACTTGCTAATGGAAAAATGGACACTTAAAAAAAATATCCTATTGTACTTCATTTTGCAATCTGTGATGTGGAACCTTTGTGAAAGAGCTTGCGCTCAAAGGTCTTTTCCGAATCACTAAATAAATAAAATAATCCTAACTTCCCTTTCCTGCTTAGTGACTGTCAGAATTTCTTTCATCCTATGCCCAGCTCCTGGTTCCTATACCCTAGGTGCATGACTTTGCACTTTGAACCACAACTGCCATGCTCCTGACCACTCCTCGAGTTTCCCGAAGATCCCTGCACATTCTCTCCACCTCCTTCTGAGTGTCCACCATATTGCAGATTTTGGTTTCATTTGCAAAAAGGCATACATCCCCTTCCAATTCTTCTGTGATGTCAGTTATGAAGACACTGATGAGGACCTGTTCCAGTACTGAGCTCTGTGGCACCCTGCTTGTCACCCGCTCATCATCAAGAGTGCCATTATCCACCATGCTCTGTCACTTATATGTTAACCAGTTTCTAACCCAATTCACCACTTTGGATGCCACCCCTAGGTTGTTCAGTTTCTTAATCAGTCTCCTGTGCAGCACATTAACTTGCTAAAGTCCAGATAGGCCACATCTACTGCCCTCCCCTGATCTACATTTCCCTGGTCACCCAGTCAAAGAAATCAGATTCATCTGATACATTCCTCCCCTCCCCCATGAATTCATGCTGCGTGTGGTCTTGCAGCCCACTGGATTCAAGGTACTCAACCAGTCTTTCACTTAGTAGGGTTTCTATTAATTTCCCCAGCACTGAAGTGAGACTGACTGGCCTACAGTTGCTTTCCTCTTCCCTGATGCCACTCTTACGTACTCATTTATTTCCAGTGAACTGTTGAATAAAGCTGTCAGTGGTGCAGCTGGCACATACCCTTGTTGCTTTAGTACCCTTAGGTGTATCCCATTTGAAAGGCATAGCTTTGTCCACATCACAGGAGCAAGTTCCTTCAAGACTCTTTTCACTAAAAATGGATCCGTGTCCATCCCCCTCCTATTCCTGATATTCCCTACTGATCCTTTCCCCCTCCCTCCACTGTAAAGACTAAGCAGAAGTACTTGTTCAGGATGGCAGCTTTTTCTCTGTTGTCTTCTGTGCAATCTCCCCCAACTGCTCTTTTAATCCTCACTATCCCTCCCCTTGCTTTCTTCTTCTTCTCACTTATGTATCTGAAGAACGTATATCCCCTTTAGCTACCCCTCTGGTTATCTTTCCTCTGTCTGCACTTTTGCTCCCCTCACTGCCTTTCCTGCTTACCTCTGTTTTAATTTGAATATATCCCTGTCTTCTTCCATCTGTTTCCTTATATGTCCTGAATGACACCCTTTTTTTCCTTTATCACCTTGACTACTCCCCTAGAGAACCATAATGGTCTCTTTTTCTTTCTGCTTTACACATTTCCTTCATGCATAGGCTGGTTGCCTTAATTATGTATTTATTTTTTTTATTTTAGTCTTTGGTAACTGGGTAAGGCCCACTAGGCACAAGTGCCTGTTTTCAGGGGTGACCTGGGAGCACTGGGCAGTTAAGTGACTTGCTCAGGGTCACACAGTATGCAAGTGGAGCTGTGGGATTCAAACCCAGGTCTGGTCTGCTGGATGTCACCAGATTTGCAGCTCAGAGCCTTAAACCACTGTGCTATACTGCCTCCCAATCACAATTATGCCCATCACTTATTTTTCCCCATTATACCTGTACCCTACCCTGGCAATCCCTTGTATGCAGTTTTTGAGGCAGTCTCCCATTTCTTTAAAATCTGCCCTTCTAAAGTCCTGGGCCCTAATCCTCATGTGATTTGCCTTTGCTTCTGTCTTTATGTTAAACCACACTGTACAGTGATCATTAGTACCCAGGGGGGAACACTTTAAGTTTCCTTAACTACACTGTAGTTACGGTGTAACTACAGTGTAACTGTTCTGCAACTGCACTGCAATTACATGCAACAAACTTGTAACTACAGTGTAATTACTCCTGGTACATGCAATTAATGATTACCTGCCCTGCATTTACATTGAAACTGACACTTAAAATTAAGTGTGACCCCTAGGGGACTGCCTACTGTGATGTCTGCAGTGCTGTCCCTGTTCGTAAGCACCAGATCCAGCACTGCCCCATCCCTAGTGGGTTCTTTGACTAGCTGCCTGAGAAAAGTCCCTTGTAGGGAGTCATGGATGGCCCTACTACTTGCCAGAGCTGCAGCTGGAAGCTTCATTCCAGATGTGGCAGACTGAAGTCACCAATTAGCAACACCTCTCTTTCGTTTGTCATTCTGATGATGGCTTCCACAAGTACCTTATCCAACTACTCACACTGTGCTGGAGGTCTGTACACCACCCAAGTACAGATAAGTGTCCCAGAGCCTGTCTCTGGGATAACCCACAGCACCTCCAGCCCTTCCTTTTCCTCCAGTTGCCTTAACAGAGAATAGCCAGCTATGGTCATGTCCCACTCATGGTCCTCAGTGCACCATGACTCTGTTATGGCCACCAAATCCAGGCTAGTCTTCACCATGATGGCTTCCAGGTCTGGAGTTTTGCTTCCCAGACTCCATGCATTGGCACACATGACTCTCCATACCTTATTCCCTCCCTGCCTGCTTCCCTGCTTTCCCCTTCCCTTCCTGCCTGTGCTGTTCCCTGAAGGTCCCCCTGACCTAGTTCTGAAATCTGATGATCTGATGCCATGAGTTGAACAGAGGCCTTGTATGAAAAGCTTCATTGTAGGTTTCTGCTCAACTGATGTCACTGGATTCTTGAATTTACAAGTAATTGAAAGATGAATTTTGTGCCAGGAAGAAGGCAGCAATAACAAGAGACCCTAAATAAGGAAAAACACATGATCATTTTGAAACCAACACACAAAACAATTCACTAGGGGTAGTAAACATATTGTAAATCATGCAGACCCACATTGACAATTCTATTAAAAAATGTTTCAAACAAAGTTCCATTTCATTATATTCTCTCTTCTGATATGTTATGGCTGATGTCTTGTTGAAATGATTTGTATTATTTGTTTGACTAACACTGTGTCTGTGTAGTATTCTTCTACTTTATTTCATTCATACTTTAGCTTCTGGCATCCCATGTCTTGGCAGCATCCCCCGAGCCCTGTCACCAACCTGTCTCAGAGACTCCTGGATTAACCACCATGGTGGCCTTCCCTGTAAGGTCGTGCTATGCCTGCAGGGGATGCTGAGTAGGCCAGGACATCTTTCTCTGATATTTTTAATTGGTTTAGACTAGGGTGTTGGCATGCAATGAGGCACACCTCACATGCACTGACGTGCATGCATGACAGATCTGCCATCGCCCTGCCTCATCATGCTGTCCCCTCCATTGCTGCTGTTTGGCCTCTGTAAGTTGGCAGCCAAGTGGCAGGACCCAGAAACCCATACCCTGAGGGAGGAGAGCTGTCATGGGATGCTCAGACCTTCCTGTCCCATCCAACTCCCAAGTGACCCTGGTCCATTCGTGGCTGGAGGTGTAGCACTCAGCACCTCAACTCACTGAGCTGGCCTTCTTCCATGTCTTTGTTGTTTACTGATTTGCAGATCCTGGGTCTATGACACCATCATGATGTCACTTCTGCTGTTCAGCAACAATCACCAAACAGTGTGGAACAGTACACAGACACATAGGCATAACTGGCCAGAATTAGACCAAAAGTCTGTCTAGCCGATCCCTGGGCCACTCCTACCCAAGTAGTTTTGTCCAATGACACTGCTCTTTTCTAGAGACTCATCAAATTTAGGTTTCATGCTTCCTAATTTAGTCTGCCTTGACCATCTCATGTGGTGATACCTCTCTCCTTCCTATCACTTTCTGTGTACAGTGATATTTCTTTATGCTTAGCCTTACCCTTCTATTTATTTTTGTATATTTATTACAAATTTTACAGGAAGGGCATGTTGAGCTGTGAGGAGCTCATTTCCAGAGGCATCATGAGGGAAGGGTACTGGGGGAAACAAAAAGAACACACTGCAGAATAATACATATACAATAGTGTGTGGACAGCCATACACAACAAGACAGTGTTTCCATAGGGGGATTGAGAAGACATCTAGAGACCTCAAGAGCAAAGTAGTGCTAATGCCCAACATCAGTCCCATGATGTCTAAGGCATTAGCAAGTAGGTGATCAACTGGAACTTTTTATTTCTTGTGATTTCACTATATCATCCCATCATTTTGTAATGTTTTCAGCATCTCCAAGTCAGCTGCCATTGTACCAGGACCATGCTCCAGGCTAGAAGATGGGACCCCTAGTTACAGGGATTATACAGGGTCCAAGAACAATCGTTTTACCACTCCTGAGCAGGCAGCCAAAAACCGAATCCAGCACCCTTCAAGGATCCTACATTTCTTCAATGCTCCCCCAGAAATCACAGTGGAAGCTTTTGAGAAAGGTAGGTCTTGCAGGTCAACCGCAAGAATAAAGAACCTGATCAGTAGTAAGTAAGCAAATTGTATTTGTTTGGCACTCTATCCCTCAGGCTCAGAGTGCTTTACATATTACTACCAAATACAACAAAGCAGCATGATATCTACATATTTCTAAAATGTTGTAACAAGCCTGTATCTTGACTGAGTCACATAAATATAATACATATTTTAACATTTATTTATTCTGTCTGCAATTTTTGACCAAGAAAGGCACACTAAGGTGTGATAGCCTGTTTTCAGGTGCATCCTGGAAGGTGAATGGCACAGATCAGTTTTACTGACTGGTGAATGTTGGCCATAACATGGGGAAAACCTCCCCTATTCTTTTTCATCTCATCCCAAGGATGGCACTTCACTATTGCAGCACCCTCTTGTACAGCACTACAGTGCCAGTTATGAGTATCATCCCAAGTACCTGGTATAGGGCTAGAACCCACAACCTTCTGATCTTCTGGCCCCAGAAGAGACCATGCCACCTACTGAGCCATTAACACTGCAAGAACTGCCAAACTTTGGACCACTTCTCTTATCTTTGCAAATCCCTCTGTCCCTTAGAGACTGTGTCCATAATGTCCTGCATAGAGGACTTTATGTTCCTTCTTGAGTCCAATCAATTAAATATAACAGCATACTATGTATACTGCACAATTACATAAAACAATAATAAAACCAACAGAACACAGACTGCAATTTGTGGAAAGACAGCCTAAACAAATAGGTCTTTAAGCCCTTTGTAAATTGCTCCATTGAGGAGGCCTTTCTCAGCTGATGAGGGAGGGAATTCCAAGCAGCGGAACTGCTACTGGAAAGGCACTTAAAGAACAATGATCAGTTTAAAATTCTACCCAAAGGCAGAAAGATGGTGTGGTCCACTGTATAGGAAGCAGATTTTACAGTAAGGGCCTGTTGAGCTGTGAGCAGCTTGTTTCCAGAGGGCATCCTGAAAGATTAATTCTGTCTCTTCGTGGAACACAGGACACAGACACTGTTAGCAGATAATGAGCAAGGGTTCACCCAGTCTGCCTATGCAGATGTGTCTACCTCACCCCTTGACCTAATAATGTCCTAAAGGGGTATCTACCTCTCCCCTTTCCTAGATCCCTTACCTGCCTAGTTCCTCCTAGGTGAACTGTCATTTCCCTTACCCTGTCCCAGCCATCGTTAAATTCATTTATAATTCCTGTCCATACCACTTCTGCTGAAAAACTTTGCCACAGCTCGACCACCCTCTCAGTGAAATAGAACTTCCTCACATTCCTCCTGAATTCCCCCCAACCAGCCTTCATTCATGTGCCCTTGCATCTGCATTCCTATTTCTGTTAAATAGGTTTCTACTGTTCACTCTGTTTATTCCTCCTATTCATCTCGAATGCAATCCTCCCCCCTTCCCCAACTCAGAAACCCTGATGTGAGACTCCCACTGCAACCACACTGTCACCAAGTACTGTGTCCCAACTCCAGTCACAGTACCTGCCAATGGACAATCAATGCTACCTGACAGGTTCCTTTGCACTTCAGGGACACCACAGCAGCCAGCCCTCAGGCTATCATTTCTCTGATTCATCTTTTTCCCTGCATCTGCACTTCTGTGTAACGTGACTGTGCATGTGCAGTAGCAAAAGCAGTGGGCAATAATCTGTCTGCAGTCTGGTATCATCATTACAGTTCTAATCCGACTATCCATAGATGATCACCAGGCACACCGCACAGTGCAGGCAAAAAAAAAAAAGTAATTAAAAATGGGAGTGTTCAGATCTGACACTGCTTATACTACCTCCTAATAATATTAGGAAGAAAATAAATTTACAGGCAGTATATGGGAATATACAGAAGATTCTGTGCATATACTACCCCTTACATGGAAAAAGGGTGACACTGGCTCTATTACTTTAAGGGCATATGTCTTTTCGAACTAGGGCTCATAAAATTAAGAGTATCCGGTGGAGGTGTGATTAATCCAGTTCCAGTGCCAACCAATTACAAATACTATTTTCTCTCTAATATGAAATCTACTGATTTTTCGTGTGCAAAACATGTATGTTGTACAGAACCTTACTACTGTATGCCTTTGTGTCTTATCTAAAATGTACTTTGTCTGGTATTAAAGAAAGTTGAACTTGAAATATTTATTTTAGTCATTGCTTCCCTTATAGCTCTGTGAAGAACAACAGCTGACCAAATTTGTATCTTGTAAACTATTCCCTTCAAAATGTAAGTACTGCTTTGTAACGCTAGAAACATAGGTGAAAGCTGTCGCTTTACCACCAACTGATTAAATCTTGTCTTCATACATGCGTGTGTTGGGGGCGGGGATCTGGTTAGAGTAAACCAACACATGACAGGGTTTGGGGTTATACTGTAATTAGTGCTCTCCCGTTGCTTGTGAAGAATGCGGTGAATCGCCAAGAGAAACCTTTTCATTTTTTCTAATGTTTAATGCATAGGTATAGGAACATTTTAGTTTTTTAGGTAATGTAGTCAGCAGTTAATATAAACAAAAGCTTCCACATGCAGATGTTCTTTCATTCCTGAAGTGAGATATGTGGTTCTGAAGTTTTATTCTCTTGTCATGCCCACCATGATAAAGCTAAGCATTTTGGTGCAGTGCTGTGATATTTACTATCAGAAATGTGTGCCAGTCAGGCTGGTGGCATGGCAGTAGCACTACTGCTAAGATCAGGAGTGATCTTGGGTTGCTTATAGTCAGCTGGGGGGGGGAAGGAGATGACTGAGTATCCAATGTACTGCTCTCTTCTCCCAGAGAGGGAGGACTATTGCTTCTGCCAAAGGACTGCCACCAGGTGGAGGCCTGATGGTATTGCAGGTCTGGAACAGCAATGAAGAGAGGGGGCTGTGGAACTTCCGCAGCATGCGCACACCCCTGTATGCATGCACGGTGGAGTGCATGCCTCAGCAGGGACGGGACAAAATCAAAAGAAAAGGGAATGGCAGGGCAGGCATGCTTGATGACCTGTATACTAACCCTCCCCTGCTCCACCACTAAGACCGTGCCAAGGCAAGCACTAGATATGTTTTTCTGGGGAGGGAATGGCCCACTCTTTCCTGACACTGCCACAAGAACTGGGCAACTGGGCGTAAGTCCTGGGGAGGTGGTAGTTAGTGGGGGGGGGGCAGCGAGGACAAGGTTAAGGACAGCCAAGCCTGCCTCAGCCACACACAATATAAACACCTTGATAAAAAAAAAAATGTATGCCAGTACTATGCTGACATATTCACAGCATGTATTCAGTGTCACAACCAAAGTAACCGCGGGAGAAGAGTTTTTTTAAAACTGCAGGTGGCCATTCTATTTACTGACCCTGCATTATTACTAACACAGCTGTCTTGAACTTTGGATGGATTTATGAACGTGTTGAATCAAAGTACAGGTTTGTTACTTACCAGTCACAGTTGATCTTCAAGAGGATCTGTACAGAACCATAAAAATGCATTAGACTGTAAGCCATTAGCATCAGGGCCTTGAAGGAAGCTTTGATATGATGGGGTCTCCTACATCAATGTGCCTATATGGGCATTGTTGGCACGAAGCATTACCTATATCAGGTCAGTGGTTCTCAACCACTGCAGTTTCCCACCATTGGTGAGCGGAGTTTCAAACATCCAGCAAGAGTGGCACTGGATCCACCTCTATTAATTATCCACAGAACGGCATGGGGAGGGAAGCAAACACAGCCCAAACAGATAGTGGAGGCACTGATATAAATAACAAATAATGTGTAATGCCTTATCAAGTAGATGAAAGCAAAGGTGTGCCACACCAGTGGGATGGTGGGAGGCAAAATGTATGGCTCTATAGCGATCCTCTTGAAGATCTACTGTTACTTAAGCAATAAGGCATGACAGGGTGTGGGTTATTGGGGGATTTACCCATGCCTTGTGTGGTGTGTCACAAGGCACAGCCGAGTGACTTAACCACACAAGAAGTGGGTAAATCCCCCAATAACCCACACCCTGGAGGGCCTTATTGCGATTATACAATGGACCCACGTGTAAAATACATTTTAAATGTGTTTAAGTATGCTTTCCATAAATGCCATTTCTCAGCTGTGGGTTATTTAAGTAATAAGCCACGAGGGGGTGTGGGTTATTGGGGGATTTACCACGCTGGGTATTTTGCCCGAGGCACAGCGAGTGGGTAAATCGCACCAGCCGTGAAATCCTGATACATCCCAGTGGCATTGCTGATATACCAAGTACTGTTTTTTATTGTTTAAAAAAACACAGTACTTGCTATAATGCTTAAATAAGTGACTCAGTTGTAGAGCAGTCAGTGTTTTTGTTTACTTTCCCCTGATGTACGGAGCTGCTGTTTTACAGTCTCTGCTTAGCGGGGAAACAAGATGGCGGACGGAGTTCCATGGTTTTTGCCGTTGGATTGCTTTTTTTTGAACATGCGGCTGGCTGGCACCTTTTACGGTGATTATCGGTAGATAATCAACGCAGATAAGCTGCCAGCCTGCCTATCTGATTGGTCAGTGTCCGAGGTACATGGTATAATGCAGGATATACCATGGTCATGTGATGTGTTTTGACCAATGAGGTTACAGGATTTTCTCATCCCATTGTATAATTGTAAGTAAAGAATCTGTCTATATTAAGGGTATCTCCATAGAGCCCATAATACATAGGATGATTACCAAGCAGTACAAACCCCAAAACAGCAGCTGGTATGGTTAGCAAAAAAGTGGACCGACCCCTCAGAAGAGTAGGCCTTGCAAGACAGCCAGAACAAACCCAGCCCTCCATAGAGAGATGAGATCCAGACTATAATGCCTACTTAAAGTATGGATGCTGTTTCAGGTAGCAGCGCTGTACACATCAGTTGCTGAAATGGACCTAAAACAAGCCACAGAGGCTGCCATGCCCCAGTAGCATGCCTAAAACACCAGTATCAGTCAGATCCTACTGTCCATATCAGAACCAATAGGAAGAAGATCTATTTGGAGAGGCAGGCGATGTTTGGAAACAGGTTTACCCCTGGTGCCAGGGCCAAAGAAAACAAACAACTAGGAGGACTAGGCACAGTCCTTGGTATGATCAAGAGAGTACTGAAGGATTCTGTGAATGTGCAGAAGTGCAAAGACACATCCCCTGGGTTCTGAGGGGAAGGGAAGATTACCAGCAAGTCAGCAGATTTACATGAAATTACATATACCTTAGGGAGGAATTTAAGGTGAGTGAACAATACCACTCTATCCTTATAAAACACCAGAAAAGGGGGTGCATGAACCAAGGTCTACAATTCAGACACAAGCCTGGCCGAGATAATATAACCACAATGAACAAAGTCTTCTAGGACAAATACTTCATGTTGTCACAAACCCACTCAGCAGATCAGGCCTTCTACTCCCAAAGTGCCAAACTGTGAGCACAGTCTTGTGAACAGTTTAACAGAACAAGGTAACCCTCTTGTCTGTTTTGTGAGTTCGGATCAACCTTTGGTCTCCAGTCTTGGAGGGATTCAAACTGTGAACCTCTTGTTAGCGTACCCAATGCACAGGCTCAGATAATTCTGTCTTCAGGGGGCCAGATATCTTTGCCTACGAGCACCTAACCAGGTATACAGAGATGAACCCTTAAAAACTTTAATAAAGACCTCAGATTTAAAACGCTTTCTTTCCAATTTGGTATCACCATTCAAGCTTATGCCTAGTGTCTGCTATAACCATATATACTTTTCTTACAAATGAAAGAAATTCAAAGGCAGACCAAGTATGCTATAAAAAGAGTTTTACTAAAATAGATAATAATATGTAAAACATACAATACAGAACTATTATATCACAAGACATACAAACCTTATAAAAGAACAAGGTTTTAAATAGTGCAATTCCTACTACAGTAATTAGATTTCTTTTTCTCTCTAAATACCTGCTTAAAGTGCTCCAAAGATGTTTCTTTGTCAGAGTCTAGATAGAAGTCTGTCTGAAGGAAAACAGAATTAATGTTTAAAAGCTGGTTTTCCCCTCCTATTTTGCATGAGGTCACCTAGCTCCTCCCTGTCAGAATATATAAAAAAAAATCTATATAAAAAAACAGGATGTCTTTTCCCAGTATTAAATTCTGCCATACTCAGCATGACTCATGTCCTTCAAACGACATTTCTTTATCTATTGATTAGTTTCCCCTCTCACACAGACATCAGCATTTATGATTTTGCACCAGTTTTCTAAACCTGGTTTCTTCCTCTTGAAACGTCAAAATGGATATGCTCAACTCAAGCTTCTTCCAGCCTGTAATTAGCTTCTGGCCTTCCACGTCACACCTTGTATCTAAAACCTGTGTGTGTATGATCTCACATGCTGTTTCAGCATTTTCTCATGGCTTTCATCTTTCAGCTGACCTGGGCGGGTGAGCGAGGTCACTCCAAGAGCACCAGATTTCTCAGCATCTCTCATGACAGACAATCCATAACCCATTTTTATATCACAAAAAATGATACAGTGATCAGAACCAGCTGTCCAAGTGTCACACATGTAACAGAAAGATACAGGATTGAAAAAGGGGAATTCATCAGCAGTCTGAGCACAAGGTTCAAGTCTCAAACTGGAACAGACTTGTGGTCCTGAGAAGCCCCATGCAACAGGCCCTTCAGAAACTTGTAGATCACCTCCTGCTGGGCCACAGTCACGCCCACCATAGGAGCATAAAATATCAAAATGGCCAACAGATGAACCTGCACAGAGCAGTACTGCAGTCTTAACTGAGAAAGAGGTAGGAGATACTCCAGAACCCTCTGTACAGGACAAGTGAAGGGGTTCAGGGATGACTTCCTGGTACAAAACAATAAAACACTCTCACATCAGGAAGTAAGTGCACCTAGTGGAAGGTCTCCTAAAAGCAAGCAGAACAGCTCAGACCTTGGCTGAGACTCCAAACTGAGAGACATCTATGTCTTCAGGAGCAAGGCATGGACCCACAGGGACCTGAGGTCCAGATGCAGCAGCATGCAGACATTCTGGGACAGAAGTCCCGGCTGGAGGGGTAGTGAAAACTAGGGGTGGGCAGATCTCTAATTTTGGATAGATATCAGATCCAGATATATGTATTACTGTATCCGACCGGGTCCGGATATTTGTCGGGTCGGATACGGTAATCGAGGAGCTTACACTACAGGTACCACTACAGCATTTAAACTGCCAGCCCCACATAGCTCCACACATCAACTAAAATAATGTTAGATCGAGTATTGTACAGAAGAGAGTCTTTATTTTAAAAGTGCTGTAAAAAAAATATCACAACTTGCGATTTTCAGAAGTCCAATACATGTGCAACTGTCTGATGTAAAAGCGCTAGAAGTTGTTCATATTCTGCTTGATAAACAGCAACATATTTGCATTCTCGATGAAGAGTCGGGACCTCCTATCAGTTATAATATCCTTAGCTATTGTAAAGTATGTCCATACCAGGCTTTTGTGAGACATGACTGTCAACACGGAAAAAGCACTCGCTGAGCTGTCTCTCTGACAGCTTGTCTTTCTTGTTTTCTGGCCTCTCTCTCGCTCTCTCTCTTCTCAGACAGTCACAGGTCAGTTGAAAAATGAATGAATGTCTGAATGTAGCACTAGCACAGCACAACTCAGTCTCTCTGTGGCACTGCTCTCAATGAATGAACTGCAGGTGAGGTGTCACAGTATCTCTGTTCTTTAAATGCATTTGAATGCCTGATATTACGCACTCACTAGCAACCCGATTCACACCCGCTTCACATGCACACAACTCACAGGTGATTAATTTAGTTACCATGACCAGTGTTTTCAAGGGCATATGCCTAATGCTTATACTAACTAGCTCATTGATATGCAAGCAAGCTAGCTAATCTGACTAAGGACTTTTAAAATATCCAACCAGAACAGTTCTGCTCAAAATGTTCAAAATTTGATCGGATCATTTTATCGGATCAGATATACGCCCATCCCTAGTGAAAACGGAGCCTCCTCCCCAGCTCCCACAGTAATGGAGACCAGATCTGCCTGGGCTACAATGGTGCCACCAGGATTATCCTGGCTGCTTCCTGCCTAAGCTTGGTAAGGACCCTCAAAGGAGAAAAAGCATACAGGAATCTCCTGTTCCAACAGAGGGATATCATATTTTGCAAAACATTCCACACTCTAGAGCGAGCAAAGAAGTGGAAGTTTTGCACTATGTGGGGAAGCAAAAAAGTCCAACTCTGGCTTTCCCCACTTACTGAACAGCTGTTCAGCTACACTCTGACTCAGCCTCCACTTGTGGGGCTGAACCATGGACTGGCATAAGCTGTTTACCATGACACTTAGGGAACCAAAGTTATAGAAAGCAACAAGCAATACCTCCCAGACAACCCCCAGTCCCACAACATCATTGCATGCCTCTCACCACAGGGGTAGACGTGTGAGCCCCATTTGTTTAGGATGGTAATACACCACACCGAACAGTCCCAGGAGGTTGAGCCTGCACTACTGTGGTGCCAGGATCCAGGTGCTGACCCAAGAGGATAAACCAAATTCTCAAAACAAATGTACCAATCCACAGAAGGTAGGGCAGCACTCCACCCAGGAACAAACAAATGCACTCACATTTGCAGTATCAAAATCAACTTACTTTATTAGGGTGCAGAAAGACAGGTAAACGGCCTCATAACAAGGCAACCTACCTTGACATTTCATTCGATCTTCCTCAGGGGTGTGCCTTCAAAAAAGTAACAGCCATTTAAATAGAAACTGATAACATCAAAAAAATTACATGATTGTCAGGTAAAATGACCGCATGTCCCACATTCTTTGGAGGCCTTGTTGGAAATCTCCATGAACTGCTGCTGTTGCTTCTGCAAGGGTTCATAACCACATCCCTGATCTTGGGAAGTGTAGCTGCGAGTGCTCTTGTGAAAGGTCTCTCTTCCACAGGCACGCTGACAGTTATTCTGAGTTAATGACTGTACAGTCTTCACAGATTTCTTGAAGGTCTCTAGCTCACTGAGAATGGTTTCTACTTCTGGCCCAAAGAGCTTGTTGCTCTTAAAGGGAAAGTTCAGGACTGACTGCTGCATGTCCTGATCAAATCCTGCAACATGGGGAAAGAAGTGGCATCTTAAACAAATGACAGAGCCGGTTTCCCTGGCTGCAGCATCTCGGACATCATAGACTAATCACAAGAGAAGCTTGTCACCTTCTAAACCCTATGACACACATGTAAGGGCTTCAGCCTTGTCAGATGTGTAAAGTATACTGCTGACCATATGGCCCATCTCTCTCAACATGTGGTCCTGATACTTTGTCAGACATGCTTCTTAATTAGCAATATGCAGGCCAAGGTGAAACTGCACATACTCATAATATCCAGTTCCTGGACTCCTTATTAGGAGATCTAGTGCTCATTCTTTGGGGTGGGGGGCTCGAGATCTGTCATGTACAGTGATGATCATGACTAAATCAGTGTCTGGCTGGGAAAAAGTGATACTTCTATCCTTACAGGCTAGATACTACTTATCTACCTTCTCAAGGCTATCTGGCAAGGTACTGGGCCTGTGTCAGGCAGTCAGGGTGACATCCTCCAGAGCAGCATGATCAGGAGAGATGAGCACCGAGGAGATGCTTTCTATTCCAAAACATCACACAGATTCCAAGAAGAAGTTCAAAGTCTTTTGGATCTGATGCATTAATGCTTGGAAGGTAGGGTAATCAGATGAGAACAGGACCTGTACAAGTCTATATCTTCACTCTCTGAGGACACAATGGAACCAGCCAAATCTTCCTGTTCCAGTGGGTGGAAAAGATCAGGGTCCTCTTCTCCACAATCCTCCTCCTCATCCAGAAGATCAAGACTGTATTCTTTATCCTCCCCTCCCTCTAGGGGAGTAGGCTGAGGAGTCACAGAAAGACCTTGAAGGAAGGGCTTGAGGAGGTACAGCAGCGCCAGCTGGCAGCACTGGAGGCGGCAGTTCAAGAGTGACGTGTGGCAGAGTAAGCAATAGTCTTCTTATCAAGTCAGAAAATTATGTCAATAATGCATCAAGAATGGCAATGATGGCAAAAGATGGTGATGGAACTGTCTACATTGCAACTGCTGACTGGACCGCTCCTATCAAAGGTGTCAACAGAGTGTTCGATGACTCAGTTCCAAAGGTGCTAATAGAAGGCTGCTGTAGTCTATCAGATCTGAGCCTTTTGCAAGCTGGGATTCTGGTCTTTTTAATTATCACCCCTTTGGAGGTTGAAATTAAACCATAGGAGAAATGCTACCTTACTGCTGAGCATTTATGACTTGCATCGATTCCAGCGGCTCTTTATCAATAATGGAGAAGACTCCGACCAGATGACAGTCTTTGTGGATGACCAGAGTATCAACTTACATGGTGACACTGAAGCTCATCTTTTTTTTTTTGTTGTGAACAGTTTTTGCTTTGCCAATGTCAATTGCAGATTCGGTGACTTGGCAGGCATAACAGCAGTCTTGTCCATTTTTTTTTAAATCTCTAAAATGCTTTGTATGTGTCTCCATGCAGTCTGGTAGAAATCTGGCAAACTGAACAGTTTTTCACATAATGGGATGGGCCCAAACAACACATGCACAACTTATCGGTGTCCTCATAATAAATTGGGCTCCCATAGCAATAATGGCAAAAAAAATGCCTTACTTGGTGATGACATACACCAGCAAATAATTCCTGAAGGTGTAGTTAAAAAAGGAAAAAATAAATTCCCGTCAATGAAAATACAATAAAGAAAACCAGCTTCCAGTAGTCTGACTTTTATTCTCTCAGCAGCAGGAGAAAAATAACTGAAGTGGTTGGGCAGGCCATGTTATAGAGGCAACAGTATGCACTGACAATGTGCATGTAGGCATATCAATGTGGGTGCATCCACCATACAAAAGCTTCCTGGGAAGACTCAACACTGATGGCTTACAGTCCAACATGTTGTGGCTCTATGGGTATACCTTAAAGAAGTTGTCAGGAATGCATTACTAAAAACTAACTATATTATTACAAAAGAAAAATGAGATGCAGCCCAGTCGGGGGAGAACAGGCATGCATTGCTGCATAGCTCAGTCACTGCATCCACAGGTGTTCATAGGACACCCAAGATACAAAGACCTGGGCCCTACGTATTGTATATCGTAGCATGTAAGGCAATTATTTCCAAATTGTAAATGGTGACCAATGTGGTGACATTTTGTAGCAGACTAACAAATACTGCTGCTTTTTTATCAAAGCAGACAATGCCTTGCTGTGCACTTGCACTTCATTTCAGCAAGTATGAGTGCATAACATATGAACCCTTGATAACAGCTCTTTTTTTTTCTTTCAGTCTAAATTTGGTAATCTAAAGTGACAATGGCAGCTTTTAAAAGTGTTTTTTTAGGCAGTCATCTTATGTTACCTTTTGTCGTTATCATCTATCAGATCTTTAATTTGTCCTACCCTGGTTAGAAAAGTATGCCTTATTAGAAACATTGCAAAAATACTATTTTAAGAAATATAAGTGACTTGATCTTTCAGCCGCTCGCATGTTCACATTCCCAATATGGCGTAGACTGGTGCCAGTAAACCCATGCATGCATGAGTTGATCATTTTTCAACGTATTTGAGTTAAGAAAAGTGCATGTTACAAAAATCATCTTCTGAGTTTCGCAGTTTTTTTTAGCAACAATAAGCAGTCTAGCAGTGTTTGTTTTACATTTGAAAAGTACTGCCGTATGGTCGCAACCCCAAAGTCCAGCACTGAAGTACCCGAGGGTGTTCTATGCCTAAACTGGCATGAAACACCATCGAGTAGTTCAGTGGTGAAGTGCGGGATTTGAGCACCTTGTGATATACACAGCAACTTTTCAGCACACTGAATTGAGATGTAAGTAAATAAAGCTATTTATTTCTTACATTTGTGAGTCCTACGTATCTGCTCGGGTGTTTGTAAGTACAAGGTATCCTTGTGCCAGAGTTTCAGAATGTTTTACCTTATGCACTATTTTACCCCAGAAAGGCCCCTCTCCTGCAAAGTAGCCTTTGTAAGTACGCTGAGTTCCTCTCTCCTCAGCAATTGCTGCTGTCCCTTTTCATACTGCCTGAACATTCTATGACATCAGTAACACCATTCCAGGCCACTCAGATGAATAATATAGAAAGTTGTAACTAATGTCATGGAATGTCTGAAGAATAAGATGCTGGGATGGAATGAATTCCCAGCTGAGGTCATCACTCAAAAGATGATGGGGGAGTTCAAGAGAGGATGGGACAGGGTGAAGGGGAGGGTAAAGGTTGGAGAAGAGGGGGTGGGGCCCACTGTACTCTTTAGATCAGGGGCTCCACAACTGATCTGACTTGATCAACCATAACGCCTTCTTCTGCTGTCTATTTTGTATGTTCGTAATACGTAAAGAAAACAGCAGCTGATGAGGAAGGTGGAATTCTACATGGATCTGAGAGTTCCCCAAAGCTAGATTATTTATTGATCCAAAATTGGTCAAAGCTTATCAGAATATGTAACTAGCATGGAAAGGAAAACAAAAGAACAGTTAACTATGTAAAAACCATGTTCTATCACCTTTAAAATAATTTTTGAGAGCCAGGCAAATGGCAGTCTAGAGTCACCAGGGGCCTCATTGGAATTTGTCACTGCTCCAAATTCTGGTACTGTCTCCAGAACTTCTAAGCACGCATTTTGTCCTGCTAAAAATAATTGTTATCCAGTTTGTACCGGCAGCTGATTCATATGTGCAAATAATTGGAAAATAGGCCCACTGCCTTTAACCTGTTAAGATTCAAAATATATAGGCTAGAGGGTTTTAAAATCAATATCTTGTTTCCATTTTAGCCGACAGAAGCTGTTCAGGTCTCATAGAGTGGGAATCCATCAGTAAAGCAATGGAAGCCATTGTCCTCCTCAATCATTACTCACTGAAGTTGCAAGGTAGGTGCCATATTCTAGGTTGCATACTCAGCATATACAGTATCTAGGACTTCATTATGTGCTATGAAATGGGCAGCAGAGAGTTTACAGAGAATCCCTACTAGCTTAACCAGGGAAACATGTATTTTTTAAGTGCCATTAAGTCTGGTGTTGCTTAGTCTACCACACTGGTGGTTTCAGGATGTAACACGGTATAAATAAACAAAAGGAATATTAAGTCTTACCAATATTTTCATAGGCAAGATTATTTAGTTCCATGGCACTGTATACAGATGACCAAACCATAGCATACATAGTGGCAGCTGCATATTCTGTCAAGATGAATGATATTTACTACCTTAGAGTCTTTATAAATATTAAGGAACCAGATCATGAGACCCCAGTTATTTAAACTGGGATGCCAGGTGCACCCATGTTGGTGTATAACTAAATACTGCAGCAATCTCAGGCAGAATTAAAATCAAATTGGGTTCTAATACCATGCTCTGTGGACAGTTTAAGCCATAAGTATCTTCTGGCCTCTAGATTATTTTATGTTTTGAAGGACAGTATTTGATAAACAAGAAGAAAAGGTATACGCCAGATGAAAATGTTTATGTACAATACTGCTAATCCATTGTCTAAGGGCTTTGGATCCTTGAATATACTGAGAAAGTACAAAACCTTGGAATTTTGGTCCACAACAAAAATATATCTGACATTCACTGAGCATCTTGCAGAAAAAGACACAGGACTTCAGGTGAAGGGACATTTCTCGTGTAGGTATTTACGCTATTGAGATTCCATTGTCCAGCCTTATTCTTACTGTTGTTTCTGATCGAATCTGATCTTAAAGCAACAGTAAACCAGTCAGGTGGGCTCTCCATCCTGTTTATGGAAGCTTTTTTTTTTTTTTTTTAAATTGACCATTTTTACTCAGTGGTGCTCTTTCCTAGAACTGTTTATGAGATCTTTTAATTACTAATTACATTTTGGAATTTGGCAGGATTAATTTCAACTGAAATTGTTGTAAATGTTGAGCCAGGGGTTGCAGACAGAAAAGTCTTTGTCCATGTAGCAAGAGCAAATATGGCTGCCATTGGGCCCAGGATCTGTGCTCACTGTCAAACGGAAGATTACAGTGGCGTGAAAAAGTATTTGCCCCCTTCCTGATTTTCTCTATTATTGCATATTTGTCACACTGGATGTTTTCAGGTCTTTAGACAAAATATAATATTAGATAAAGGGAACCTGAGTGAACAAATAACACTTTTTTTTTTTTACTTATTTCATTTATTTAATGAAAAAAGTTAACCAACACCAACGGGCACTGTGTGAAAAGTCACTGCCCCTAGTTAAATCAACCCAATTAAAGGGATAATTAGAGTCAGCTGATTGAACACAGCCAGGCTTGATTACAGCCAGCCCTGCTCAATATAAATCTCACTTATTTTGACCCTTACCATCAGAGTCACGTTGCCAGCACAAGATTCAACAAGCACATTATGCCATGATCAAAGGAAGTTCCTGAAAAGATCAGAAAAAATGTGTTGCCCTCTATCAGTCTGGAAAGGGTTACAAAGCTATTTCTAAGGCTCTGGGACTCCATCAAACCACAGTGAGAGCCATAATCTCCAAATGGAGAACACTTGGAACAGTAGTGAATCTTCCCAGGAGTGGCGGCCTGCCAAAATTACTCAAGGAAGCAGCGTAAAATCATTCAGGAAGTCTCAAAGGATCCTAAAACAACATCCAAGAACTGCAGGCTTCTCTTGCCTCAGCTAAGGTCAATGTTCACGACCCCACAATCAGAAAGAGACTGGGCAAAAATGGGCTTCATGTGAGAGTAGCAAAGCGGAAACCACTGCTAACCAAGAAAGAACATAAATGCTCGTCTCTCATTTATAAAAAGCACCTGGATGATCCACAAGCCTTTTGGGAAAATGTTCTATGGACAGATGAGTCCAAAGTGGAACTTTTTGGATGACATGGATCCCATAATGTCTCGCATAAAGCAAACACAGCATTCCACAGTAAGAACACCATACCAACAGTCAAACATGGTGGTGGTAGTGTGATGGTGTGAGGATGCTTGCTGCTAAGGACCTGGATGACTTGCCATAATTAAAGGAACCATGAATTCTGCTCTGTACCAGAAAATTCTTAAGGAGAATGTCGGTCATCCTTCCGTCAGCTGAAGCTGAAGCGTAGTTGGACCATGCAGCAAGACAATGATCCAAAACACAAAAGCAAGTCCACATCAGAATGGCTAAAAAGAAGTAAAATTAAAGTTTTGGAGTGGCCTAGTCAAAGTCAGACTTAAACCCAATAGAGATGCTGTGGCAGGACCTGAAGCAGGCAGGTCAGTGCTCGAAAACCTACCAAATGTTACTGAATTAAAGCAGTTCTGCGAGGAAGAGTGAGTTAAAATTCCTCCACAGCGATGTGAAAGACTGATATTGAATTATAGGAAGTGTTTGGTTGCAGTCATTTGCAGCTAAATGTGGCATAACCAGTTATTAAGTGTAAGGGGCAATTACTTTTTCACACAGTGCCAGTTGGTGTTGGTTAACTTTTTTTCATTAAATAAGTGAAATTAAAAAAAAAAACAAGTGTTATTTGTTCACTCAGGTTCCCTTTATCTAATATTACATTTTCTCTAAAGACCTGAAAACATCCAGTGTGACAAATATGCAATAATAGAGAAAATCAGGAAGGGGGCAAATACTTTTTCACGCCACTGTAAATAAGATTGATGCAAGTATCTATTCCACATTTTCTGTGTTCATTTGGAAACCAGTTTCTAGATGGCACCGGGAATGACAGAACCTCAGAAAGCCCCTTTACAGTTTATCCCTTGACTTTAAGCTTGAAGAGATTAACCTTTTTGGGGACTACAAATGGTGCTTCCACCTAAGTAGGTACTCATCCTTCCTTCAGAGTGCTGTTACCATGAGCACTAATTCCTTAGGTAGGGTATGGGGAGCCAAGGCCAACCTGAAGACAAATCTGAAAACAAGAGCCTAAATGGAGGCTTATGCTCATGTAGCTTTGTGTTAAAAGCCCAATAAAAATAACAGTTCAGAATGTATCCAAGGAGGTCAGCAAGACACAAAACATTTGTTCCAAGAACAAAAACTTTAACCGCAACTCTTTTTCTCCACAATTAAGTGAAAGCAGACAGGGTCACTGTCGTATACTGTGTCAGGAAGTAGTTGGGCAGCTATTTTTTATTTCTGTCCATCAAGCTTTTTCTGTCTGTTCTCCCTGTCACCCAGGGATATACCCTACAGTCAGGGACATTCCCTGTTCAACCATTTCCATCATTATTCAGATGGCATGGGAGGGGGAGTTACTTCCAATTTTTTCTCCCCTATCCCTCCCTTATACCCATGGTGTTGGCCATGCCTCTATTGGCCTCACATGCACACAATGCCCCTGTGATGACAGCAAGTTCCCTAGCCTAGTTGCAGGAGTCACTGTGCCGCTGGAACCCACCACCAACTCTACCCAACTGAGGCACACTACTGCGCACAGCACCTACCTCAGCCGAGCCTTCCTCTGATGTGGTGGCCCAAGCTCATGCCTGAACGCGGGTCACCTGCATGGCAGTGCAATGCAATGCTGCTGAGCCCTCGGGGTGGCCCATTTAGTAGCTATCCGTCTTGAAAGCAGACATCTATTTTTGTAGTTGCATTTTCAAATGTTGTAAACTCTGCAGATTTTTAGATCTCCAAGCAGATCTGAATCTTGCTGCCTAAATTAACAACAACAACAACAAAAATCCATTGACAATTGAGAATAACCAGTAATAGTTTATTGGCACTGCTTCCACATAAGAGACAATAGCTCTGATCATGAAACATAAGCATTGCATCATACAGACCCGTCCCTGGACAGCTGGTTAGCAAAAAGGGTTACTGGTGCCTCTTGTGCAGGAGTGTTTTTTTTTTTTATTTGTTTGTTTTTTTGTTAACTAATGCGAGGAACAGAGTATTTCAAACATGGATTATGTCATGATGCTTAGCACTATCAACTGAAGTAAGAATTTTGAATTCTATGTTGGGTGCAGATGTTATCTTAAAGACTCCATCTCCTGTCTTTCCATTATAAGGGTAGACCAGTTCCCAATTTCAAAATTTTAACTCTGCAGACTTGCATTGAACAAAATGGGAAATCCTTCATATTATTGGAAAAATCCAAATTTCTGATTACCACAGTTGAACCAATTCTTGGTATATTTATTTGGAAAATAAAATTGTACTATGTAATAGTTTTAAGGCAAAAACCACAAGTCTGCACCTGGGAACTGTGTTCAGGCTGAACAAATAAAAGTATACACAAAATCAAAAAGCCGGCACCGGTAAATACAGACCGCTCCAGATGAGGTTCGAATCAGACACAGGGAAGCTCAAACTCTGGGTGCTAAAAGTGCTTCATTTTATTCAAAAAACACCCTGCTTCCACATCCAGCTAAAAGACCACCATCTTCCCCAGCAGCGTTTCCGCCCCCCTGGCGCTTAATCATGATTAGCGCCGAAGCGTCGCGTGGAAAGATGGTGTCGCAGATGTTAGCTGGGGAATAATTTAATAAAATAGCGCAGGGCTGGCTGACCGACCTCATCTGAGCGATTCACAAGTGCCGGCTTTGTTTATGTATATGTAATAATCCCCTTTTATGAGACATAAAAAAAATGCTTGGAGCACAATGAGGTTCCAGCTTTCAGATTTATTACGTAATTGCTTGACTTTGTCTACTAGGCAGCTTTACTAAGTGAATGGTATAACATTTCAAACTGAGAAATGTGCCAATGTCAATTTGAACACATTACTATATGTATTTTAGTCAACATAATGCTCAGCTTGTGACCACAGGGAGATTATATTACTTAACAAGAGTAATAGATTCCAAAATGTTATCAAGTAATCCTGATTCGAATGAAATATAAAAGGCAGGGTAAAAGTAACAGCTTTCTCAAGCATAATCATGTTTAAATCTAATAAAAATCTTGACAATGCTCCATTTATATAGAAAATAAAATCCATTAATTGGGTCACCATATTACAAGACCTCATACCATACCATGATATGGCACGTCTAATGAACCTACTAGAATTCTTCAAATATGTAGCACAAATTGTGCACAGTGAAGAAGCTGTGGACATAAGTTTTCTAATTTACAATAAAACTTCCAGTGCAGTCCCACAAAAAGATTATTTTGAAAGGTCAATAAGTCAAATATTGTATAGGACAAGATATACTGTAATAAAAACTTTAACTAAAGGGTAACAGTTAAGGTTTAAGAGAGGTCACGAGGAGTTCCACAGGGGGAAGTATTATGGATCTCTTTTTAACATGAAAATGACGTAAACCTGGTGACATCCACAGAGCTAGTAGAGTTTGAAAATTATACAAAAAAATTGAGAAAATTACTCCAGCACTAATGGGTAATCACTTCAGATAACGCCTGGGTAGGGAGTTGTTAGAGGAAGATCAAACTGATGTCAGCAGTCAGGTGAGTACATTTCTTTTCCCGCCTTCAAATTAACATAGATGGGCAATTACTGCACATGGCCATCCTAATGAATTGTGGACTTTCCATAATGATATCTCAACATTTCATGATCTCACTCATCTCAGAAAAAGACAAACTGTGCCAGCTTTGCACAGTGCTAGTCAGCAATATAGCAACTGAAAACCTGGGATTTGGGAACATGTCAGAGCTGCCAGAGGACCAAATAGTAGAGGACAATTGAGCACCCCAGTGGATGCTTGCTTTCTTTGGGGTGGGTGTTCGATCATGGTCTGCTGTGAAAGCACCTCCTAGCAGCCCTAGGAGGCCTGACTGTGCATGCCTATTGCAAGCAAGCTAGAGACAAGTGCACCATCCTATGGATAGGAAGCAACCATGGAAAAGCAGCCACCAGCAGAATGAAGCATGTCCGTGCAGGCCCAAAACCGCTAACTGGGCTCACCTTCATGCTGGATTCAGTCTCTGGAGGGTCTAATCTGCCCCAAAGGCCTTGTCATGGGATGTGGGTAATCCATGGGGGCTCTTAGGAGGTCCATAAATCCCAGAGAAGGTGGGTGTTAAGGCTGGGGGGTGACACACTGAAGGGAACAGAGGGCCAAGCTGGAGTAAAAAGATTTATTTAAAATAAATTCATAAAGTGCCTTGAGGGTACAAATATAATGCTATTTCATATTACCTCTACCAAGACTTTCAGAAGTGGCCAAAGATAAGTGAAAGATAGAACAGTTACGTAACAACTTACCGTATCAGTAGATCTTCAAGGTGATCTCAGTCCTCAGGTTACACCATAGGAACCTTAACCATTGATGAAGGGGGATCCACATGGGAGATTTTCAGCAGTACAACTGGGGCTGCCCACGCCGTCGACATCCACCAACATCAGCAACCCTAGATAGGCATCGGCTGCCCAACTCCCTCCTCATTTCTTTCCCTCCAGAGATGAAGGGAGCAAGGCTCATGCCCTTGGGAGCCGAGGAGAGATGGAGGGATCCAGCTCTACAGAAAAAGATGGATACAGCAGATAGCCAGGTCTGAAATGGGGTCCCCAAGAAGGGGGATGGTGGGAGGGAAATTAGACCTGATGACTGAGATCACCTCGAAGATCTACTGTTACGGTAAGTTCTTACGTAACTGTTCTATCTTCTTCAGGAGTATCTCAGTCATCAGGTTACACCCTAGGAATGAGTACCAAGCAGTGGCAAGAGAAACAGACAGTCTGGGAGGCTGGATCTCCATAAACATAAGACGGGAGTCCTTGAAGCACGGCCCTGACAAATCCTGCACAGGCTCTTGATACAATGTCTAGACTGTAATGCTTGTTGAAAGTATGGACTGTACTTCAGGTGGCAGTAGCACAAATATCAGTGGCTGAGACCTCTTTGAAACAAGCCACCGAGGTAGCCATGCCTCTGGTGGAATGAGCTTTGACAGCACCAGGCATCCTTGCCATATTTGTTGTAGCAGAACACAAGATAAACATTGCTTAGAAACTGAAGCATCCTCTCTACCTGGGGTGAAAGAAACAAATAACTGCTTAGACTTTCTGGACTCCTTAGTCCAAAGCAGATAATATTTTAAAGTTCTGCACACATCCAGCGTATGGAGCAATGCTTCCCCTGGATTGGCACACTCATGAAAATAAACAGGAAGGTGGATAGACTGATTAAGTGTGAACTCAGAGACCACCTTAGGGAAAAATGTAGGATCTGTGCACAAAGATACCCTGTCTTTGGGAGACAGGGTCAACTTTTCCAAAATAAAATTTAAGTCCCAAGCCAGGACCAGGGAACAAACTGGGGGTTTCAGATGCATGATGCCCCAAGGAAGGTATGGGAAACATCCAGTTGAGCAATCGTGCAGTCACCCACAGGCTCATAAAAGGCAGAAGAAGCCGGAAGGTGGACCTTCAGGGAGGAATACTGGAGGCCTGAGTCAGATAAAGAAATCGGGTAGTCCAGTACGTGATTTACAGGACAGGTGAAAAGGTCTAGAGAATGTTTGGTGACCCAGATGGCAAATCTCTTCCACTTCATGGCATAAGTGGCACAGGTGGAAGGCTTGCAGGTGGCCACCAGGATATCCATCACCCGGTTAGAGATCCCGAACCTGGCGTTACGTCCTCAGGAGCCATGCATGCAGGTGGAGGGACCTGAGGCTGGGATGGACCAGTGTCCCCCAATCCTGAGTCAGCAGTTCACTACAAAGGGGCTGAGGGATCAGAGGTTACTCCACCAGCTGCTGAAGCAGAGAGAACCATATCTTGCGAGACCAGAATGGAGCTACAAGGATCATGCTGGCCCCCTCAATTTGCTGCTTGATCAACACCCTCTGTATTAGTGGAAATGGAGGGAATGCATACAGAAATCTCCTGCTCCAAAAGAGGGACAAGGTGTCTCACCAGAAAACTCCAGGTCCTGGATCTAGTGAGTAGAAATTGGGCAGTTTTGCACTGAGTGGGGACACAAAAAGGTCCAACTCTGGATGACCCCATCTGTCAAACAGATCATCTGCTACAGATGAGAGAAGCTCCTATTCATGCATGCTGGACTGAGTCCTGCTGAGACTGTCCACCAGGGTGTTTAGGACGCTTGGCACATGGGCCACAGAGAGTGTCAGACTATGCTCCAGTTCCCAGTACCACACTCTCATTGCCTTCCTGCAAAGGGGGTACGAGTGAGTCCCACCCTGCTTGTTGATGTAGCAGACTACACTCAGATTGTCCAAATGCACCAGCTGTTGGCCTGGAGCAAGATTTTCCTGAAAAGCCTGCATGGCATAGAGCACTGCTCTCATTTCCAGGACATTGATATGCAGGGCAGCTTCCCACTGGGACCAGGAGCCCTGGGTTTGAAAGGGACCCAGGTGTACTCCCCAGCCTAGATCTGAAACATCCATGGTTTGGATGTGATGCAAGGGAGAGATCTGGAAAGGAACCCGTTGAAGAAGATTCAAGGGATCCATCCACCACTACAGTACCTTGCGAACTGGGGAGGAGACCAGGATCTGCTGTTCTAACTCATCTGAGCACTGGTCCCCTTGCACTCTGAGGGTCCACTGAAGGGTGCGCATGTGAAGTCTGGCCAGTGGAACGTGAGGATGGCTGCAGCTGTTAGACCCAATAGCCTGAGGCACAGTCTGGCAGGAATGTACCAACTTTGAGCGACTTCCTGAGCCTGAGCCATAAGGCATTCTGCCCAATTCTGGGGCAAGAAGGCCTTCATGGGCAGACTAGATGGGCCACCCAGTCCCTATCTGCCATCAAATTCTTATGTTCTTATGTTCCCCTGTTTGGAGTTCAGAACCATCCTGATGTACAGCAGTCTTTAGGATGGTACTAGAATGATGGCCATGGGCAGGTTGACCATTATGCCCATAGAGTGGAAGAGCTGGAGAGCATGCTCCAGAGTCAGCAAAAGCTGTTCCCTGGACAAGGCCTTGAGAAGTCGATCATCCAGGTAAGGGAAAACGTACAGACCCTCTCTTCTGAGAGCTGCTGTGACTGCTGCCAAGCATTTGGTAAAGACACGTGGTGCAGAGGATATCCCAAAGGGCAGCACTTTGAAGTGGAAGTGATCACCCTGAAAGGCAAAGTGAAGAAACCTCCTGTGAGAAGGAAAGATCAAAATGTGCAGGTAAGCGTCTTGCACGTCCATTGAACAGAACCAGTCCCTGGCCTTGAGGAGGGGCATGAGGCCTGGCAAAGTCACCATCGAGAACTTTTTCTAATGGACAAAGAGATTGAGGTCCTTGAGGTCCAAGATGGGCCTCAGATCTCTAGTCTTTTTGGGGACCAGGAAAAACCTAGAATAAACCCCTCCCTTTCTCTGTCACCTTGGCACCAGTTCAATTGCCTGCTTGCTCAGAAGAGAGTGTACTTCCTCCCGGAGGACAGCTAAGTGTGCCGGGGGGTGGTTTGAGGGTGGTGGAGGGGTATCTGGAGGCTGAATGCGCTCCAAGGTATGACCGCTCTCAATGACCTGCAGGATCCAAGCATCTAAAGTTATGGTTCTCCACTGATTCAGATGGAGGGAGAACTGACCTCCGACCACCACCTCCTGGGTCTGGACCAGAGAAGGGGGTCTGGCAAGGAGTCAAGCAGAGATGGACCAGCTGTGGAGGCTGGTCTGTCATGTCTGGAATGCATGGCTGCCACGCCAGTATTAGAGGGGGGGAGCAAGGAAGACTGGGCTCTGTGCTTGCCCTGATGCGGGGGAATGAGCCCAGTCTATTGGCCTGTCTATGAAAAGTAGAGCACCCTCTACCATGGGGTTGAGTGAGGTAGAGAGCGTTGACAGACTTAATGGCTGTGCCAGAGGCTTGCAGATCATTAATGAGGTCCTTCACATCAGGGCTAAAGAGCTTGGTGCCATTGAAAGGGACATTAAGCACCTTATTCTGCACATCAGCTACAAAGCCAGAGACCCTCAACCATAAAAACCTACGAAGGCATATGCCAGTAGCAGCTGCCCAGGCTGCTGTGTCAGCTATATCATACAGGGCCCTGAGGAGATGTTTACTTACATCTTCAGCAGTTTGCAGGCACTGGAGCAATTCCTGCTTTGAGGTGCCACTAGGAAGGGCCTTAGCAGCTGCCTTGCCCTTCCTCCAGTGGGCATTCTGGAACTTAACCATGTGTGACAGATAGTTTACGATCCTTAGGCCTAAAGAAGAGGAGGCATAAACTCTCTTACCCCAGAGGTCAGTCCTGTGGGATTCCTTGTCTGGGGGGAGGGAACTAAGGTGCTTTGGTGCCTTAGACCTGTCATGAGCTGCCTTGATGACCACAAAATCAGTTTTGGCCTGGGCAGCAAAATAAAGAAGGCCCTGAGGGGCATTGTAAAGCTTGTCTGCCCTACATGGCATAGCTGGCACCATGTCTGTCCTGTGCCAGGCTGCCATGGTGGCATTTTTCAGGGCTGGCAGCATAGGAAAAATAATCTTAGGGAGAGATTCAGGAACCTCCAGGAAGTCCACCAGGGCTTTTCTGGTGGCATCCTCCTCCTCCTCCTCAGTCTGGAAGCCCATAGTGGCAAACAATTGCTTCATGACATTGAAGAAGGTGGCATCCTCAGGAGGAGATCTTGGAGTATGCTTGACTGAGTCCTCACTGACTGAAGAGGCAGTGGACTTATCAGAGATGAGGATTTCTTCCTCCTCCTCGTCATCCTCTATGTCATTAGGGAAGATGAGATCAGGATGGTACTCCTTCTTGACCTCCTCATCTGAGTCTGTCGTTGGAGTGGTTGTCGGTGGCCCATAGGAGTCTCCCGTGGTCGACGAATAGGTGTCAACAATGAAGCCACCAGCAATGGTGCCAGTGATGAAGGCCTATTGAAGGCACTAAACTGCTGAACAAGTACGTTTGTGAACTTGACAAGTACTTTGCTCAGATCCATAGTCATCGATGGAGGGAAGTTTGATGGCACAGAAGCCAGCGACCCTCAGTTCTGAGAGCCGACAAGCCTGTAGCACTTGGAGAGGAAGGGGCAGGTCTTGACATAGCAACCATCGATGATGAGCCCGCCATTGACGGAGGAGGGGGCCCATGACCTGGAGGTCAATGGTCAGGTACCCTGAGAGTCGGGCGAAGAAGCTGTTGGTATGGGCCTGGTAGAAACAGAGACCTGGACAGCTGGTCTCTTTGTTGTGGCAGCCACCATCAAAGAAGAGCCCCCCCAAAGAAGGAGAGACCAACGTGGAGCGGGATGGCCACGGTCGGGGGGGGAGTGATCACGATCCTGGTCTTTTTTGACTTTTCCACAAGAACTTGTCTTGGGCCTTGGAGGCCTGGTAGCTCGAAGAGCTGTTGGGCGACAGAGTGGCCGGGGCCCCAGAGGACCCTGGCCTGGAGTTGGCTACCTGCTGTTCCATCAAGAATTTTTTGAGAGCCTTCTTGCATCGCCTGAGGATTGTCTGATTAAATTTCTAGCACAGCTCAGTCGGAGACGTTGTGGTCAGGCCCAAGACAGCAGACACAAACACAGTGTTCGTCTATACAGGCAATCTACTTTCCGCAGTGGCAGCGATGGAAAAGAGAGGATGAAGGATTAACTCTCAACAAAAACAAAAAAAGAAAAATCTCTAAAAGAGATTTAGGTAATAGTACTAGGAAAATATGCAGCCGTAGGCCGAAAAGGGAGCAAACACTGCAACAAAGTTTCTGCGGAGACTGTGCTTGCTAGTCGATGGCAGGAAAGAACTGAGGAGGGAGTGGGGCCGCCCACGCCTATATAGGGTTGCTGACGTTGGTGGATGTCAATGGCAGTTGTACTGCTGAAAATCTTTCATGTGGATTCCCTTCACCGGACAGTGAAGTTTCCTCGGTGTAACCTGATGACTGAGATACCCCCAAAGAAGATCTGTCATTTCTGGGGGGGCGGGGGGAGTGAGTACTGAAATAGTTATGACTGTAGGTTAAGGGCGCTCTTAACTGTCCCTGATTATGAGGGACATCCCTCACTTTACCTCTCAGAATTGCTCTGTCCCTCACCCATCCCTCATGGAATACATGCTGCTCACCCGGAGAATGTTCTGTAAATTCAGACTTTAAAGCAGACATTCACAGTATTCTAAGATGCTAAATCAAAAATGAATTTTGTGCAAGTAAAAACAATGGTGTCCACAGTGCACTTAGCTTATGTCTCCATGTTTGAGTCTGTGTCCTGCATAACAAGAGTCAGTGTCCCTCACTGTCCCTCATTTTGAGTGGCCACGTCCCTCATTTCAGTGACAAATGAGTGAGAGGTATGCCTATATATGTCTCATAGATACATAGATACATAGATACATAGACAGTGTCGGCAGATAAGGGCCTATGGCCCACCTAGTCTGCCCATTTGAGCTTGTAAGTTCAGTTTGTTTTCCTAGAAGTCTATTTCCCCTTACCCCTGACCTCTAGAATTCCTTTATGTCTATCCCATGCATTCTTAAATCCGTGATTGTTTCAGCCCCCACCACTTCCTCTGGCAGGGTGTTCCACTTGTCCACCACCTGTTCTGTGAAGAAATTCTTTTCTCATGTTTCCTCTGAATCGTCCTCCTCCCAACTTCATCCCATGCCTCTAATCCTGGAAACATCTTTTTCGCTTAAAAATAGTGTTTTCCTGCACCCTGTTCCTCCCTGTAAGATACTTGTATGTCTCTATCATATCCCTCTCTCCCTCCTCTCCTCCAGGAGTACATGTTCAGTTCCTTCAACCTGTCTTCATAGGACTTGTGATGCAACCCATGCACCATCTTTGTTGCCCTCCTCTGAACCTTCTCTACCCTGTCTATGTCCTTACGTGGGTATGGTCTCCAGAACTGTACACTGTACTCCAGGTGAGGCCTCACTAGTGTCTTGTATAACGGAATTATGACCTCCCTTTTCCTGCTGGTGATGCCCTGCCTATACATCCCAGCATCCTATTTGCTTTACCTGATGCCTTGTCACACTGTTTCCCTACCTTGAGGTCATCAGATGACAACCCCAAGATCCCTTTCCTGCTTGGTGCATGCTATATCCTCACCCCCCAACTGATATATTGTGCCAGGGTTTTTGTGCCCCATATGCATTATCTTGCACTTCTTTGCATTGAATTTCAACTGCCAAACCTTTGACCATTCTTCAAGTTTCTGCAGGTCCCTTCTCATTCTGTCTACACCCTCTGGTGTGTCTACTCTGTTACAGAGCTTTGTGTCATCAGCGAACAGTGAAATTCTGCCTTCTATATCCTGTGCAATGTCACTGATGAAGATGTTGAATAGGACCGGTCCCAGCACTGATCCCTGTGGTACCCCACTGGTCACTCTTCCCTCTGTGGAGTGACAGCCATTTACCACCACCTCTGTGTCCTGCCACCCAGCCAGTTACCTACCCACCACACTACTGTCCTGCCCACACCCATATTCCCCAGTTTGTGTAATAGTCTTCTATGTGGCACAGTGTCAAAGGCCTTGCTGAAGTCCAGATAGGCCATGTCCACTGCCCTCCCTGATCCACCTCCCTAGTCACCCAGTCAAAAATTCAATGAGGTTGGTCTGACATGACCTCCCTGGTGAAACCATGCTGCCTTGGGTCCTGTAGTCCATTGACAACCAGATGTTCCACCAATCTCTCCTTCAGTAGTGCTTCCATGATCTTTCCCACTACCAGGTGAGGCTGACTGGTCTGTAGTTCCCTGCTTCCTCTTTGTTCCCACTTTTGTATAAGGGGACTACATCTGCTGTCCTCCAGTCTTTGGGTACCTCCCTGTTTCCAGTGATTGGCTGAACAGGATAGCCAGAGGTTCAGCAACCACCTCTCTTAGTTCTTCAGGACCCTGGGTGCACCCCATCTCGTCCCATTGCTTTATCAGCTCTTATTACTTCCAGTTCCTTCAGAACCCTTTTCTCGTGTAAAGGGACTTGTGTCCATTTCTGCACCATTCTCACCCTTGTACTCCCTTCAGACCCATTACCCCCCTCTTCCTTAGTAAAGACTGAGCAGAAATACCTGTTCAATATGTCAGCTTTACTGTTGTCATCCTCCACGCGCTCCCATCCTCCCCTTCAGTCTCACTATCCCTCCTTTGTCCTTTCTTTTTCCTTATGTACCTGTAAAGGTTTTGTCCCTTTAACCACTGATTTTGCAATGTGTTCTTCTGTCTGAGCTTTGGCTTCCTTACTGACTTCCTGTCGCCCTTTGTTTCTCCTGGTACTTCTCCCTATCCCCTTCTGCCTGTGTCTTTTGTATTGCCTGAATGCAATCTTTTGGCTTTCACTTTCTTTGCTACCTCTTTGGGAAAACCATAATGGTCTCTCTTTCTTTTCCTCTTGCTAACCTGCTTAATGCATAATTCTGTTGTTCTTATAATCCCATTTTAAATACTGCCCACTGTTCCTCAATCCCTGATTCCTGTCCCATTCCCCTTAATGCCTCTTTCAAGCATCTCCCCATTTTCCCAAAGTCTGCCCCCTAAAATCCAGGATCGTGTTTTTGTGTGGTTTGCTTCTGCTCTTTCTGTGATTTCAAACCACAATGACTGGTGGTCACTGTTACCCAGGTGCTCCCCCACTGTTACCCCCATCACACTGTCCCTGTTTGTGAGCACAAGGTCCAGTATTGCCTTCTGCCGAGTTGGTTCCATGACCAGTTGCTTGAGGAAGGCACCCTGACTCTGACTGCAAAATAAAATATCAAGCAACAATATGGTTTCAAAAGGAAAACAATTGGATCTCTTTGTTAATTAAAAAAGGGCTGAAACTTTATTTTCTATTTCTGGGCTGTTTTGCAGATGGGCAAATCCCGTACACACTGAGACTTTGCTTCTCCAATGCTGAATGAGCCTGCCGATGCTACTGATTAAACCAGCCTTATGAAGGACAGAAGGGCACCACCAACTTCAGGCTTATTAGGCTGATCTCACAAAAATGATGGCTACTTAATGAGTTGTCTGCTGGACTCCGAACCAAGACCCTTGAAGACCATTTACTGTGTAGCTGTTCCACATAAAGGAGATCTTTCCTACATTTTACATTTTTGTAAAAAAAAAAATCTTATTGGCTATTTATGATAATTGTCAGGAGGGTGCAGCTCAAGACTTTAAAGCTGAACTGAAAAGTATGTTCCAAAGAAAACATATAGCACAAGTTATTTTATTTACAACAGTTGCCACTGCTTTTTTAATTTTATCAAAAATATTAAAATATATCAGCATGTGATTTTTTTTTTTTTTATTTCAATAGCATTAGCTTTAGTCTTTCTCTTACAAAGGATCTGTCTGTATGTGATGGGAAAGGGGGCTTCCCAATAAAGACTGTTTGGTTAGTCTGCATGGGAAGGCATTACAAAGTGTCTCTGATGTCAAGGAACTCCTTCCCCAATTTTGTATTAAGTTCTGAAAAGTGCTTGTGCTTGCCCAAGTGGTTCTGCATCAATATTTTACTTAATCGAGCATTCCAACAAAATGATCATATATTCAATCTACAGAGTGCTGACTGCTTTCTGTTTATATTTTTCCTGAGCAATAGGAAGATGGCATACCTGTATCGGAGCAAACTAAAACAGTCCTCATTCATTTTATGGAGTAGGGTGTGCCACACAGACAGCCCTACAGAGCCATGACCCAAGACATGTCATTATTCATGAGCAGAGACCTGAGAAAACTCGAGGAGTGGTCATGGGTATGGCAGCTGGGTTTCAATACAAAAAAGTGCAAAATAATGCACTTGGGGCATAGAAACCCAGGGATGGTCACCCCTGTTCTAATCCAGCTCCAAGACTGTCTCCTCTTCTGCTCCCCATATTTTTCCTTCTCTTTGTAAATAACTTCTTGACTACTAGCTCTCTTCCTTCTTGAACCTTGTTGCTGACCATCCACTGTTGTTTTGCCAATTACCACCCCTGACCTTCCTTCTGTCAGTCTTTCTTGTTATATTTGAACATTCCTCACATTTCTCTCTATATAACCTTACTATCTTGTTAACCCTTTCACTCCACAGGTCGGGTCCATGGTTTCTGCACTTATTATATATCTTACTTCCATTATCTGTATAATGCTTGCCATTATTTTTTGTTGTTTCTACCCATTGTATTTTTGTAGCACTGCTGTACTGTTCCTCTATTTGTACTATTGTACCCATGTTGCTGTTGTTCAACTGTTCTCCTTTTGTTGTACTCTCCCGGATCGTGCCTGAAAATAGTCATTTTATGGCTAGTGCACCTACCCGGTTAACAAAAACTAAATAAAAAAATGGGTAGAGTATTACTAACTACCAGCAAGCAGGAGAGAGACCTGGGGTACTCATATCTGATGACCTAAAGGTGTCCAGGCAGTGTGACAAGGCAGTTAGGAGGGCTAGTGGGATGCTGGGGTGCACAGAGAGAGGTATCAGCAGCAGAAAGAGGGAAGTGGTGTTGCCTCTGTATAGACTGCTTGAAAGATCCCACCTAGAATACTGTGGCCAGTTCTGGAGACCACATTTCGAGAAAAACATAGAGTGGAAGTGGTACAGAGAAGGGCAACTAAAATGGTGTGGGGTCTGTATAAAAAGCCCTATGAGAAGAGACTAAGGAACTCAGTATGTACACCCTGGAACAGCAGAGGGAGGAGGGATATAATAGAGACCTATAAATATCTCACAGGGGTAAATAAAGTACAAATGGGAAGTATTTCTTAGAGAAAAAGGTGCACAACAAGGAAACATGCTATGAAGCTTGTGGGGGTAGATTCAGGAGAGATGTGAGGAAGCACTTCTTCACAGAAAGAGTGGTGGGTTCATAGAACAGCCTACCAGCAGAGGTGGTGGGGGCAAAAACAGTGGTGGGGTTCAAAAATCCATTGGATAGGCATAAGGGAATCTTAGGGGAAAGGAAGGAGACGAGGGAGAAAAAGCAGGAGATTAAGAAGTGTTTGCAGTGATACTGTAGGTAGGGGAAAAATGGGCAGACAGGGAGGGCCAAGTAGTCCTTATCTGCTGACAAATTCTATGTTTCTGTGTTTCTGTTCTCTTCCTAATCCTTACCTAAACATGCACGACAAAGTCTTTAATACACTGGGCTTGATTTTCAAAGGTCAGAATATGACGCATGGTGCTGCTTCAGCTAGAAAGGAATGAAGCAAGGAGCAAGCTGCGGAAAACTTGCATTAATTGCAAACAATGCTTGTGTCAAAAGTGGAATTACCTGCACCAAAGAGGCTTGCATCAAAAACTGGGTGTGCCATGTCACAATGGGGCTTGTGTCAAAATAATAGTGCACCATCACTTTTTGTGCATTTTCCAAGGTGGAAGCTGTCGACACTGCGCTGAAGATGCATGCCGCTGTTAGACCAGTCCAAGCTGGTCTAACTGTCACTGAAGCATATAAATGAGAGTAGATTATGTAGCAGGTTGGTTATACAGCCAATATTCCCCTGCGGGACTAGTTTAGAGCATTTGGAGGGGATTAACATGCCACTGTCTTGGCCATTTCATCTGCTGTATTTTATGACTCAACCTGAGTAAAATTCACACCCCATGCATCGTCTTTTTGACAGATTGTGTAATTCTAGCTCCATGCATCCCTTGTTTTTTTGGCTCAGCTGTTGTCAAATTCTTACCCCCTTCATTGTCTTTTTGGCTCAACTTGACTCAAATTCTCGCCCCCTGCATCACCTTGTTGACTCAGCTTAAGTCACTCTCGCCTAATGCATTTTTGACTAAACTTGCGTCATTCTCTCCACGTGCTAAATATTTTAGATGCAGCCAACCTCTTGCGTCATTTTGGAGGGCTTTGTCACAGACCATGCTGCTTTTTTTTGCAAAAAACACCACAAAGTATTGGGTTCACCTGGATTTGATGCAATGTGGTTGTTTGATGCACCTTGCATCAGTCTAAGGGCCCTTTGAAATTCTGGCCCATTATATCTGGTGCATCCCCCCATGTGATTTAATCAAATTGGATCAGGTTCATTTGGTATGATCTTCTTTTTCAAAATCCATGCTGACAGTAATTTAGGATGTCATTCCTTCCAGAAATGCCACCAATGCATCTTAGAAACACAGAAACATAGACCATGACAGCAGAAAAAGACCATAGGTCCTTACAGTCTGCCCTTATTCCCTATAATCCCCGGAACCTATTGTTCCTCCAGGATACTAATCCTCTCCCTCCTATCCCCATTCTCCTCCCTTGTCTTGTCACCCCGGGCAACCACTATTCCCTTCAATCTATCTCATGCCTGCTTGAATCCTATGACAGTGTTTGAACCCACCACCTCGGCTGACAGACTGTTCCATGGTTCCACCATCCTTTCCATAAAGAAGTACTTCCTCACATTCCTCCTGAACCTTCCTTCTGTTAATTTCCACTCATGACCATGTGACCTTGAGTTGGTATTCAGGGTAAATAATTCCCCAGAATTAACCTTGTTAATTCCTTTAAGGAACTTGAAAGTCTCTATCATATCTCCTCACTCCCTTCTGGTTTCCAGTGAGTACACATTTAGTGGGTGTGCAATGACTTGAGCGAGTTTTATTGAGCGTCTCAATTTGAGTGACTCAATATAACTGCTCGTACTTAGAGCGAGTGGCAAAAAACACCAATGAGCAGATTACAGTGAGTGATGCAGTGAGCTACATTCGCTGGGACAGGATATAGGGATTTGTTTGGCCAAGCCCTGCTGAATTGGCCATTTGTCTTAATGGATAGAGCCACCGCCGTGTGAGCTGATGGACCCAGGTTCGGGTCTGGCTGTAGGGGAACATTTTTTTTCCACTGTTTGGTCTTTTCCTCTGTGTCCACTCCCCCCCCCCCCATAGAGTTGATTATAAATTTTGGGGAGCACTGGGGGCTAGCCCCCATCATTATTTTGTTGTGGCCATTGGGAAACTAAGCGACCATTACTGTTTGTGGTAGTGACTGTTATACTGCTTACTCTTTTGACATCGGGTGCTCTTTGGTTCGCAGTATGTGGTTGGCGCAGTTAAAAACCTGCTGTTATTACACAAAACCATTTAGTGCCTTGAGGCACTCCTCATAGGATCTGCCTTGCTGGCCCTAAATCATTTTTGTTACTCTGCGCTGCACTATTTCCAACCTATCCCTGTCCTTTGTGAGGTGAGGACTCCAGAAATGGACACAGTACTCCAGGTGAAGCCTCACCAGGGATCTGCACAGAGGAAGTGTTACCTCTTTTCTTCAGCTATTAATACCCCTCCCAATACATACCAGCATCTTGTTAGCCTTGCCATAGGCCTTATTGCACTGGCTCGTTTGTTTAAGAAAGTTACTGATGATAGAACTACAGAAGAGGAATGGGATCTAGGAGCTAAGTCTCATCCCCACCCATCCAGTACTCAGTCTCGGGGTTCCTTTACCCTAGGTGCATTACCTTGCACTTTCTGGCATTGAATTTTAACTGCCAAACCTTTGACCACCCCTCTAATTTTTGTAGGTCCCTCTGCATACCCTTATTCCCCCATCACTAACAACCCTCCTATATAGTTTTATGTCATCTGCGAAGAGACACAGCCTGCCCTGAATCCCCTCACCAATGTCACTAATGAACATTTTGAAGAGGACTGGACCTAGGACAGATCCCTGTGAAACCCCGCTCGTAACCTCCCTTTCTGATTTAACCCCATTGACCACCTCCCTCTGCTGCCTCCCATCTAGCCAACTACCTACCCAGTTCACTATTGCTTTAGCCGCATCCAGGTCTTTCATCTTTTTGAGCAACCTTTTGTGCAGTACCAAATCAAAAAGCCTTGCTGAAGTCAGAGTACAGCAGATCCACAGCATGGCCCTTGTCTGCTTCCTTGGTCACCCAGTCAAAGAAAAAAATCAAGTTAATCTGACAAGACCTTCCCGCCACTAAACCATGTTGTTTACTATCCTGGAGCCCGCTGCTCTCTAGGTAGTCTACAAAGTCTGCTTCAATTAGTGATCCCATCAGCGTCCACATCATGGAGGTCAGACTGACAGGCTTGTAGTTCCCTGGTTGCTCCTTATCCGCCCCTCCCCTTATGAAGTGGTACAACATCTGCCATTCTCCAGTCCATTGGAACTTCCCCAGACCTAAGTGAGGTGTTGAACAGCCCAGCCAGTGGTTCAGCCAGTTCTGCTGCTAATTGTCTACGTATCTTTGGATGCAACCCATCTGGTCCAGGGGCCTTATCTATCTTAAGGGCTGCCAGCCCTTTCAGGACCCTCTTGCTAGTAAGTATTGACTGCCTCATTTTCGGGATTCCCTCAGCAGCCACTTTGATGCTGCTTTCTGGCATGGACCTGCAGTCTTCCTTAGTGAATACTGAGCAAAAGTAGTCATTCTGGACAGTGGCCTTTTGCTTATCCTCCTATATCACCCTATCCCCCTCAAATAGCTGTGTGATCTCCCCCCCCCTTTTTTTCACAGATACATATAAAAAACTGTTTTTCTCTGTTTTTAACCCCCTCTGCGATAAGCAGCTCCGTGTCTTTCACCTCTCTGATGGCCCTCTTTGCCTCCCTATTTTTCTGTAGAGAATCCTTCCTTTCTGCCTCTCCTTACTTTTCCTTGTAATTATAGAAAGCCTTCTTTTTGGCCCTAACCTCTTCCTTGACCCTAGCTGAGAACCACTGTGCTCTCTTAAACTTTTATTTTTTAGACACTGTTCTTATGCTTGCCTTTGACACCTCCAGGATGACTCCCTTTATCCCCCCCCCCATCTCTCTTCTACTCCCTTATGTCCTCTATCCCTACTAATTTATCCCTGACCAGTTCCCTCAACCTATTGAAGTCCGCCCTTCTAAAGTCAAGGACTTTGGTTCTTGATTGTGGGTTGCCATCTCCGAGAGTCAATTCAAATCACACAGAGTTGTAGTCGCTCTTCCCTAGTGGCTCCCCTACTCCCACAGCACCCACCGTCTCTGAGTTGGTGAGCACCACATCAAGTATTGCATTCTGCCTGGTTGGTTCCTCATCAAGGTGCACCAGTAGACAGTCTTGGAAGGTGTCCAGTAATGTCTGACTCCTGTCACTCTTGACCACTGGGACCTCCCAAACAACATCAGGCAGGTTCAGGTCACCCATGACCATTACTTCCCCCCTTGCCGCCCCTCTTTTAAGTTACTCCTTCAGTTCTCTGTCCCTTTCCTCCCCTTGCCCTGGAGGCCTATAGATCACCCCTAAATGCACTTTCCTGCCCGAGGCTGCTGTGAGTTGCATCCATACTGACTCAGCCTCCCCACTGGTACTCCTAATACTTCCATCTTCTGCCACTTCAATGCCCTCTTTGACAAAAAGGGCAATTCCTCCCCCCACCGGTTCTTCTATCCCTCCTAAACAGTGAATACCCAGGGACTGTCATCGCCCAGTCATTTTTATCTGTGGGCCATGTTTTATGATGGCCTCCAGGTCCACTGCAGTGTCTGTTATTGGCACCTGAAGCGTGTCAAATTTGTTGCCTGGGCTCCTGGCATCAAGGCATACCCCCCTCCATTGGACCCCTGCTCTAACTCTGCTACTGTCCTTTTGCTTTTCGTGTTTTCTTCCCTCCTTGTTTGTGCTTATACATTTTACTTTCCTCCTCACTGGTATTTCTCCCCTTGGTCTTTGTAAACCCTACAGCATTCCCTGTACCTTCTTTGCAGTTACTGTCCCCTGAATGTGGGGGAGTTCTATCTAGGATACCCTTCTTCTTATCATCCACCATGGATTCCCTAGACCAGGACTCTACCGCAAGTCAGTTTAAACGTCTGATGTAGATGTCAAACTTCTGCCCTAGTGTGCTAGCCCACTCTCTTGTCAGGTGAAGTCCATCACCCTTGAAGAATCTCCTGTTCCAGAAATCCCCCCAATTCCTGACAAAGTGGTACCCCATGTCCTAACACAACCCCCTTAAGCCAACTGTTAAACTCCTCTATGTCATTACTTCTAATTCTATCCAGCCTTTCCTCCTGCCCCACACAGAAAGGGCCTCAGAAATGGTCAGGGAGGCTGAGTGCCACCAATCTGTGCCCATTCTCTGGAAGTTCTACTTCACTGCTTCTACTGACTGGCCAGATCATTGGTACCCAGTTATACCAGCACTTCCAGCTTCCCCCCCTTCCTCTCCACCATCCTCCTTGTTCTGTCTAAATTCCAATTTAGTGATACTCCAGGTAGGCATCGGGCCAACCCCCTCCCATCTGACTCCTCCTCTATCACCCAGTCTATCCCCCTGATCATTGAGTCCCTGACCACTAGGACCTTTCTGTTGGCCTTGCTCCCCTTGGGTGCCAACGTGATGCCCTGCCCTTTCCCTTCGACTGACACAGAGTCCCCTTTGGTGGAGTCAGGAATCTGAACCTCCACCAAGGGTGTGAAGTGATTCACTGTCTGGATGGTGCTGGGCTGGACAACCTCTTTAGGGCTGTCCCTTTTGCACCCTGCCACCCTCCACTCCTCTGGACCAGTGGATCTCTGGGGGAGTGGGGGTGTAGGGGGTGAGCTCCTCTGAGCTGAGTGTATGTTATTGACCACCAGTTAGCCAACCTTGCCAGTGGTTTCTAAGGTCCTTCCTTCTTAAACAAGAGAATGATATATCATTTTGGCATGCTGAAAAGAAATGTGCACCTTCAAATCGTAAATCTAGTACTTCACTCCACCCTATCTAAACTCATCAGTCACTCTGAGAGCAGCTAGGTCTGATTTTTTTTTTTTTTGTAGAAATGTTTCACAACAAGCGCTCTACACTTTTTTCTACCTTTTCTATTTTTCTTTCTGCTGCTGTGTTGATATTCAATATTAGTTTACAATCTCCAGTTTTTTGCCTTTAAATTATGTTGATGCTCACTTGTCAATCACTCTCTTTGTCATCAGTATTATTGTACTATATTTAATAAAAAAAAACTCAATAAAATGTCATTGATAAAAAAAAAAAAGTTGAGCAATGCCATTTTCAGCACGTTTGGGGGCTCACTATGATGTCAGTGCCTTACTAACTCCTGTTCTAACAAAGAGAAATAATGAGAGCCGCTAAGGCACTATCATCAGAAAAGACACTCAGCCCTTCTGAAGATGGTGCTGCCCTACCTGGGTATGGAGCACTCCAATAACATATTTAAAAAAAAGTCTTGGCTGCCCTAATAGGGTGATTGAGAAGTTTGGGCAGGGGTGGGACAGGGGGGAAACTACATACTAGATTTTTGATTTAACAGCACACTTGCCCTTTAAATAAGTACAACACTATGCTGGCCATCAGAACAAGGGTATGAAGTAGTCAACTTTGAAAGCACCCAGTTCCATAAGCACCTGAATGATGCAACCTACCACAATGATGAAGCAGTTAGGCTAGTACCCATTGTACTTCTTGATGAGGCTAAAAGCTCTTAGGTTTAAACATGTTTTAAGTATCAGTACCTTAAATAGAATAGCCCACAAGAAAGAATAACAAAGAAAAAGCCACAGCTGGGATATGGATGTTCGTGGCTGTAATGCAGACAATGCAAGAGAAAGAAAAAAGGGCACTCACCACCCAAAAAAAACCACCACAGCACACCAAGCTTTTGTGTGCATAAACTACTTCTTTGCATGTGGGGGCACTGTTAATTGCTTGCAATCTGGCACCTCAATAAAGAGATATATGCACACAAAAGTTTGGGGTGTTATGGTGTTTTTTTGGCGGTGAGTGCCCCTTTTGTCACTTGCATTAAATATAATAGCATCCATAAGATTTCCAGATGAGATTATAAAACTGATGTGGTCAGTTTTTGTAAATGTTCATATGTAATAAAGAATGAGACTGTTATATATTGAATGGTTTGAACCATATTTAGTCATAGAAATATTATATTTGAAGTTTATAGAAAGAAACACATGTATCCAGTTATAAAAGTTGTTTTCAGTCCCCGGAAGAAGGTAAAGGCATAAAACTGGGTAACCAGATACTTGAGATCATACGATTCTCATTCAACGTGCTTTACTATGTAGTGAATTTGTATGTCAGTGTTCTTCAAAGCCTCAGAAAACCATGACATCTCTTCAATGGCTCCTTATACAAAATTTGAAAATAGCTTCTTATACATTATGCAAATTACCATATACATATAGGTGCTACCTGGCTCCTTCACATACTATTGTATATAACAAGGCTTCCATGGTTACTAACATTTAAATCACCCATGACAATGGGTCACAACTCTGGATAACAGCTACTCCCCATTTACCGTAACATGTTTAAATCAAAATTAGCCAGAGCAGAATTTTGACTTGCGGCACACAAACGTCAACTGGGTGTGCAACAGTTTCATAACATATTCCTTCATATACAAGGAATAACCACGTGACTAAGATGGGATGCAAAACCCGATTCTGTATAATAAATAAGGATACACAGTATTGTACATTTTTTTTACACAGTTCATTATATGTATCGTTTATAGAAGATGAAGACAGAACTGCATGTACAATTCTTTGCACATGTTGGATATCACTGCTGCAGTACAAACACTGACCATTGTACTTGACGTTGATCTGTACAATATATTTGTTACTGTATTTGCTTATTAAAACATTTTTGATAATACAAGATGGCTGAAGTGTCAGAGGTTTGTGTCATCTTAGAAGTTATGTTACTTGAACAGAGAGTTATCTTCTGCCAGACTCTACCTGCTGATATCCATTGCCATTTATGTCACACAATGTTTACTTATTGGGGGGAGGCATACGCATGGTGCAGTAATATATAAAGACTTACAGCAGGTAAAGGCCAACTGGCCCATCTAATCTGCCCCTCCTACCTGACTTCTCTGCTCTGGCTCTAGTGGTCTTTCCGCCCCTTACCTCTGTTCCTCCCCAACTAAGGCCATATACCAGTCCCATCCCATTTTTAAACTGACAACTGATCTGACCCATACCACTTCATCCAGCAGTATGTACAACTTGTACACTACTCTTTTAGTAAAAAAGTCTTCTTAAATCTCCCTGTGCTAGTTTCAGTGACTTCCATTTCATTCATCTATTGTGCTCAAGGAGAATATGGCCTTGTAGTCTACCCTGCTTACCCCATACAGGCACTTGTACGTTTCTGTCTTGTCACCTCTTTTCCTTCTTTTCTTGAGGATGTACATGTCCCAGTCCTGAAGCCTCTCCTCATATGTCATGCTTCCAGGACCACCTCAGTAACCCTGCCATACTACATCCACTTTATTGCAGTCCTTCCTCAGGTGTGTACCTTGAGCAGTACTCCAGATAAGGTCTCGGCAATGATATGTACAATGGGAGAATTACCTGCCTGCTTTTACAGCTGATCTCTCTCTCTCGCCCTACACATTTCAACATCCTATTTACCCTGCCCACAGCTTTACCTGTATGTTGTATATCTGAGGTTATCCAATATTGTGACCCCCTAGGTCCTTCTCCTTGTTCATGTATTCAAGTACCACCACCCTCCATTTTGTACTGCACCCATGGGTTCTTTTTTCCAATATGCATTACTTGGTATTTTTTGCTATGAAGCTCAGCTGCCAAATGTTTGACCATTTCCCCAGATCCTCACTCAGTTCCCTTATTCCCTCCTCTCTGTTTTCCCTTGCATAGATCTTCATATCATCTGTGAACAGGCAGACCTTCCTCTTTATGCCTTCTCTTATGTCACATACAGTTTGAATACATTGAAAGGGACTGGTCCCAGTACGAATCCCTGTGGCACTCTACCCGTGACCTCCCTTCCAAGAAACTCCTTATTTATAACAACCTTTTGTCCAGCAAGCTTTATACCCAAGTTGCCATCTTTCTTCCACAGCCAGGTCCTTTAGTTTCTTGACCAGTCTCCTGTGGGGGTGGACTCAAAAGCTTTGCTAAAATCAAAGTATATTTATTTATTTAGCTTTTGTTTACCAGGTAAGCACACTAGACATTCAAGTGCCTATTTTCAGGTGTGACCCGGGAGAAGTTCAAGGTACAGGCAATAACAATACAGAGTCAAGACACAGTTACCAAAAAGGAACAGTCAGGTACAGGATTATAACAATACAGAGTCAATGCATGGCAATCAACAAAGAGCAGTCAAAAACAGGATTAGATAGCAGCTGGGCTGGTAAGTGGGGAAACCCAGTTAGTGGACCCAAGGGTTCAAAGAGTGCCGGTACATGAACGGGGGGGGGTGATATTTGCAGAGGAATTGCAGCAAGCGTAAGTGACATTGGATAAAACTCAAGGCTGCTTAGCCTCCCAGGGGGACACTTATCCCTAACAGGATATGCCAGAGTGAATCAAGACATGGCCAAGGGGCTCAGGGATGCACAGTTATTTTCCCTAGGCACATGCAGCAACCACATGAAGTCCAAGTGGCACTGGGCCCTTCACTCAGGGTGGGAGCACTAGGTGCAGGGACAGGAGGATGCTTGCTTCAAGTGGCCCCAGAGGGAGAAGGTTCCATTTTCTAGGAGTGAGGGCAGCAAAGGTACGATCCCCTGCAAGGAAGTGAGTTTTGGGGACCTTGAGGGCCTGGGAGTCATTGGACCTCAGCTAGTAGATGGGGGGACAGGCTTGAGCAGTTCTGCAAGTGCCAGAGGGGTGGACGTTCTGATAATATTGTTGATGAGGTTTCTCATGACAAAGATTCGGTGGTTGTCTGGGGAGAGCCACCCTAGCTTTGAATAGAGCTGACAGTGGGGCATGGGGTTGACAGGGAGATGCAGCAAGTGTTATTGTACACTGTATCCCATTTAGTGAGCCAGGTTTTTGGAGCATTCGGGAAGGAGGTGAGCCCGTAGCAGAGCATTCGGAGTAGAACCCCTTTTGCAAGGGCAAGTCGGGCTGCAGGGGTGAGGCAACATTTGGCTCTATAAGCTGGGCCCAGCTTGCAGTTTGTGGCCTTACATGAGTTGTGAATGTGCAGGAAGAGGTCAAGCTGAGGATCAAGGGTTACCCCCAGGTACTTGAATGAATCACCGCTCGTAAGGGGGTATCGTCTGCTCCAATGACTTTGAGGGAGGCAGGGCATGCTCTTGCCTTGGCCAGGGAACCAAATAGCATGGCCTGTGTTTTCTGGAGGTTGATGACAAGCTTATGAGCCTTCAGCCAAGATTGAATGTGGTCGATGTCAGTATTCAGTCTGGAGTTGATGACGTTGATGTCCTGTGAACTGGTTAGTAACACAAGGTCATCGGCATACAGGGTGAAATGCCCAAAGGCAGGGACCGAAAGCAGCTGATTGATGAAGAGGGAGAACAGTATAGGGCCCTTGTGGCACCCCACATATAACTGGTGCAAGCCAGGAGAGGGATTTTTGGAACTTGGTGTACTGCTGCCTGCCCAGTAGGTAGCTGGCAAACCAGACTAGGACTGGAGGGGAGAGGCCATGGGACTGAAGGGTGGAGCCCAGGAGTGTGTGGTCAACCAGATCAAAAGCCTTAGACAGGTCTATGAAGATGGCACCAGTTAGTTTGCCTTGGTCAGTTGCAGTTCTGATCTCAGAGGTGACCTGAACAAGGGCAGTGGAAGTGCTACGTCCTTTGCAGAACCCACGCTGGGCTGGGAAGAGAAGGCCGTAGTTGTGGATGTAGTGTGTGAACTGAGATGCCACCAACTTTTTGAGCAGCTTGCTAACTGCTGACAAGATTGCTATGGGATGACAGTTTTCGAGAAATTTTGGGTCACCGTGCTTGGGAACTGGGACCGCATGAGCCACCTTCCATACGGCAGGGATTGTCCCAGATATGAGAGAGGAATTGAGAATGTGGGAGATAGGCCGGACTAGAAAAGGAGCCCCCAGGCAGAGCAGTTTAGGCTCAATATTGTCATGTCTGGCCCCAGTGTGTGGGGAGAGTCCAGCTAGAAGCTTCTGTGTCTCACTCCAGGACACAGTTTTGAAGTAGAGGGGGTTGAGAAGTCACATCATCTCGGGGCGGGGGGGTCCATCTCACTGGTGCCAGGAGATGGAGGAATGAAGGCAGACAGGTCAGAGAACTAGGCATTGAAAGCATTTACGATAGTCAGGGCATTGTTACAGCTGACTCCTCCAATTTGCATGTCGGAGACCTGAGCGCTGGCAGGGCCACTCACTATCCATTTGATGGTATGCCAGAAACTCCTCGGGTTGTTGGCTGAGGCTTCAAGGGATGATTTGCAGAATATACTCTTAGCCGAGCAGATAGCCTTCTTACAAGAGTTCTTGAGCTGCCTGTATTCCATGAAGGCAGAACTGTCCATGGAGGCCTTGAATGTTTGCCAGAGTTTGTCTCTGAGTTTCATTAGGGCAAACAGGCCACCATGCAATCATTTTATAACAGTGTCCCTCACCCTCCTTTTTGTGAGGGGGGCATGCCTATCCTGTAGGGGGGCGAATATGGATAGGAAGCCTTCGAGGGCTGCTGAGGGGTCACTGGTGGCTGTAATCTGGGACCAGTGAGACCGGCTAAGGTCAGCAAGGAAGTCATAAGTGTTGAATTTCGGGTAGTGCCTCATCTGAATAACTTTACAGGGGACCCTGGGGGTGAGGATTTCCCAAATGCAGTAGGTGGGGGAGTGGTCCAAAATGGAGTTTGGGAAGAGGCCAGATGTTGTGATACGGTCTGGCCTGTTGATCAGCATCCAGTCTATAAGGGTACCTTTTTCCCCTGAGGAGGATAGTCTGGTTGGTTTATAGATAAGTTGGCCAAGGGCTAGGCCTGACAGCTGGGGCTCATATGAGTTGGAGTTGCCACCCAGCCAGTTTAAGTTGAAGTCTCCAACCACAAGGAGTTCACTAGTACCCACTTTAGGGCTGAGGCAGTCAAGGAGGTAGGAAAGGCCATGAGCACCACCTTTTGGAGAGTTATAAACACAGACAAGGTGGAGCTTTTTTGAGTTGCCCAACAGAAGGAGGGTATGTAGGAACTCACATGAGGGGAGGCAGTGTGGGGCATGACAGACACATTAAGATGGCTCTTGTAGTACAGCAGTAGCCCACCCCCTTCTTTGTTCCCCCCATCCTGCCTGATAGTGTTGTACCCAGGAAGGGTACAGACAGAGTCTGGGGAGGCTGGCTTGAGCCACGTTTCTGAGATCCCCAGGATGTCTGGATTATAGTGAGCAACACAAGCCGTCAGCTCAGTGAGGTTAGCTAGGAGGCTGTGGATCTTGATGTGGGCAGCTTTTAGGCCCTTTGCATTATGCCACTGGGGAGGGGACAGGGAGAAGACATATTGGCAGGCGGGCCCAGGGGAAGGGCAATAATCAAGTCCTGACAATGAAAGAGGGGGGAATAATCAGGTACAATTGAATACTTAGGCAGTCTAGTCACAGAAGAACAGATAAGCAGCTACGCTATAATACTGATGAAGGCTAAGTGACAGGAGAACAATACAGATTCAGGGAGAAGGAGGTAATAGCAATGGGAAAGATATTATCAGACAATGCAGTGAGCAATTTGGAGGAGGAGGTATCAACAGTATAGTAAGCTACCCCTCCAGTACGGAGCCTACAACCTATTAATAACAGTGGAGGCAGGGAAGGGAGAAATGTCTGCCCTTTGAGCGGCCCAGAATAGCGAGTGCACCTCCCACAATCAGTTATGTCAGTTAGCTTGATATGCAGTTTGCTATGTCCTATGTCTTTAACTAAACAGTTCTGCAGGCAGCTGTATGAAAGACAGCAGATAGGGTAATACATTCAGGCATAAAGTTATTTTGATAAGCCTTGCATTGTTATTGAGTTATGTATAAGAGTAGATAGCATTGCATTGTCGTTAAAATACTGCGTAGGCGAATAGTAGGAAGGGAGTTCTGTAAGTTTGTCCTAGGTATCAGTGTTCGGTGTGTGCAAGTCCTGCTGATCTGATTGTGGGCGCAGCCAATTGGCCCCCTACCACCCCCAACCCAGGCAGTAGGTGGGGTTTGAGCACTTTTAATGAGAGTAGGGAACGGGGCGGGGATTCATCCCTGGTCTGTTCTGCTAGTACTTTCACCCACAGAAATTCGGCCCCGGTCTGTTCTGAAAGTCCCAAAGCTCTGCCGACACAGCACAAGAGTTCTGACCCCACCAAGAAGAGAGAATTCGGCTTTTCGGCTTTCCGGTAGGAAATTAAGCTGAGATGAAGTATATTCAGCTCCTGGTGCACACAAAATTGGCACACAGAGAAAAATTTCAGCCCACAGAGATGCGGCCAGTTCTGATTCTGCAAGTCCGTTGCAGGGGGAGGGGGAACCGATGCAGGAGGTCTCCCTCTCCACCCCCAAAGATCCAATGATGAGGATCTGCTTATAGTCATGAAATGCCTAGCCACGGGGCTTGGTCTCAGCCTTAAGATCTGGCTGAGCCAAGCAACACGACTAGATGAAGCGAATCAGGCTGTAGTGTTGACTTTCAAAATTTGCACCCAAAATTTCCCCCACAGAGATTCTGCCCCAGTCTGTTCTGCAAGTAATTTCACCCACAGAAATTCAGCCCTAGTCTGTTCTACTAGTACTTTCATCAACAGAAATTCGGGCCTGGTCTGTTCTGCAAGTCCCAGTACTCTGCTGACACAGCACAACAGCTCTGACCCCACCAAGAAGAGAGAATTTACTTTTTCGGCTTTCAGGTAGGAAATTAAGCTGAGATGAAGTATATTCAGCTCCTGGTGCAAACAAAAATCAGCCCACAGAGAAAGATTTCAGCCCACAGAGATTTGGCCAGGTCTGATTCTGCAAGTCCGTTGCAGGGGGAGGGGGACCCGATGCAGGAGGTCTCCCTCTCCACCCCGAAGATCCAACAATGAGGATCTGCTTATGGTCAGATGTCCTGGTCACCCAGTAGAAGAACGCAATGAGATTCATCTGGCAAAATCTCACCCTAGTGAACCCCTCCCCCCGCTGCCTGGAGTCCTGCAGCCCATGCCAGTCCAGGAAGTCTTCTAGTTTTTCCCTTAGTATGGCCTCCATCACCTTCCTCACTATAGACATCAGGTTGAGTGGTGTATAGCTTCCGCACTCATCTTTCCTTCCACTTTTGTGCAGAGGGACCACTTCTGCCATCCTTCAGTCCTTGGGACTGCCCCTGTGGCAATCAAGCATTATTATTGTCTGCAATAGGAGTCCCTATTACCTCCACTGCCTAATTGAGCACCCTAGGATGCAACCAGTGAGGTCACATAGATCTGTTAACCCTTTTTACCCTTTCAACACTGATACCTCTGTTATTTGACTCATGTTTTTTGGACACCTTCCCTAGCACCATCCCCTCACCCCGCATTCTGGCAGAGTTCCCCCTTCTTTGAAAAATACTGAACAACTGTCTTCTTCCTCCCAACTTTCATCCTTTTTTAGCTTCAAAATGCCCCTCCCTTACCTTGCATTTCTTCCGTATACATCTGAAACATTTTGTCTCCCTGTTTCATTCCCCTTGCAAGCCTCAGTTCTCTCTCTGTCTTGACCCTCTGACTTTAGATTTCCTTAGGTACTCCTTGCTAACCTCCTCCATTTGGCTGCCTTTGTACTTTCTGAATGTCCTGCTCTTTACAATTACCATATTCTTCACTTCTGCTATAAACCACAATAGACCTCTTGATCTTTTGCCCTTTGATACTATCTCAATGCAGCCTGTTGCTGCTTCTTGCATTCCTGTTTTAAATGCTTCCCATTTTCACATTGATGCACTAGCGCACCAAACGTTTTGCTTTCAGTGAAAGGGAATTTCGTGGGTGTGTCATTGCCGAGCCCATTGCAGTTTAAAATATCAGGAGCTGGGCAGTTTAGACCAATGACCACCCAAGTGTGGTCGTGACACCACTTGCTGGGCATAAACTTTGTGTATTTCAAAGGACCCAAAGCCACTCCAATTAGAGAGGGCTTCAGTCCTTTGATCTGCATGAAGCCAGTCAGAAACAGCTGACTGGCTTTCAACCACTGTAGAGGAAAGCCCAGCAACCAGCTAAGTGTGCTCGAAGTAGAAGAAAAACCCTCCTGCTCTCTCCCTCTGCATGCTGTCCCACCCCACCCTCCTTTCTGTGTCCCATATGAAGAAAAACAAAATCCCTTTCATTCCCTCCCTCTGTGTGTTGTCCCCCTACACCCTCCATTCCATTCCCCCCATAGCACAACAAAACCCCTCACAATCCCCTCCCTCTGTGTGCTGTCCTACCCCCATCCTCCGTTCCGTGTCCCCATGTAGAACACCAGAACCAATACCGCTTTCTTCCTCAGTGTGCAGTACCACCCTCCATCCATGCCCCAGTGAAGAAAAAAACAATCCCCCTCCACTCCCTCAGTGTTTAATCCCACCCCCACCCTCCATTCCATGTCCCCATGTAGCACAACAAAACCCTCCCGCTCTCTCCCTCTGTGTGCTGTCCCACCCCACCCTCCTGTCTGTGTCCCCATATAAAAGAAAAATAAAATCCCTCCCACTCCCTCCCCCTCTGTGTGTCATCCCCCACACCCTCCAGTCCTTGCCCCCATGTAGAACAACAAAACCCCTCCCGCTCTTTTCCTCAGTGTGCTGTCCCACCCTCCATCCATGCTACAGTGAAGAAAAAAACAATCCCCTCCCACTCCCTTCTTGGGTGTTTAGTCCCACCCCCACCCTCCATTCCGTGTCCTCAAGTAGAACAACAAAACCCCTCACTCTCTCTTCCTCGGTGTGTTGTCCCACCCTCGATCCATGCCCCAGTGAAGAAAAAAACAATCCCCTCCCACTCCCTGCCTGGGTGTTTAGTCCCACCCCACCCTCCGTGACCCCATATAGAAAACAAAATCCCCTCCAGCTCCCTCTCTCAGTGTGCAGTCCCACCCCACCCTCCATTCTGTGTCCCCATATAGAAAAAAAAATTCCCTCCAGCTCCTTCCATCAGTGTGCAGTCCAACCCCAACCCACCATTCTGTGTTCCCATATTGAAAAAAAATCCTCTCAGCTCCCTCCCTCGGTGCAGTCCCACCCCCACCCTTCGTTCTATGCCCCATAGAAAAAAAAAATCCCCTCCAGCTCCCTTTGTTGGTGTGCAGTCGAACCCCCACCCTCCATTCCAAGTCCCCATATAAAAAAAAAAAAATTCCCTCCAGCTCCCTCCCTCACCCTCCATTCTGTGCCCCCATATAGGAAAAAATAAACAGTCCCCTCCAACTCCCTCCCTCGGTGTGCTGTCCCACCCACCACCCTCCGTCAACAGTTTTTGCAAATACAGGACTCTGATTGTACCTTTTTGATCTACAGGATCATCTGAGGGTTATAAATACAAGCCCCAGATTGACCCGGTAACTCCTGTACCAAATGACCAAATGCTTAACAGCTGTCCTATACCATCCACATGCACCATGTAGTTCAATTACTGAGTAATCAGTTACTCAGTAATCAAGTATTCGGTGCCTGTAAACACTATTATCGACGGATCCAGGAACTGAATTATAATCCATTCAAAGTGGATCTATACAAGTTTGCCGATCCCCTTGTTTTCGGTAGCTGGAACTTGTAAACAGGATCAGTGCACTGTACTGATCCTTCACACATACTGAATGGCAATTATTTTTTTTTTTGACTAACAAATACTTTTTTCATTCTGTCAAATTAGTAAGCACGTGTTCAGCAAAATTGAGGGGCTGGTACCCAAGCCAAAACCAATGCTATTTTTTTTTTGCTTCTATTTTTTCCTCCCCTGGCCCTGGTCAGCTCCTTCCTTCCAGCTGTCCACCCAGCCCCGTCCCCCGACCTTCTAGCACTCACCTTCAAACATCTGAAGGCACAAAATGTAGAGACAATGACCTTACAGTGTACGGTGGACCACTAATGGGGGAATATAGAAGAATATTATAAACCCATGGGTGAGACTTACCCTTTGGATCCTGGTAAACTGAAGGGATATTACAGACACAACAAGTGACAAAGGGTCTTTGACAGTACAGTAGGGGAGATACATCGTTCTTGTCTCCCCCAACCTGGATCAAGTATATGCTACTGTAAATGAGAGCAGAATTATCACTTGCAGGCACAAGATCTGTTCCATTATCTGCAGGTACAACATAATCAGGAGATTTTAGAAAAAAATAGCAATCTGAATAGATGTAAGCTTCTTTTGTTAGGCAGTAGTAGTGAGAAATTAAATATTTGAGAAATTTACAATATAACGTATTCAGGAAGGAACAAAGTATACATTTAAATTTATATGTGTATTAATATAAATGTGATACTGCCTAAATGGGAAGAGGAGGTGTAAATAAAAATATGCCATGGAAAAAGATGAAGGAAGCCACAGAGTATCTGAACGTAGTTCCATGGGTTCCAAGGAAATGATGAAATTGATAAGGCTTTCCATTGTCCCCATCAGTGTTTTCCATGGGGAGGAGTGCACAATGTACAGATAATCTTAAAACCAGTGTTTAAAAAAACATTGATATGTATTTTGACTAGCTTAGTTTGCATTGCAATTGCTAATAAACTACTAAATTGTTGACACAACAGATGGTGTTGCTAATAGGAAAGAACTGGCCAGTTGAGTTTGGCACCATATTGCCTATGCAGCCTATCCTATCCAGAGGTTCAACCATGTAATGTAAACAAAACTGAGATGGGACAAGAGGGTCATTTACAGGGTTTGAAAGGTGTTTTTTTTTTTTTTTTTTTTGTATTTTTTCAGCCTTTCTGCCCTGGCCGCCTCCCCACCAGCTCAATCACTTGCCATCTCTGGGGCTAACTTTACTCTGACGTCCCCTGGCACAGCACTTACGGAAGTGCTCACTCACTGTTGTTTGACAGTACAGTTTTTGAACTGTGCAACACCAGACCACACCAGTTACAAGGTACACAATTATCATATTTTTTTTCTTCTCATTATTGTTATGCAATGAAGTTCCTTCACATTGTTAGACAGTGAAATCTGTCACATTGTTAGGCTACGAAATTTGTACAGTTCCTTCTCAATGTTCAATCCTATGTTTCAATATGCTCATTTTTATTTGTATGTCACACTTTTTGTATTGGACATGTTCTGTTTTGTATTGTCTGAGCCTTTCATGACCTCCTTGAAAATGAGCTTGCTCAATGGAGTTTTCCTGGAGATAAGCTTGAACTTGAACTCACTGGTGTGGGGTCTGCGTGGGGGTGGGTGAGCCATCATCCTGTGGTCAGTGTTGTTTCAGTTTTTCTTTCCCCTGGGCTCATGGTGTGCAATGATGCAATTTGTGAGCTCTACTTCTACAGAAGCCCCCCGGCACCTGCGAGGGTGATCTCCTCCCTAAATGATCCTGCTTTATCGTCACAATTTCCCAAGGCAGTAGGCAAGTAGCAGTACATGTTAACCACCTTCCCTGAAGAAGGAGAGCTGTCCTAGGGACACTCAATCCTCCATCCCCCAACCAGCCCACAACTACTCCAGATTCATTCCAGATCCAGGGATGCCAGCATGCCATGAGGTGAAATCCCTTGGGGTGTTAGATGGCAAAGCAAACTCAGCAACAACAATCACCACTTATACATGACCCTACTGTTACAAGCATCAAACATTGGCATTGACAAATGTTTGTTATATTACTTCTAACAGCTCTTTGCGCTTTCCTTCAACAGTCCTTACATCTTGTCAAAGTCTGCCTTTCTGAACTCCCACATAATTACTGAGCTTGTCTCCTTGCAGGCCACCAGGAGGACATCTGATCACCCTGTCTTGTGGTTGCTGGGCCTTAATGGTTCCAGGACTGAAACATTTTGGACCCTGTCACTGCTAGTGTGCACTGGATCCAGCAGGGCACCCTCTCCTGTTGGGTACTGGATCGGCTCTACGAGTACTGCCATGCTTCCACCAGAAGCTGATTCCTTGGACTTGCCATGACTGGTACTCTCCAGACAACAAGTGGCATAAAATCCCCTACTATTGCTACTTCCTCCAACTTTGCCACCCTCCCCAGCATCTGTCCTAGTTTGCTATCCACCCCCTGGTCCTGTCCTAGTGGTCTGTAGACCACTCCAATCCTGATTTGTTCCCCATTTCTTGTAGCTGCTAGCACCCAGAGGGACTCTAACCTTTCCGAGTTACCCCATTTATCCAGCTCTGTTGTAAGGTTTATTGAGATTAAAAAGATCACAGTTTTGTGCAACCATATAGTGAGGCAGAAGACATAGTTCACAGCCATAAAAATACAGCATACAGTCGTTCATCCCTGGATTTAGTAAGGTAAAGCTGAAAAGTTCTCAACATCTGGCATTCGTAGTGTAATCTTTCCACAGTCCTTGCACCATTGGTATAGTACTCAGTCCAAAAATTCTGGTGCTTCAGTTAATGCATAGGGACAAATTAGTACAGTTCTTGCCACAACAGAGTTCCACTGGAGTTATCATTTTCTTTCCTCAGAAAGGTTGCAACTTGTAGTTTGTATAAACCATGACATAAAGTACTGTGTGTCCTGGGTGTTATTTCTTGTACTATTACCATTTCAGTATAACTGAGCATCCCAAAGTTATAACTAAGAGATTTTCATACTTAAATCCACAGGTTAGATTTGATTATCACCTTATATTAGCAATTCAAAACACTGAGGTTCCCTCCAGCTGCTCTCTGATGAAAGAAAGGGAGCCATTTATTGTTGGATTTAATCTGCTGCAGCCTAAGCACCGCAGTTATGACTTCCATGGTTTTCATTTTATTGATAACTGTAAGCCACTGTGTGATAGTGGTGAACCTTGGAGTTAACCAGTTCTGGGTAACGGTTTTACCTGCGGCAGCTATTAGGACTGAAAACAAAACTCTTCTATGGCTCGACCGTGCTCCTCTAAGGGGGAGGTCAAGTAAAAGATTTTAAAAAGACAGGATTAGTAGTAGTTCCATGATATTTTTTATAGTGCTACCTACATCAGTTCAATAGGGCTTAATTATGGGGCATTCCCACAAAATATGGAACTGGGATCCTTGGAGTCCACAATTTCTCCAACATAAATCCATATTTTGTGTACCTAATACTTAGATATGACTTGGGTTATGAAATATAGAATGGGGTCATGAAATAACGAATCACCATTTTCCACTGAAATTCACACCAGGACAGAGATGCCGTGGTGCAATGTATTCCTTGCTGTATATGTGACCAAGACTTGTGGGAGCTGGATATTGGCCTCACTCTTCCATAGTGCCTACACTTTCTCTATGGCCTTGGCACCATCATCTGTGCACAATAAAGCATAAGCTTGTGTTATGAAACCATTCTGATATGGTGGGGTGGCTCTGTTCCACAGAAAGGTTATACTCTGAGGTAAATCTGTCCTGCGATCTGCTACTGTGGGCTATTTTAGTATGTAATCCCTACACTGTAGGCAATTTTTTTGTTCTCCAACGTTTTGCCAGGAAAGGCATACTGAGCTGCTAACAGCTCATTTCCAGATATGTCCTGGGACAAAGGGGATGTGGAAAGTTATATACAGCAAAAACAATATGACAGGAACATAAATTTAAAAAACTGAAGGCAAAGAGTGTATCGAGTGTAAAATAAATGTGCAGTAGATACAATTGAGATAGTATAGGCGAGGGTACTGCTCTTTTAAGTACAGAACAGTGAAAAGGTAATGAGAGAAACAGACTGCCAATACAAAGTGGTGGGGGGGTTCATGGACTGCTGCAGGAGGGAGAAGAAAAGGCATGAAGAAGAGACTTTAAGGAGAAATGAAAAAAAAAAACAGAGTGAATTGATAGAAGAAGAGAGGACCAGAGTTTAGGAAAGTGGTAACAGAAAACAAATTGACCAACAGTAGATTTTCTAGAAAGAATAGAGAGGAATTGGGAAGTATTATTGCAGAGTGGGTAGCTGGAAACAGGGGTAGAGGATAAGAGGGATGAAAGGTAGGAGGGAAGGGAACCAAACCAGAATTTAGAAATAAAGGAGGAACAATGGGAAAGGCACCTGGCATCAAAAGAAACATAGAAACAGAGAAACAGAGAAACAGAGAAACAGAGAAACAGAGAAACAGAGAAACATAGAATTTGACAGCAGATACATCCAGTCTGCTCATCTGTTCTACCTTATGAATGTGCTATAGGCCTTTACTCTCTCAATGGCCTATCTATTCATACTCATCTGTATTGGCTTGACCGAGAGGGTAGAGAAAGGGCAGAGTACAGTGAGCAATGGTGGGTACCAGGGGAATAATCTAAAGCAAAATGCCAGAAAAAGGGGAAGAGGGAGTGAAGTATGGCAAGGGAGGATTTGGAAGCTCCACTACAGACTATGTCACCATAATCAAAACAAGCATTTGTCAATGCTGAATGTTGATTGTTTTGCTCCGTTGAGCTCACTCACTCTTCCTCTGTCAGTCGCTCATTCTGTTTCTGTTGGTGCTGCAGGCTGTGCTTCTGTACTGGGCTCCTGTCTACATTGGCAACTTTGTCTGCCCACAAAGAAATCTGCAGCTGTCCCAACAGAGCTCCACTGAGGTCGTTGAGTCTCACTCTCTAACGCGCCCATTCTGTTTCTCCTGGTGCTGCAGGCTGCCCTTTTGTACTGGACTCCTGACTCTGTTGGCATTTTTGTCTGCCCACAAAGAAATCTGCAGCAGTCCTGACAGAGCTCCGTTGAGCTCGCTCACTCCCCCTCTCTCACTCGCTCATTCCATTTCTGCCAGTGCTGTAGGCTGCCCTTTTGTACTGGGCTCCTGCCTGTGTTGCTGCCTTTTCTGCCCACAAAGATATCCACAGCTGTCCCAACAGAGCTCCATTGAGGTCATTGAGTCTCACTCTCTCACGCGTTCATTCTGTTTCTCCTGGTGCTGCAGGCTGCCCTTTTGTACTGGACTCCTGCCTCTGTTGGCATCTTTGGCTGCCCACAAAGAAATCTGCAGCAGTCCTGACAGAGCTCCGTTGAGCTCGCTCTCTCCCCTTCTCTCAGTTGCTCATTCTGTTTCTCCCACCACTGCAGGCTGCCCTTTTGTACTGGGCCCCTGCCAGCATTGCTGCCTTTTTCTGCCCACAAAGATATCCACAGCAGTCCCAATAGAGCTCCGTTGAGGCCACTCACTCCCCCTCCTTCACCTGCTCATTCTGTTTCTCCCAGCGCTGCAGGCTGCCCTTTTGTACTGGGCTCCTGTGCTGGGGCCTTTTACTGCCCACAAAGAAATCCGCAGCAATCCCAACAGAGGTCAGTTGAGCTCGGTCACTCTCCCCTCACTCACTCGATCTTAATCTGTCCCAAACAAAGATTTCCCACAGCGACCGTGCTATTCTGCAGCAGGAGTGCAAAAACATATTTAGACCAGGATGTGAAAAATGACAGTTGTACTGTTCATAAGGAGGTGTGAAAAAATGCCAGTGTTGAAAATGTGGTGTGAAAATATTACTGATTTGCGAAGTTACACGGGCGCATGGAAACTGCACAACACACGCTCGTAACAGTAATTTTATGGACTTTCATCACAAAATTTTCAGCATAGGCATTTTAGGACCTCTGCTCATGAACAGTATCACTGTGGTTTTCTTAATGTGTCTCGAACACTGATTTCCCACAGCGACCGCATTATTCTGCACTGGAAGTGCAAAAACGCATTTCAGCCAGGATGTGAAAAATGACAGTTGTACTGTTCATAAAGAGGTGTGGGCGTATCTACTCATTGCTTCGTCTCCACTCCACAGACCCTGCTGTAATATAGGACCACGGAGGACCCTGGGCAGGAGGGTGGGCAACTCAAGTTCCGGCACAGCTCCATTGAGCTCACTCACTTCCCCTCTCTCTCACTCTCACTCATTCTATTTCTCCCAACGCTGCAGGCTGCCCTTTTGTACTGGGCTCCTGCTTCCATTGGTGCCTTTTTCTGCCCACAAAGAAATCCGCAGCAGTCCCGACACAGCTCCGTTGAGTTTACTTACTCCCCCTGTCTCGCTCGCTCGTTCTGTGTCTCCCCGCGCTGCAGGCTGCCCTGTTGTACTGGGCTCCTGCCTGAGTTGGCACCTTTGTCTGCCCCCAAAGAAGTTCACAGCTGTCCCGACAGAGTTCTGTTGAGGTCGCTCACTCCCCCTCTCTCACTTGCTCATTCTGTTTCTCCTGGCGCTGCAGGCTGCCCTTTTATACTGGGCTCCTGCCTCCGTTGGTACCTTTTTCTGCCCACAAAGAAATCTGCAGCAGTCCCAACAGAGCTCTGTGGTGCTTGTTCACTCCCCCTCTCTCAGTCGCTCACTCTGTTTCTTCCGGTGCGCTGCAGGCTACCCTTTTGTACTGGGCTCCTGCCTGCACTGGCGCCTTTTTCTGCCCACAAAGAAATCCGTAGCAGTCCTGATAGAGCTCCATTGAGCTCACTCATTCCCCCTCTCTCACTCACTCGCACTGTTTCTCCCACCGCTGCAGGCTGCCCTTTTGCACTGGGTCCCTAACTGCACTGATGCCTTTTTCTGCCCACAAAGAAATCCGCAGCAGTCGCGACAGAGCTCCATTGAGTCCACTTACTCCCCCTCCCTCACTCGCTCTCTCGTTCTGTTTCTCCCACTGCTGCAGGCTGCCCTTTTGTACTGGGCACCTGCGTTGGGGCCTTTTTCTGCCAACAAAGAAATCCGCAGCAGTCCCGGCAGAACTCACTTGAGCTCAGTCACTCCCCCCTCTCATTCACTCGATCTTAATCTCGCCCAAACACTGATTTCCCATAGCAACCGTGCTATTCTGCGGCAGGACTGCAAAAACATATTATGGCCAGGATGTGACAATAGATAGCTGTACTGTCCATCAGGAGGTGTGAAAAAATGCCAGTGTTGAAAATGTGGCGTGAAAATATTACAAATTTGATAAGTTACAAGGGCGCATGGAAACAGTTCAACGCACACTTGTAACACAGTCATTTGATGGGCTATCGTCACCAAATTTTCAACATAGGTTTCTTAGGACCTCTGCTCATGAACAGTATCACTGTCATTTTCTTAATCTGTCCCGAACATTGATTTCCCACAGCAACCACGCTATTCTGTGCCGCAAGTGCGAAAAGACATTTTTTATTTTTTTTTATTTAGTTGTTTAACCAGGTATAGCACACATTTCAGCCAGGATGGGAAAAATGACAGCTGTACTGTTCATAAGTAGGTGTGGGAAAATGGCAATGTTGAAAATCTGGAGTGAAAATATAAATTTGCGAAGTTACGAGCGTGCGTGCAAACTGTGCAACGCACGCTTGTAACACAGTAATTTTATGAACTATCATCACCAAATTTTCAACATAAGCATTTTAGGACCTCTGCTTATGAACAGTGTCACTGTCATTTTCTTAATCTGTCCCATACACTGATTTCTCACAGCAACCGTGATATTCTGCGCCGGAAGTGCAAAAACACATTTCGGCCAAGATGTGAAAAATGACAGCTGTACTGTTCACAAGGAGGTGTGAAAAAAATGGCAATGTTGAAAATCTGGCATGACAATATTGCAAATTCGCGAAGTTACGAGCATGCGTATCAACTGTGCAACGCAGGCTCATAACATAGTCTCTTTTTGGATTTTTTCCACCAAATTTGCAACACAGGCTTTTTTAAGATCCCACCTCATGAACACTGGCACTGTTGTTTCGTTAATTGGTCCCAAAAGGTGATTCCACGCAGTGACCACGAAATCACCTTTTGGGGCCCAATAACGCCATGACATGGCAGAATTCGTGAGGGGGGTCCCAAAAACCCCATGTTGAAAATTTGGTACCAAAATTCCCAAAAATGCCTGAGATATGCATCAAAGTTAAAAAAAAAAACTATTTATGCCATTTTACAGCTTACCGACATTTCCTCAGTTCGAGGTCAGCTTTAAAGGATGCAGACGTGTTCCCGGTACACCGAAGATCGTCGCGCCAGACTCCGCAGGTAAGTATGGGGTGAGGGGGGTGGGGAGGCAGGGTGCTCAGAGGGTGGGTGCGGGTTGTGGAGGGGCAGGGAGACAAAGAGGACCATTTTTTGAAAAAAAAAACATCAGGATTTTTTTTCTAGGGCCATTTGGCATGCCGGGTGGGCTCCAGTGTGCCAACAGAGTGTTTGTTTGGGGGCAGCTCTAGTTGATGGGGATTGGGCATCTCATTGCACAAAAGGGGGGGCGCAAGAGCCAAGGGGATTGGGCACCCTCAGCACAACTATAGTGCGGTTTGGGGAATTATGCCGATGGGACTGGGCTCCCCATCGGCAAGTGACACTGGGGGAGGGACATAATGTCGACGGGGAGTGGGCTCTCCCATCGGCAACATCAACATTAGGGCACTGAAGCCGATGGGGATTGGGGCACCCGTCGGCAAGCAAACAAACACTTTGGGGGGGCACATGCTGTTGAGGGGGATTGGGCACCCCCTCAACAGTGGGGTTGCTTCATATTGTTTGTGAACATGGTGGCAAGCCACCGTCATGTTCACAAACAATATCACACTAACAAGGTTCTGCCCAGCAATGACGAGTCACTTCCTCATTGCAGTGGAATGGCTCAGGCTGCAATGACAAGGCGGCCCCTGATTGCAGTGGCTGAAACCTTACAAGGTTGTGGCATGCTGGCTGAACTAGTGTCAGCAGCAGTGTGCCACCCCATTGGGAAAAGTGAGCCAAGCAGTGCCGCGTCTCCACAACCTGCTTCTGGAGCAAGCTGCCGCAATATGTTTCTTGCGCATGTGCACAATCAACATAAATAGGGAGAATCATCTTTACAACAATCTCTCAGCAGACAGGAAGCAGAACATTCATTTTGTTTCTGTACAATGCACCAAGCTTTGGGTGGAGCTGTTGGTGTATGGCATCAATATAAACCAGGAAATCAAGATGATGTTCAAGCCAGACCCCGAGGTACTTAGAAGAGGTTACAACCTCAATCATGACACCATCAATGGTGTGAAGTAAAGGGAGAGGGATGAGTGTGGAAAACTTCTGAGGGGTGCCAAAAGTCATGGAAACTGTTTTTCTGGTGCTGAGGGATAGCTAGTTAGACTGGAAGGTAAGATCATGGGAAGAGGAGCCAGATGCAAAAGAACTGCATCATCAGTGTACATATGAATGGATGCAGAAGAACAGACAGCAGGGAGGTCATTCAAGAATATGAAAAACAGAATAGGACCAGACAGACCCCTGAGGGACATCTCAGTAGACAGGGAGTGGTGATGAAATGGAGCTTCCTATCCAGACAGCTTGAGACCTACCCTCAAGGTAAGAATGAAACCAACTGACTGCAGAGTCAGAAAGACCCGCTGCTTTAAGCTTGCCCAGAAGTAGGGCATGTACCACAGTGTCAAAAGCTTTAGCCAGATCAATAAAAATGGTGGACATGATCAGACCTTTGATCCATACCTGAGAGTATGGAGTGAGTGAGCCAAAGGAGGGAAGTGGAAGTAAAGAAGAATTTCATAAAACTAGACTGGAAGGGGATGAAGAAGGAGGAGGAGCCAAGGAAGGAAGAGAGCCGAGACTGTACGAGGTGTTCCTGTAACTTAGCTAGGGTAGGAAGGAGAGAGAACTAGGATGGAAGTTACTTGGAGAAGAGAGAGCATCACTCCAGGCCTACACGAATGTAATCAGTGATGCTCACCTCCAACAAGTTATTAGAGAACCAACAAGACACAATGGCAAGGCCTGAAACTGTACGTTGGTCAACTGGATCCTGGTGTCCAGACCTGAAAGGCTAACAAGCTGACAGGCTATTCTCGGACTTGCTGAGTGACCATACCCCAGTATTCTGCACCTGAAGAAATCAATTCCTAAAGCCAGCCCCCAAAAAACTGTCACAACTAGAGACTACTCCAAGCTGGATCAATAGATCTTCCTTAACGATCTTTCTAATATAAATTGGAGCGATCTAGACAGCATGCAGGATGTAAATATAGCTCTAGACTTTATAATTCATAACATAACATCAACTACAAACAATCACACACCTCTCATAAAACAGCACTACAAAGGCCTTTGTTCCAAGTGGCTATCACAAAACCACTGCACCTTGATGAAGCAGCGTGACAGGGCCTGGAGCATGTATGAGGCACCAGGATCACCACATGACTGGCATGAATACAGGAATCTAGGTAATCAGTGCAAATCCACACTGAAGAAGGCAAAATCAGACTACATCAAGAACCTGCAGACAGGGCACCTAACAAACTCTAAACTCTTATGGGCACGAATTAACAATCTTCTAAAAGGGCATAAAAATGTCCCATGCCAGGAAATATGAATAAACAACATCCAGGTTAAGGACCCCCAACTCATCACAGACAGCTTCAACAACTTCTTCACTGACCTGGGCCACTTCAAAGGCTCTCAACCTAACTCGCCACCCACTAATACTCCCTCTGCTAACAAACTCTCTTTCCACCTCAAACTTGTAACCAGAAAGGAAGTATTAATGCACCTGCTCAAGCTAAAACCAGACAAGTCAGCAGGGCAAGATGGACTTGAACCCAAGCTTCTTCAGATGGCTGCACCAGTACTGGCTACTGCTTTGACTAAATTCTTTAACATGTCCCTACTCAGTGGAGAAGTCCCCCAGTTATGGAAAACTACCCGGGTTGTTCCTATCTACAAAGGGGGTGCCAAGGACGTACTAGAAAACTACCATCCTATCTCTATTCTCAGTGCCATGGCTAAAGTGCAAGAGTGACTCATGCACAACCAACTGACTGCTCACCTAGAGGCCCATGGCCTGATGGTTGTGGCCCAACATGGATTTATCAAACACCGTGGGACCGACACAGCCCTGGTGTGCCTCACCTCAGATATCCACAAAGCCACCGATGAGGGGAAATCAACTGGAGCCATCTTCATTGATCTCACCAAGGCTTTTGACCTGGTGAATCATGAAATGCTACTCTCCAACCTAAAGAACCTTGGACTGGATCATCATGCTACAAAATGGTTTAGAAACTACCTAGATGGTCGCAGCCAAACTGTCAAATGGAACACTGGTCTGTCTCAGAGCCAAGCAATCACCAGTGGAGTCCCGCAAGGGTCAGTTCTCGGGCCATTACTCTTCTCCCTGTTTATCAATGAATTACTGTCCAACTGCAGAGACGCAAAAACAATCCTCTACGCTGATGACGCTGTCCTGTACAGGGATGGCAAGGGCATCACTGTCATTGAACAGAAATTCAATGAAGACTTTGCCTCTCTATGAAAATGGCTATCATCCAATAAGCTCATGCTTAATGTTAAGAAAACTAAGGTCATGCTCTTTGGGCCAAGAAGACTAGGCTCCAACAGAACGAAGCTCCTCAAGATCATGGACACCAAAGGGAACACGCTGGAAGTAGTAGATAAAATAAAATACTTTGGAATGTGGCTAGACCAAGAGCTCATGCTACAATCGCATATCAACCACACTACCAAGACAATACATCAGAAGATAGGCTGGCTCTACAGACCTAGGGCATACCTCACTAAGGCCTCCTACTTAACGGTGGAGAATTTCATCCTGCTCCCCACACTCCTATATGGAGCTCTGATACTGGCATCCCTAAGGGAAACTGAGCTAAGCAGGCTTCGCACACTCTACCACAAGGTTAGCAGATTCACTGCACAAGCAGACCGCAGGGAACACCACTGCAAAACATTTCTATTGTTAGATTGTCCCCAACTGGACAACAGAATTATGCACCCATCACTCTGCCTCATGTACAAAATACTCTATAATCGTCTTCCTCACCTCCAGAATCTTGTAGCACATAGGGAGCACGTCAGAACTCTCCACCCAACATCGTAACCCCTCCTTGTGGTACCCAGAACATCCACAGCTGTTGGGCAAAGGTCCTTTGTATATCAAATCACACAGTCCTGGAATAAGCTCTCCACAAGCCTACAGAACTTCGCCTCGCTCTTCACATTCAAGCACTCACTAATAACGAGCACCTCCTCAAAAAGCAGTTGCACCTGCACCCACTTAAGGGGCTACACTCCTAAATACCTAGGACAGAACACTTCTCCCTTTGATACCCTCATGAACCTCCCCTCCCCCCGAGGCAGACACCGTTATTGTTCTAAAGATTATAAGCTCTTACCTTGAACAAGATAAAGCACTTGCCACAAGGAAAATTATGTAGCCAATCTCCTATTTTTCTTATTTTGTACTATGGTAACTAATTGTGACTGTTTTTCTGAAGTGTTCCCACAAGTAAGCTGGCCTAAATGTAGATCAAACCATTAATTTGTAGTGAAAACGTTCACCTACAAGTAGAACAAACAATGATTTCTGTAGTGTATGATGATTTACTGTACTGTATTATGATCAATGCCATGTGTTTTCATGTGTGTAACTACTTCTAGGTCACCCCTGAAAAAGGGACCATTGGTCTCAGTGGGCCTACTCAGTCAACAAAATTCAAATAAATAAAACTTTTAGGGAGAAGAATGACAGTAGTCTGCTTCCATGGTGTAGGGACAGTAGCAGAGGAAGAGAAAACCACGGTAGTGTGGTCGAGTGGTCTAAGGCATTGGATTAAGACTCCAGTCTCTTTGGTGGTGTGGGTTCGAATCCCCCTGCTGCCAATGACACTTTACTCATCACTGCCTCCTCTACGTTGGTTTAAACTGGCTGTCACCTAAGGATCTTCGTGCCTACTCCCTGGGCTGCTTTACTGACTCACTGTCCAGACCCCCCTGCCCTGTCTATCTAACCTGCTGACTCCTGCCTCCCAAACACATACCCTCAGGTCTTCCTCCATCCCTATGCTCTCTACCAGACCTTGCGCAACAAAAATGGGTGAACAGGCATTCTCTCACTTTGCTCCCAAATTCTGGAACTCACTCCCCCTTCAGGTTAAAAATTAAGCTTCACAACAGGTTTTTAAAAACTCCTATTCTCCCATCTCCAGGCCCTTGGACACTGCAAATGCTCTTAAAATGCTCATAATCTGCTGCTCCCCTCTGCAGGCCATTGGCATGGACCCCTGACTAGTGTTACTAAGGTTTTCATATTGCACTGTATATGACTCTGCTGCTCTGAGCCCTAATGTTGTTAATTGCTCTTACTGTCTTACGTATACCCTATTGTTATTATGTACAACCGTAATATGTTTTATGTACTACTGTACTCTGTAACCAATGTCTTGTGCTCTCCCCCGGTCGTGCCTGAAAATAGGCAGGATTATTGCCTAGCGCACTTACCCAGTTACCAAAAGCTAATAAATAAAGGTTGAGGAGCAGCGTAATAGGCAATGTGATGACAGGGTCTGAGAGAAAAGAAGTTTGGAATCAAGGCTAACACCTTTGTGAGGATTAAGGGCAAGCAAGGACTTAAGGGAAGCAGAGGTGTTGGTAGAAGAGAAGGAAAAAGATTTAAAGTGAGAGGAGGTAGAGAGGGAAGAAGGAGGTGGGTACCTCAGCCCATGAGAGAGGCATCGTTCATCAGGATGACCGTCGGTTCTGGATAGACAAACAGGATTCCTTCCTGCAGATGCTCTGGAACCAGCCACCACTGGAGGGTGTCCCACATCCGTTGCTTCACAGTAATCAGCTGGTTGAAGTGACCCTTGTGCTGAGACATCTGGCTGGCCAGCTCCCACTGCAGGGAATGCATTCTCCTGTGGGCCCATCAGACCATGCTGGTGCAGGCCGCCATATAACCCAGCAGGCACAGGAAGTCTCCAGCTGGATGCAATTGCCCAACCTGAAATGACTGGTCAAAGGAGAGAGACTCTACCCTGTCCACCGGGAGCCAGACTCTGAGTCTACAAGAGTCTCACTCTGCCCTGATGAAGTTGATCACCTGTGAAGGCATGAGTTCCAACTTGGCCTCATAGAAACATAGACTTTGACGGCAGATAAGGACCGCTAGGCCTATCTAGTCTGCCCATTTCCCTACCTACAGGATAGGCCGCAGATCCTAGTTAACCAACAGCCTATTTCTTCCTCCCCCCCCACAAGAATTGCCTCATGTCTGTCCCATGCATTCTTGAATTCTCCCACAGTTTTAGACCCCACAACCTCCTCAGGAAGGCTGTTCCATGCATCCACTACCCTCTCTGTGAAATAATACTTCCTCACATTGCCACTGAACTGCCCTCCTTCTATCTTTAAATTGTGTCCCCTTGTTCTTGCAAGTCTCTTTTTCTGAAAGATGCTACCCTTTTGGACTTTGTTGATTCCACTGAGGTATTTAAAAGTTTCTATCATGTCCCCACTCTCCCTTCTTTCCTCAAGCGTATACATATTAAGCTCCTTTAGTCTCTCCTCATACGGCTTCTCTTGCAGACCCTGCACCATTTTAATTGCCCTCCTCTGGACTACCTCTATCCTGTCTATGTCCTTGCAGAGATGGGGTCTCCAGAACCGGACACAGTACTCCAGATGGGATCTCACCAACTGTCTGTACAGAGGGATAACAACTTCCTGTTTTATGCTGCTGATGCCTCTCCCTATACATCCCAGTATACCCCCAGCCCTCCCTACTGCCTTCTCACATTGCTTTCTAACCTTAAGGTCATCTGATATGATTACCCCCAGGTCCCTTTCCTTTTTTGTTGTTGTTACTACCTCCCCACCCATTGTGTATTCTTCCCCTTGGTTCTTTTTTCCCCAGGTGCACTATTTTGCACTTCTTTGCATTGAATCCTAGCTGCCATACTTCTGACCATTCCTCCAACCTTGCCAAGTCCCTTTTCATCCTTTCCACGCCTCCTTGTATTCTCCTGTTGCGAGATCATTGTCATCTGCAAAAGGCATACTTTCCTTCCAGTCCCTCTGCAATGTCACTGATGAAGACATTAAAAAGGACTGGACCCAATCTGAACCCTGCGGTACCCCACTAGTAACCCCTCTTTCTTCAGAGTGGACTCCATTTACAATTACCTTCTGTGTCCTGTTGTGCAGCCAATGTTTTACCCAGGCTACCACCCGGGACCCCTCCCAGGCTGGTTAATTTGACTATTAATCTTTGTGTGGGACTCTGTCAAATGCCTTGCTAAAAGCCTAGGTGACCATGTCCACAGCCCTCCCTGGTCTACTACTTTGGTCACCCAGTCAAAGAAATCTACTAAGATTAAGTCTGACATGACCTTCCCGCTGTGAACCCATGCTGCCTTGGGTCCTGTGCTCCACTGGCCTCTAGGTACTCAACTATTCTTTCCTTCAGAGTGACCCCATCACTTTCCCTACCACAGAGGTCAGACTGACAGGTCTGTAGTTTCCTGCCTCTGTCTTGGTCCCACTTTTGTGAAGGGGAATCACATCTACCTTCCTCCAGTCCTCGGTGCCACACCATCCTCCCATGATTTATTAAAGAGAGTAGCCAGTGGTTTCACTAGTTCCTCCCTTAATTCTTTTTAGAATTCTGGGTGAATTCCATCAGGACCCATTGCTTTGTCCACCTTCAGTTTTAGGAGTTCTTGCAGAACCCTTTCTTCTGTGAAAGGACTGGGATCGACCCCCTATCAAAGTGCTTCTGTTAATTGGATTAGGTACTTCCCCCTCCTCTTTTGTGAATACTGAGCAGAAATATTCATTCAGTATCCCTGCTTTTTCACTGTCCCCCTCTGCCCACCCACCATTCATTCTATTCAGCCTCACTATCCCTCCCTTTGTCTTTCTACGCTCGCTGATATACCTATAAAAAATTTTATCCCCCTTCTTAACTGAGTTGGCTATCTTTTCCTCAGTTTGGGCCTTTGCTATTCTGACTTCCCTCCTGCTTTCTTCTGCCTTAACTGGTACAGCTCTCTGTCCTGCTCCTTCTGTGTTTCCTTATACTTCCGGAATGCTATCTTTTCTTCCTAACTTTCACAGCCACCTCTTTTGAGAACCATAGTGGCTTTTTCTTTCATTTGATTTGTTTATTTGCTTCACACAAAGGTTTGTTGCCTCTGTGATGGCAGTTTGATGATTCCCCATTGTTGCTCCACCTCCTTCTAGCCTGTTTGCTAGTGCTTTTCTGAGGCACTCTCCCATCTTGCTAAAGTCAGCCCTCCTAAAGTCCAGTACCCTCACTTTGCATGGCTTGACTCTGTAGCTGAGTTTAACGTGAACCACACTGTTTGATGGTCACTTGTCCCCAGATGGCAACCCACTTCTAGATCTGAGATCCTCTCGCTGCCCCCGTTTGAGAGTACGAGGTCTAAGATTACTCCCTCAAGAGTGGGTTCCAAAACTAGCTGTCTAATGTCTGCCACCTGTAGGGCATCAAGAATGGTCCTGCTCTTGGATGTGGCTGCAGCAAATGTGCTCCAGTTAACATCTGGCATATTCAGGTCTCCCATCAACAGTATCTCCCCTTTCTCTGCCATTCTAAGAATGCCTTCTATCATATCCTTGTCCATTCCCTCCCCCTGACAAGGGGGTCTGTACACAACCCCTGTGCGGATTGTGGTGCCCTTTCCAGTCTCAAGGTGACCCACAGTGCCTCCTCTCCTCCCTGTTTACTCTTTTGTTCAGTTGCTTTTATCCCTTCCTTTACATAGAGAGCTACTCCACCCTCTTCTCCCCTGCCTGTTTCTCCTGTAGGTCATGTACCCTGGTATGTTAACATCCCAGTCATGGTTCTCTGTGAACCATGTTTCTGTGACTGCTACGATATCCAGGCATCCCTCTTCCATCAAGGCCACCAGCTCAGGGAGCTTGTTGCCCAGACTATGGGCATTGGTACTCATTACCCTCCATTTCCTGATGGCCTTACTCCCTTTTGCCCCATTCCTGTCCTTCTTGCCTTTGTCACTTTCTCCATTTACCCCTGCCCTTCTCCCTATTGACACCTCTATGTTGGTGTTTGCCGCACTTACTACCATGATTACTTGGGGGGGCTAGGATTTCCCTGCTCCTTTCCAGTGCCTCCCCCCTCATTGACCAAGAGGCCAAGGGAGGCACAGGTCTGGAGGGCCAGGTCCCGGGACCACTCCAACTCCTGCCTGGAGGGACTTGTTATCAGCCAGCCATCCAGGTAGGGGTTAACCTGGACCACTCAGCACCCCAGGTAAATTGCCACCACTGCAATGCACTTGATGAAGATCCTGGGGGCTGAAGGCAGGCTGAATGGCATGGCCTGGAACATGTAGAGGGCTCCCTCTGCTCAGAAGCGGAGGAAGCTTCTGTGAGATGGCTGGGTCAGGACATGGAAAAACGTGTTCTGTAGATCCATGGAGTGGAACCACATGTTTACTCTAGTGATGGTATGATCTGAGACAGAATTACCATCCTGAAGGTGCGCGACTTGAGAAACTTGTTCAGATCATGCAGATCTAGAATGGGGTGCCAGACCCTGTCCGCTTTGACACCAGGAAGTACCTGGAGACAAACCCTGGGTGTTCCAGATAATCCACGACAGGAACCATGACCTCCTTGTGGAGGAGCTGGGCAATGTCATCCCCAAGAGCCGACTGGATGTCTGCAGATACCAAGTCTTCCTGTGGGGCACTGGCTCGGTAAGTGGGGTACTGTTTGAATTCCAGAGGCAGACCCTGACCCACCACCTTGAGGACCCACCTGTCTGTGGTGACAATTGACCAGGTGGAAAGGAAGTGGCAGAGCCGGCCCCCCATGGGAGGACCCAGGGGAGGTATGACAGGCATGAGGGAGGCACCCCTCATCCCATCACTGGGCAGGCTTGGAGGAGGAGGAGGAGCCTGCCAAGGAGCCACTGAAGCCTCTCCCCCAGGCTTACGGATAACTGAGGCCACTGACTTCAGCAAGGTCACTGGGCCTGGGCCTGCTGGCCAGCCTGGGACTAGTCTGGCTTAGCTACATGAGTAGAGGGGGACTGAAAGGGCTTCCTTTTCTGCTGCAGCTTAGAGCCCTTGGGGTCCTTTCGGGCAGATGTCATCGAGTCCAAGGTGGCGGACTTCTCGATGCAGATGAGGTGGCCCTCGACCCCAGGCCCAAACAAGTCAGTGCCCAGGAAAGGTATATCTGCCAGCTTGTGCTGAGTGTCTCCCATGAAGTCTGGGATCCTCAGCCAAGTCCTGCAGCGCATGGCCACTGCAGCCACCACAGATCGGGCACAGAAGTCCCCAATGTCCATGGCTGTCTGGAACTGCTGTCTTGATACAGCCCGGCCCTGAACCTGTTTGACCGTGGTCTGGAGTTCCACTGGCAGATGAGGAAGCACCTCATCCAGGGTGCCCAGTAGGGCATGGAAGAAGTGGGACATAAGGAGGGCTAAGCTCGCCTGGTGAAGACCAAGCAAGGAGGCAGAGTAGACCTTTTTAGCCATATGGTCCAACTTCTTGGACTCTTTGTGGGGCAGCTTGTCAATGCCCCCAGTGTTGCCAGAGTACCTGAACACAGAATCAGCCACCGGCCCCTCGGTCGAGGGGTGTTCTGTGAGTCGCAACAGGGAACCGGTAGGTACCGCGTGCTTGCGGGCCATCTGGTGCAAAGGGCACAGGACAGGAAGTGAGGTGCTGCCAAAGCTCCAAAGTGGGCCATGGATGGCCTCCACCACCAGGAAGGCCTCCTTAGGGGTATCTCCCTGGTCCAAGATCTCAGTTAAGGGGTATCAAGCCCATTATTGAAAGGGCTCCATTTTCAACCCTGTGGACTTCAAGATCAGATGGAGAAGGCCCATAAAAGAAGTCAGGCCTTCGTCCATTGAGAGACCCCCTGCCAACTCCATGTCGACTGGACGGGAGTTCAAGAAGGAACCCTCCAACTCTAAGGAGTTATTAAAAAGTGGTTGACCGCCAGAGTCCTCACTGACCCTTTGTGGCTGGTTCTGGGGTGACAGTGGCTAACAGCCGATGTGGAATCCCCTTTGCTGGCCAAGGCTCCCTGGTCAGAGCGCTGGTTTTTGGCTGTACAGGTGGCAGCTCCATGGGAATCAGTGGAGACACCGGGGTTGGCCAGGCCGGGGTCATCTTGGCTGGCTTCTGAAGCAGAAAAAGCACTGGTCGTTGAGTCGAAATCCAAGTGATGGCTGGTGTAGGAGCTGGGACCAGCTTCATACTGGAGAACACCAGCCATTGCCACATAAGATCCTCATAGCATTGACGCAGCTTTCACCAAAGCCTCTCCTCACCCGAGGAGGACGAGGATGAAGAGTGGAGGGGGCACCACTTCCAGTGGTGCTGAGAGCAGGAATGCCGATGTCGGCAGGAACCGCTCCACCCCTGGGAGTAAGACTGAGACCTTGATCGCCAGGGAGACTGACAGCAGGAATCGGAGGGAGCCAATGAAAGCTGAGGCACCTCCAGGTCTTGGCCGATGACCAGAGGCAGTGGGTCAGTGGACTGATCTGTCCCTGCCATGGTCTGAGTCAGGACCGGAGTTCTGGAAAGTGAAGTGTTGGCCTCCTGACAACTGGTCAACTGGCTCGAGAAAAATCTCAGCCAGGAGATCGACCAGCATCTCAGCCGACTGGCCCAACAGAGGTACCGTACAGCTGGCAGCCTGGGATGAAGATTCAACCGAAGTTGGATCAGGAGATGCATGGGAATCAGAAGCCCTCGACCAAGAGCATTCCCTATCCCACGATCAACAGCAAGACTGTTTTCTGGCCTCTTTTTTAGACTTGAACTTGTGCCCCGAGGATGGGCCATCACTGCGAGTGGGCAAGGACTGGCACAACTCCTTGAAAGAGACACCCAGCAAAAACAGAATGAAAGCCGGAGCTGAGGAGGTGCGAGCCACAGCCTAGTCGTCACCTCCTCAAACTCTGCTAGCTGGTCGGCAGACCCTGCAGCTGCGGAGACCACCCGGTGGGTATCTGTAGACTTAACCTGTGAGTCCCGATCGTCCGGTTGGCAAACAACAAGTTAGGCATAGCAGTCCTCAAGAACAGAGGGATGGAAGAAATGACATATGTCGCAGGCCTGAGGATTGTGCTTGTGGCCTAAACAGTTGACACATGCAGTGTGTATATCCATTCAGGACATCTTTTGCTGGCAATGGCACCGGGCACTAAGTTTTGAAGGTTTTGAAAGTAAATCCAAAGATTTAGAGCAAAAGGGCCTACTCAGTACGAACAGCGATAAGGAGGGAACCTGCTTCTTCCAGCAGAAAGTAAGATCTGGCATCAATGGGCAGAGCCAAGGGAGTTACCACCCGGGTGGGTAGCAGGAGTCAGCTTGAAGACATTCCAGCCAGAATTAAAGGGAAAGGCAACTGCCAGAAAGTGTGGCTAGAACATCACATCCACGTCCTTAGAAAAACTGATTTTTTTAAATAAAAAAAGCAACTTAAACAATTTTTGGCAGGAAACAAGCAACATATCTACATCAAATTATATATCCATACATGATAAGCAGGTAACAAAGGAATTCTGTACTAAAAAGCAAGCTTTCTAATGCAAAACATGTATTTTATCCTTTTTATTCAAGGTGCTTTCTCAAGGCTTGACGGACAAAAGTCAACCATACTATAAACAAATGCAAAAACCTCATGAACCATAGCTGCTACACACAAAGTATGAGTGGCAAAGTTGTTCAACAGAAAAATTACCTTTCTAATGGTGGTATGCAATCAGTTGTAAGCAATCTGGTTATTTTTTTTATACTAGCCGAAATACCCCCAAAATTGTTTTTTCAAATAAAAACCATACACACCATATCATAAACGAATGCGAATACCTCATGAACTGTAACTGCTACACCAAAGTATGAGTGGCAAAGTTGTTCAGCACAAAAATGATCTTTGTAATGATGGTATGCAATCAATTGTAAGCATCTCATTATTTTTTATATTAGCTGAAATATCTCAAAAATTGAATTTTTTTAAAATAAAAACCATACATATCACATCATAAACAAATGTGAATACCTCATGAACCGTAACTGCTACACACAGAGTACAAGCGGCAAAGTTGTTCAGCACAAAATTACCTTTCAAACAGTGTGTACCGTCAGTTCTATACTAGCCGAAATACCCCAAAATTGATTTTTTTAACATAAAAAAGCAACGTAAACCCTTTTTTTGTGGAAAACATATAACATATCAACACCAAATTATGTATCCATACATGATAAGCAGGTAGTGAAGTACCCCTAGATATACTTAAATAAGCCCAAAGTTGATTGGCTGGCTAAATATATACATCCAAACTGGAAACGTCCACAGACATCTCCCGGAGGCACTGTCAGTAAATTGTTGCCAACTACAGACGTCTACTGGAGTGAAGGGGGTGCTTTCTGCTGCCACCCACAGAAATTTACTGGAGTAAATGAGTTAAAAAGAAGGAGCAATAGAAGGGTCGGAGATGAGGGAATCATCGATCTTGATCACAGGAGAGGGAGAATGGGTCAGAGGGGAGAGAAGGGAATGGATAATCTTTCAGAACTTGGAGGGATGATTAATGTTGTTCTGGAGCATGGATGCAACAGGAATTACGAAGGTGATGACAGTTCGCCAAAGCAGTCAGGAAGCCAGTAGTGTTAACAGAAAACCAGCCAAGGTCTCTAGAATGGAGGCAAGTCATCACCTCACCTGTTATCCATGGAAGATGAAACTCACGTACTCTGGTTCTTCTCAGGGGAGCATGACAATACCATCCAGCCATAAATTTGGATTGAAAGTATTGCAGGGCAACATTTATATTATTGGGTAATGAGATCAGAAACCAATTAAAAATCTAAAAAAAACTCTTGTTTGCATAGGCCAAATTCTAGAGACAGCTGCTGAAAGCTTTTAATGTTATTTTGTTCTGTGCGGAACTTAGTGAGACATGCCATCTGTTTTTGGGCCCAGACCTGTAATCCTGTATCTGTCTTTTTATTTATTTATTTATTATACTTTTATTCCCACTGCCAGTGCCAGTACCTCAACCGGTCATGGGCGTCGCGCTCCCTCCCCACGAGCATAACTTCCTGATAACCTCCTGGCTACCCCAGGGTGGGATGCGGGCACGCCCCTTAAATGCCACAAGCATCGAGATAGGTCGGAGAAGTCATCCTGGGAGCTAATCGGAGTGGCAAGGCGGGCATCATCTAGGCAGTGGCAGTGGCATTTTCTCCCCGGTGTAATGAGGGCAGGAACATGCAATGATGACAAGCGTCCACCCCGCTCCCTGAACATATAGGCGTCGGTGCATGCAGTACACCCAGCCTCCACTAAGTGTCTGTATAGTGTGGAACACTCTGCCCCCCCCGGAGAAGGAAAGCAGTCACTGGATGCTTAATCCTTCTCCCCCCCAGCCAGCCCTCCGACATCCTGAGTCCGTTCCTGAACCCAGGTCGCCAGTGTCACAGGTCGGCACCCTGCCCCTGCACCAGCAGGCTGGCCTGTATCTGTCTTGTTAGAGAGAAACTGTGGCAGCCACTGTATCAGGATTTTTTGCCAAATGAAAGCAAGAGCAGACCATCTACATTTAATTGGGAGCCACACTTACATAGTAAGCTGGATTCATTGATTTGAAATTTTGGATGGATCAGCATTTGTTACCTGCCATGGTATCTGTCTTAACGGTGCATATGAAAACGCGCATCTTTCTAACACAGTCCAGCCATTAATCTCATAATCCCATATCATTTCAGCCATATGTACCAATTGGGCAACCTCAAAGTATTGTGGGAAGATCAGGAGGCTCATCCCACCCTGCTGCTCTCTTACAAATAGCATTTCTCAGAACATATTTGACATTTGCCTCCCCATATAAATTTTGTCAGCATACATTTCAGTTCTTTCCAGTCCACCTGTGGGACGAGTAGTGGGAGAGTAGAATATAAAAATGAGAATCTGGGCAGTATCTTCATTTTATCAGTTTCAATTCTGTCTGAAAATGTTAAAGGTAAAATGTTCCATCTGTGAAGCTTGGAGTAAACCTGTTGCTTTAACGGGGTATACTTTATGTAATACAGTTGGTTAAGATGCACCAGGATCTGAATTCCCAAATACATGACTTTGTATCTTAACTGCCTAAAAGGAAAAGAATCTTGAAAATGTTGGGTATTATACCACTGACTATCAAGGTTTCAGTTCTGTCTGCATTTACCTTAAAACCAGACACTTTTCCAAAATGGTGCAAAAGCTCTGGCAGTGCAGGGACAGATTTCTGGGGCTCACTAAGGTAAATCAGTGTGTCATCCTCATATAAAGAGATGTGATTTTCAACATCTCTTTCATTCCCTGATGACTCTTGGCCTGTCTTATTGCAGTTGCCAGGAGCTCCATGCTAATGCAAGGGGGGGGGGGGCACCTCTGTCTTGTACTTCACCTCAGTAGTTAAACTGTCTGGTATCATACCATTCACTTTGACTTTGCGGACTTTGGTTTTGCATACAACATTTTGAACAAGACATGAAGCCCTCCTCAAATCCCATTTTCTGCATCGCTGTTTGCAAATAGGCCCAGTTCAAGTGATCAAATGCTTTTTCTACATCTATGAACAGTGCCAACTGGGGTAATTTACTGTGGTGATGGTGGGCCAGGACATTCATCAATAGTCTAATATTATTCACTAAAAAAATACCAGCAACAGCTTAATCTGGTTCAAGGTCAGTTGGCATTCATTTGTATCCCCCTCCCCCAGGTCGTGCCTAAAAATAGGCAGAATTTGTCTAGTGCACTTATCCAGTCAACAAAAACTAAATAAAATAAATATAATATTGTGTAAATGCTGTTTTGGTATAAAACCAGTTTGATTTTAATGAATAATGGTTCTGGTGCAATTCTGGAGCATGTTTGCCAGGATTTTTGTGAACAGCTTCATGTTCTGATTTAACAGAGACATTTTTATTTATTTAAAAGGTTGGTAACCAGAAGAGGCACACTGACCCAAGGCTCGGTTCCAGGTGCAACCCGGGGAGGGGGAAAGGGGGGTACAATTAAAGTGCAATAATACAGAATACAAATTCATAAGTGCAAAAAGACAAGCAGGTAACAGGTTATACAAGGGTACAGGCAGGTAGTAAAATTGTACAAGACGGTGTGTATAACAACACATAAGCAATATAGCAGCTGGTGGTTACAAGCAGATAAGAAAATAGTACATAACATACACATATCAACGACACATTATGCAACATAATAGGAGTGGGTTACTATTGAAACCTGGGTGGGTGGTAGATATGGGTCTATATGCAGCACACATCTCCTTGCCCTTCCCAGGCTTTGAGATCATTGTAATTAAGGCTTCTTGTCATGACAAAGGAGCCTTCCCTTTGGTCATACATGTATTGAACATATGTTTCAAAATAGGAGTGAGCTGCTCCCTGAAAACTTTGCAAAACCCAACATTATAGCCATCTGGTCCAGGAGCTTTTCCACTTTAACCATCAACAACTATCTTGGCTATTTCTTCTTCCATAATGGGATTATCTATTGATGTGCTCAGTTCTGGCATGAGACTGTTTAGGTGTAAACCTCTCACAAAATCTGTGTTGGCTTTTTGTGGGGTTTCATACCCCTTATTTTCTGTGTGTAAAGCAGCATAATACTCTGCTATCCTCTTGGGAGTGGGCCAATAATGCCCCAGATGGGTCTGGTCCTTTATACATGCCACTGTTCTGTCAGCTGCCATCTTACTCAATACATATGCCAACAGCTTAGTGGATTTACCCCCATTTCACAAAACTTATGGTTGGCATATCTTAGATAACCTTATGCTTTTTTTGTCTTCTTCCTCCGGATATTTTAGGTATGTCTGGGTCAGAGCCTGAAGCAATCTGATATTCCCCGGGTTGTCCTTGTGAGTGGCTTCTAGGCATTTCAGCCAGCAAATTTTCTTGGACCCCATTATATTGTTTTTTTTTTTTTTTTTGCAGAAGTCAGGCTAATCAATTGCCCCAACCACTGTTTTGATTATGTCCCACACTTTAGCTTGTGAGACAGCTGGGGTCTGATTATGATCATTAATGTCAGTAATAGCTTGACTAAGAGTACTTTTAAGGCTTGGATCATTAAGAACAGAGGTATTCGGGCACCATAGTGAAATCTTCTCTCCGCACAACTGGAAAGCTGTAGCAGTGGGTGCATGGTCAGAATGTGTAATCTTATAAATGGAGGAGCTGCTGATTTTATGAAGATGTGTCTTATGAGTCAAGAATAAATCTATTCAGGAATACATCAAATGGGGGTGAGAGGAAAAAAAAGTATAGTCTTTCTCTCCTTTATGAATGCTTCTCCAAATGTTGATCAGACCAAGTTCAGGGAACAATGTTTTCAGTCTTTGGAGGCTGCTCTATTATTCATGGTTAACTGGCCAGATGAGCAGTCCTCCATCAGGAAGAGTGCACAGTTAAACTCTCCCCAGGCGATAACCTCCCCCTCCCCTCCCCCACCCAACTTGGCTATCCTGCATGAACCTCCTGAAAGAAAAGGCCAGCTCTGTTATTTGGGACATACATGTTCATGAGATATGTGGTAGCGCTCTGCATTTCACCTGTGAGAATAAGTAATTTCCCATTCAGGCCTTCCTCTGATATGATCTCCAGAGAGCACCCCTCTTTTAATTAAAATCACAATGCCTGCTTTTTTTTTATCCCTAGGGTGGGAGGCAGGAAAAATTTAGCCTGCCCACATACTTTGGAGTTTTGAATGTTCAGATGGGGAAAGGTGGGTCGCTTGAAGAAACGAGATATCGCCCTTTAGGTGTTTCAACTCATTTAACATTCTGGTGCATTTAACTGGAGGGTTTACCCCTTTTATATTATACAAAACTATTCTAAGGGAACCCATAAATTACAGAATGAAAACGTGAAACAGGAAAAAATGGTAATCTTTTTGCATACTTGAGATCGAGACGGCATTATGAAAGGACAAGATAAGAACCATGAACAACAAAAAAACTGTGCCGTTAATTAATTACACCATTCAGCTCCAAGCAGTTGAGAAAATTATCCTGCACCTATTTTTCAGGAGTGTACCACCAGAAAAGCACATTTAACAATGTGTTTCCTAGGTAACAGTTTCTAGTAAGGTACGTGTGTAGCAGAAAACTGCACACTTTCTGGGGTGGAGAAAAAACACACATGCTGCTCTGAATGACTCATGGAAAGAAAGGGCAGGTTATTACAACAGCCACCAGCATGACGTGGAAAAGTAAGACAAACTTTTTGGGGATAAGGGGTAGAATTCCTTGATTTCCCCAACCATCTAGTTATTACTGTGAGAGGCAAAGACTTATGAAAGATACTGGGATGACAGAAGGCGGAGGAGTGGGTGGGCATGGGTGAGTCGGTAAGCAAAATCACAGCTACCCCCCGCCCCGCACCAACCAAACCCTCAAGATATGTCACTGTGGTTCTGGGGTGTATACCAAAGTCTGGGCTTTTTCTCAGTTAGGCCCCCACCTTCCCCCAGGCTGGAGCAAGGGATCAAGGAATCCCAGATAAGCACTAGCTGTGTCTCTACTGTGTCTCATCCCCCCCCCCCGGATGGTAGACTACAGTCAAAAGGTTCTGATGACAAGAGGCTTAGGGTTATGTTTCTCCCTTCAAATATTGTCTATGTGCTCTGCTTGTGGTACATCATGTTATACCATGGAGTCTAAGCATGGGATGGTCCACCTACCCAAGAACATAGGATGCAGTCCACCGCAACACCTGGCTCCGATGAGTGACAAATGCAAAAGGCCGCCAACTGGCCAGGTTGCCTGTCATTTTTTGTATTACTAGGAGACACACTTAGCCGAAAGTTTGTTTACATGTGCAACCTGGGAGCACAAAGAAGTTAAGTGACTTGCTCAGGGTCACACAGTATGCAAGTGGGAGCTGTGGGATTCAAATCCAGGTTTGCAGCTCAGAGCCTTAAACCACTGCGCTATACTGCCTCTTTCAATTTGTAATTTTGTGTATGGCAGCATATACCCTAGGAACATCCATGCATTGCAAATGAAAGACAAAAAGGGCATTTAAAGAACTGGTCTGCCACCCCAAGAGGTGGGGGACCTCTGGCCTCCAGAAACCAACACTCCAGTATGTGCAAAAGAGTTAAGTGCCTTTAACTCCCCCAAGAGGACAGCCAGACCAATGACACAATGACCCCCATTCCCATCCAGCAGTGCACTGAGTCCACCCCTGGAGCAGATCATGTTCCTGAGCCAAAAGAAAAGGGAGGTATGTGAAGGAAGCCACCATCACTCAGTCCCCCCCTACCCTGAGGCATACTTCTCAGTAGCTCAAAAAAAAAATGAGCACAGTATGCACGGTTACTACTACACCCACCAACCCGCCCACACCTCTCTGAACTCCACTTCCCCCCAGCATCCCATCACTTATTCAAAATATTAGAGCTGCCCCTAATACTGGCTCCTCCGGCTCTAAAACAAGTGAATTGGAAGTCCAGTCACTGAAATGCATACCACAGTTAGTTTAAATAGGAAAGTTTGGTAGCCTCACCGCACCGTCCAAATATTTACCCAACTGTGATGACAAACAGGTAAAATACTGGTCATGTTACGTCAGTCTGCTACATCAGCAGAGGTATTTTTGTCCACCATCTTCTGCTGTGCTTTTTCATGCCTCTGAAGCTGCTGCATGATGTCAACAAGCTCGGATTCAGACTGCGTTGGTAGCGTGTCTGGCCTTGTGCACTTCCTGCTTCTGCCTACCACACGCCTCACCTCCAATTCTTCAATTTGTAGGGCAGGGAGCTGAATCTTCTACTCCTTGAGCTGGGGTAAGGCATCCACTAAATTTTTATATATTTTGAACCCAGAGTTTAGGTGCAGTTTTAGCTTGGCCAGGAAGTTCAACTGTGCTTTAATAGTCACAATAATACCCTTTATTTCTTTAGCAACCACCTAACCAACTGCCACTTTGCCTGCAGTTCTGTTGAAAATCTTGATCATAATAGATGTTTTGATCTTCAAAGGAAATGTCTAAGTCTCCAGGCTTTGATTAGGATTTGTTCTTTTGATTGATAACTTAGCAATCAAACTATCCATGACTTTGGCTGTACTATCTGGCCTGATGATCTGGGCCCTAAGGACCGGTATGTCCATTCCATATCCAGAGGGAGCAAGAGGGTTGTTTTCAATATATGCTGTATAAGGTCATTTGCTGTGACGAACCCTTCCTCTGCTCCCTCCTTAATGCCGTGGATCCTGAAATTGTTACAGTGGAACCTATTCTCAGCATCCTCCAACCATACATGAATATCTCTGTCTTGCTGTAGCAAATAGATAAGGATGTGGCCATGGGCATCTTGTGTTTCAGCCATTTCTCCATCTTTGAGTTCCATAGCAGCAACCTTCTTATCAAAGTCTTTAATGTCCAATCAAAGGTTTGCAGTAGAAGACTCAATCTTGTTTCCTGTCTGGAGTGTTTTTTGTATGGCCCATTTTCAATCCTGAAGGCCTCTCCTCCTCATCCAGGTTAAGATCTACAGAGGAAATCGAGGGGGAGCCATTCCTGCATCCACCAGTAACTGCTTCAATTTGTCCGCCGGTGTGCCAGGGTTTGTAGATGTTGGTTTGTTTTGCTTATTGGCCACTATGGCTAGCATATTTGTAGTCAAAAAGGCCACCAACTACTTAGTAAAGACCAAATTGAAAGGATTAAACTCTTTGGTGGTAGGAGAGAGCTGTGCTACCCTACTCCATTGCTAATGCCGTCACCAAAAGTCTCCAACTCTGTTGCCGTTATTCTTTTCCTTACATAAAATGCTACACCTCCATCCTTACCCTCTGTCCAGTCTTTTATGGACAAGGAGTATCCTATTATGGACATGTCCCATTCATGGTTTAAGATTGCCCATGTCTCTGTGACAGCCACCAAGTCAAGGTTACCCTCTGCAACCACTGCTTACACGAGTAGTTCCTGCATTTTGCTGCCCAGACTCCTTGCATTGGTGCATACTATCCTCCAACAATAGCTCCCACCTCTCCCCTTACTTTTCTCCCCCAGGTTTTGCTATGTCCAGCCTATTGCTTGGTGGGAGGGGCCAGCAAATCCCCCCCCCGCGTTATGTCATTTGAAGTGTCCTTTACCATGCCAACTCCCCCCTACTTAGTTTAAACTAGTTGCTCTGTGTTGCAATATGCATAACTTTGTCAGCAACTTTAATGTATTTCACACACAACCCATTCTCCTTCACATTATATGAGCTGCTTAAACCAACAGAAGACATTGTATCTTACTGTAATTTATTTTTCAGTTAGTTCAAACAGTGTCCCTTGGGTAGTCATAACTGCTGGACAAATATGCCCATTAAGGACACTGACATGGTCATATATCTGTGATATCACCATTGAATTTAGCCTACATTGTACAATGGGGTCCTAGAACTGCTTAATCTGATTGGCTGACTGGCACCTTTTACCCATGGTAAATCCTATACTAACAGGAAAAGGTGCCAGTCAGTCACTCCACATGGAAAAATCACCCCAACCCCCGAAAAAAAAAAGCTCCAACCCACCATCTTCTTTTACCCGCTTAACTGTCTTTCTCCATCTTAACCTCTGTTTAGCTGCCACCTTTGAGTGTGAGATTTGACATGCCATAACTAAAAAAAAAAGTTGCCAAAGCAGCTTCACTTACAGCAGCAAGCCCTCAACCAACAGTAAACCTAAACTTTGTTTTTGTTCGTCACAACTGGTCCTAGTTTGCACCCACCTCCTCTCACTCACTCTCCAGTCCACTCCACTCCCACTCTCTCCATCTGTCTCCCAGGGCATCAAAAAGAAAAATGCCAACAGAACAGCCCCTTCCGTGACCTGCCCTTTGGTTACCCTGCCAATTTACACTCCCTCTTTCTTGCTCTGACTCAGGAAAACAGGGAGACAGATTACATACTCAAAATGCAGAAAAAAAAAGTGGACACATTTTCTAGACACTTCTTCCTGCCAGAATTATCTTCCCTCTGTTGCTCGCACTCAGAAAAAGTGGGAGACAGGAGTTTAAACTCCATATAGGAGAAAAGAAAAAAAAAAAAAAAAGGGCAGCCGCAAATCCATAGACTCCTCACTGATTACAGTTGCTCCCTCCTTCTGCCCTTGGTTCTTGTGAATACCCACTGCTCTTATACTTACTCTCTCCAGCCTCCATTGTGAGTGCTCAATCCTATGGCAGTCACTCTCTCCAGCCTCGGTGATGTGCACCCCGGTCCCAGTGAACTCCCATGCTGTAAACAGCAATGACTGTTTTCTCTCTCTTCTCTCTCATCGACATCAGAAACTACTCACAATACTGCTCCTCAGTCTGTAACCGAAGCAAATCTTCAGCTGTGTCCAACTCCATACCTTCTTTCACACTCCCTGCAGTCTTGCTCACCCATTCACCTTCACTTACTACAGCAGCTGACTCAGAGTTAAGTACCCACAGTGGCAAAGGACCCTCAAGCTGCCCAATATGAGAAGCAAGAATAATTTAATTAAAATAAAATTTAGCTACCCATCCAGCACCACTGCTAATATTACTGAAGAACGCCGACAGCCAAGCTGCCTGTCTCTCTCTCTCTCTCTCCCACTGCTTCTCGCTGTCACATACATGCTATTATACCTATGTCTGTCAGCCAAGTCACTTATATGAAAAATTAATAAAAGTACAAGTCCTGTAACCAAATGTCTCACTTGGGGGAGGGCTCAATATTCCCTGTAGCAACAAGGAACTATATTTTGTGGCATAAGGATAAATAAAAACAAAATCATTGAAACTGATTTAAAAAAAAGTTTTTCCCTTATTTTTGTAACAACAAAATAGAGGGGACACATTGTATAACTGCAATAAACCACTCCAAGGTATGGGCTATGCTAGGATTTACCCACAACTGACCTGGTTTGACCACTCAGTCTGCAGCCTCGTGGCCAAATCACGCCAGCTGTGGGCAAATCCCAGCATAACCCACACCCTGTCGTGGTTTATTGCTTATTAACATTCCACTGAAAAGTCATCAGCCAGTTACATTTGTCCTGCAGTTGTGGACAACTACTGAATATCACGTGTTCTTAAAATTCTAAAAATAAAATGTTCTAGCCTACTTTAATTTGGGTTGGCAGTATAACCTACGGGTTAGAATAATGAGCTTGGTACATCCAGCAGACCAGACCTGGGTTTGATTCTCACTACCTCCACTCGCATACTGTGTGACTCTGAGCAAGTCACTTAACTGCCCAGTGCTCTCAGGTCACCCCTGAAAACAGGCACTTGTGCCTAGTGGGCCTTACCCGGTTACCAAAGACTAAAACGGGCTTTCAAGCATCAGTCACAGCATTCGACTCCACAATGATTTGTTCAATTAATTCATGCAAGCTCACCCCTGCTATGAGTTCCCATCTCTAACAGAATTCACAGAGCTTCACTTCGGTAGCAGCACAGTAATTTAGCGCAACGATGTATGAGAATATCTTCATAAACATGACAATGACATAACTCAATTTGTTCTGAAAAACAGCAAGCTAGTAAGAGTAATAGCACAACCAATCAGATTTTTATATGCTGGAATAATTTTCTCCTAGAGAAAAAAACTCTGGGGAGGGTCCCAGTGACAACCTAAAAGTTTCAAAAAATAGACGTTAGTTACCTGTAACCATCATCCTACTACTAGTATTAAGTTCACATCCACACTTGGACAGTATCACTGGACACAGTTTAGTCACCAGATTACTTTAAGCTTGACTACTCCTCCTACCCATGGTATCATCCGCTGGCTCTGCCCTGCTTGATGTCAGATCTTCATACTGGAAGCAGGAATCCAGGGTGGATTGTGAGGATGTAAACTGAATACCAGTAGTAGAACTATGGGTGCAGGTATTTAACTTCTATTTCTAATGACCTAGATTCAGTTCACTATCCATGGTTAGGCAGACTTCTAGTATTCCTATGGGGTGAGAGGGCAAGGCCCTCACCCCAAAATTAGGAAAAAAGAGACTAGAGAATGGAGGTCCCAAACAAAGCATCATGAAGATTGAGCACTGGAGAGGGAGTGCCGCCCCATCCTGACCACTCTCCCCCCAGACATACCATCCCACCATGTGCCCCAGATTACCCCCGCTGACAAGACAAGGGAGGGAGGCAAGGAAAGGCACAGAGAGGGAAGGGGATCCAGAAACTGAGGCCCCAGGGGGATGGCGGGTGGGGTTGTGATGAATGGTGAAGATACACAGAAAGATCATAATTACGGTAGGTACGTAATTTTCATATTTTATCTGTGTCAATCTTCACCATTCATCACATTTGGGTGAGTGCCGAGCCCCCGAAGGGGGCTTTAAAAACCCTAAAGGACAGAGTCCCTTAGCTCTCAGTGGGTGACACACTAAGAGGGAGAACCTTCTGGGCCTGGAGAGGCCCGATAGTGGGAAGAGTGAGACGGGGACCCCCCCCAAGAGGGGGAAGGAAGTTGCCCCGACAGACGTCCCCTCACCCTTCGGGAAAACAGGTCCTCTGGTGCGTGGAGTTAACCACTCTACGCTGGGCCAAGGGTGACAAATGGGAAAGACGTAGCCATGCCGTCCACCTAGTGCAGATCGCTGTCCCAATGACCCTGGTAGCTACCTCACTGGCGTCATACGATGCCCTTGCTTGGTGCCTTGCTAGCTCCAGGCCACATGCAGAGACAGCAATGGCTTGTCTGGTTTGCTCCGTGTCAGGCAAAGAGTCTAGGAGCTGACCCAGCCTGGACCACAAGAACCTATCATAGGCTGCATAGTGGGTCTGATGTGCAGAAATAGAAAGCAGCAACTGTGCCGAGTAGAAAGTCCTCCTACCCCAGAAGTCAAAATCTGGAGTCGTCTTCATCTGGGGGCTGGTCACAGTGAAGAGCGCAAAGCCCATCAGGAGTGTCCAGCTGCATCAATCCTGACTGAGGATGAGGCATGGAACCTGGAGACTCGGGGGGGGGGGCACAATACCGCTAGCAGAGATCCCTAGGGGCGGGAACTCCAGAGAAGGGTCTCTGTGAGGAACGCAATGATGCCTCCCTAAAGGGAGCAGGCCAGGGGGGCATCAGAAGGGTGTCCTCACTGAAGTCGCCCAAAAAGGTGTGCGCTGAGTGTTCTGAATTGTTCTGAGTGGCAGGAGAGAGATGTAGGTCCTCCAACATCCTCACGAGGAATCACTGATACTCCACAAGATCAGTGGCTGGGGAGATGTGGACAGAAGGCTCCTCTCCCCCAGAAGAGGGGGATGAAGAGTTAGAGGACCTCAACTGTTCAGAGGGTGGCTGCTCGGGGGGAGGTTGAAAAACCTGTCTGTCCATCGCCCTAATGTAAGCAGGAAAGCGAGCAGCCAGAGCTCTAAACTGCTCCCAGGAGAGAGGCCTGCTAGGACCAAGGATGCCTGAAAGTGCAGGAGAGTGTGGCAGAGGGATGGGGACAGAGCCGAGAAGTCAGCTGACCTCCGCCTGGGCTAGGGAGCGGACCAGGAGCACCAGAATAAGATGAAGGTGCTCCGGAAGACTCCACAGCCGACAGTTGAACAACCATTTCGGAACTGCCTCGGCTGCACCAGGAAGAATCCCCACTGTGAGGCAACTGGGGCCGTATAGGTCCAGAAGGACGGTCTCCTACCTCAAAATAACTGGGCTCTCTCAAAGAAAGCAAAGGGGAAGAGTGGAGATCTGCACTGTGGCTTCTTCCAGAGCTCAGATGGGCCCCTGAAAAAGGCCTCTGCGCAGACCCCGTGCCCTCCTCCTCGAGATGGTCAGCCTAGGTAACTGACAGCAATAGTCAGCACCCAAAGAAGCTATCCAAGGCACAGTACCCTCCCTTCTCGTAGGTGCTCTGATCGGCCCCAAAGTTGGGAGATCCAGGTACATCACATGAGGGGGTACCACCGCTGAGGGGTCAGCGAATCCTCCAAGGCTGCGCTGCAGTGCAATGGTGGCATGCATCACTGCCCACTGGTCAGCGCCCCTGACCCCACCCTCAGAAGTCACCGGCCGCTCCTCAGAGGGGGCCTGACTCCGGTCTGTTGAAGATACCACCAGGCTACCCACACTAGCAGCTAGTTCCAAGCAGCCAGACTGCTCGTCTGACTCAGAGTCTGACTCCTCCTCTGAAGAGGTGGAGGCAGAGGCCCTGTGCCAAACTGTAGGTGAGTGCCTTTCGCCATCCCTACCGAACAGGGTGCCAGAAATGGAGACTGCACCCGAGTCGGTGCCAGTGCCCTCCGCAGCACCACGAACAGTGGCCAAAGAAAACACAGCTCCAGCATGAACAGCAGCCTCGGAGTCGGAATCTGCCATGGCGCCGTCGTGCCCCATGGCGCCACAAGTGGCACAGAGGGCAGAGATGGCACTGACAATGGCTCCAATGGCGCTTTCAGTGCTGAAGTCAGAAACCCCCATGGCGCTGACCCACTCCACAGCGCCGAGAGCAGAAACGGCACCGACTACGGCTCCGACAGCCCCTTCTGAACCCCCCATGGTGCCATGCCCATGATCGGTGCTGCGAACGTCTCCAGAACTGCACATGGCGCCATGCACAACCTCGGTGCCGCAATGAAAAGAAAGGGATGGTGCCATAGCGACTCCCATGGCGCCGCTAGCAGTATCGGCACTGCAAATGGCACTGACAGCAGCCACAGCACCAAGCGACGGACCAGCGCTGATGACGACTCCACCAGGGCCCATGGCGCCGCAAATGGCGCCGACCAATGGCATTGAGGATGGTGCCGACCTAGGCCTTGCGAACCATGGGTCCGACACCGGGGGGGAGCCTTCGCCCCCGAAGGGGCGATTGCCATGGCGGTGCCTCCCACCCATCCCCCGAAGGGAACGGACTGGGCCTCCTGCACCGTGGAAGGAGCCTTGGCCATGGCTAGGCTACTAGAAGCCAAGGCTCCCTCCTCCTCGGTCCGTATAGAATGGGGAGGGGACCCAGAGGAAAGGCAGAGAGAGCGTGGCTTGGCCCGACGAGTGCGCACCTGACCCGTGAAAGTCGGCGGAGCTCGCCCCACTTTCCACGCATGCTTTTCGATGACCTGGCAGTCCATGAAGAAGCAGGCATCACACTAATCCATTTTGTGAAGCGGGCCAAGACACGAAAGGCAACAGTCGTGCTGGTCGGTGACGGAAAATTTTCGGTTGCATGGGGGGGTCGACCCATCTTCGAAGTCTTCTTGCCCTCCAACCTAGACATGACCTTTTGGAAAGAAATACAAACAAGACTCTACATCGCTGGAAAATAGTAAAATGGAAAGGTCTTACCGGCAATGTCAAGTGGCTAGCAGAACTGGCAGGAAGAATCAACGGACTTGACGTCGAAAATTTTTTAAACAAGAACGAATTAGGAACAGGTAGGCCCGAACTCAAGCTGGAGAAAGCTTCCCATGAGGCGACCTTGATGGCAGGAGACAAAGAACTGGCAGGCAGGCAGGCGGAGTTGACGGCGCCTAACGGCCAACCCGCAAGCACCACATAGAACATCAGCCTCGAGGGCGGCACTGAGAGCACGTCAGCTCCACCTACCAAAAAAAAAACAAAAAAAGGCTCCCGAGGGGTCCTGACCACCGGCCGAGTACCCAAATGTGATGAATGGTGAGGACTGACACAGATAAGATCTGCCCCTTTCAGGAGAAAAGAGGATCTGATGTCAGATGGGATAGAGCAGGACAACACCACCACGTGTGGGAGGAAGACCCAAGATTGAAGACATCCAGTGACTGAGCTGCATCCAGTGGAACTGCCCAAGTTTGGATAGTGAACTATACCCAAGTCATTAAAAAACCAAACAAAAGAAAAACAAACATATTTTGGTTTTGTTATCCAACAGGTACAAATGACTACAGACTACCCACAGTAACAAAAAGGGTAGTGAATGCACGACCCAAATGTCTGACTTAGACAAAAAAAAAAAAAAGTATAGTCTGACACCTCCCTATCTAGGGAGGCAGAAAAGAAAATACAGTAAAACTGGAAAAACAGACACTGCCTACAGTACCAAAAACAACGTGATTATGGCAATTAAGGAACTGCTGTAACATGTAGCCGACATCTAGAGACACAGCTAGGTTGTCCAACATACAGGGCATGTGTGAGGGACTGAGGGTAGAGGAAAATGGGGCAAACTAGGCAGCACTGTTTACATAAACACAAGAAACCTGCAAATAGAACACTGCCCCTAATCTGTCATGATATAAAGAAAACTGAGTGCAAATCACACTGTAAGAAAGTCTGCCATACATGTTAGGGCAGAAGTCACAAGAGGATCACCACCCCACCTCCAGTGGGTTCATTCTTATTAAGTTATCCATGCAAAAGGTACTTTCTAATGTAAAGGGTGAGCCTAGGCAGGGGATTCCCATGCAGATGACCACAAGGGTATGCCTAGTGAACTGTAAAAGAATAGCCTATCGGGTATACACCATTTGTATGGGGATTGAGTGAAGGCCAGTGCAACTCTACAGAGGAAACATTCAAGAAAATCACATGTTGCTGCCAAGTAACTCTCCTATCTTTCCAAAGCCATTTTTTCTCCAGAGACCCTTTTTTTTTTTTTTTTGGACGGAATGTTCAGCAGTACATAAAAAGGTGATGGGGAGAAGATGGTATTAATTTTTCAGGTTTAAGGTAAACTGAAACTACCTAATAATATATGGAGTACAGTCAGAATGGCAACAACTCAGATGACAGAGAATAGTTACGTAAGAATTTACCATAACAGGAGATCTTCAAGGGAATCTCTTTCAGCAGGTCACACCTTTGGAACTATAGCTCTCAGGCACCAGGACCACACAGAAACGTTTCTAGCTAGCAGTCTACTGGGGCAGTCCACGGTGACGTCATTACATTGACATCCTCCCTATATAGCCATGGGCTGCCCCACAACCCCTCAGTTCCCTGCCAGAGACCTGTTACTGAGGACTGAGAACCAAGGGAAAGTAATAGGTACCCCCAGGTAGGCTAACTGAGAAACGGAAGGTAATCTGGCCTGGAGGGAGGGAGGGAGAGAGAGAGGCCGCAAGGCAGAAATTAAACAGAAAGGGGAAAGGAGGGAGGGACGGCATGACCTGCTGAGATTCTCTTGAAGATCTACTGTTTTGGTAAGTTGTTATGTAGCTGTTCTATCTTTTTCGAGGAGATCTCTTTCAGCAGGTCACACTTTCGGAACAAGTCCCAAACAGTACTACACAGGAGCAGGGTCTGGGTGGCTGGAAGGCACCTGAAACATCCCCCTTAGTTGTCAACTCCTTCCAAGCCCACTCTCTCCTCTTTCTGATGTGTTCTCTGTATTTACTCCATGGACCTTGCTCCTGTGACTAGTTTAAAGGTCTCAGATTTACTCTGTGTTACTGCTGGTCTGGCACTCTGTATAACTGTAGTAAACTGTGGTTTTGTATTGTTTCTTATTTATATTTGTATTCTCTGTCTCTACCACTGGGATCTTTAATCCATGACCAGTGTCTTGACTTTACTCTGCTATGCACATGCTGTATAGTACATTTGCTTTATTTACTTGTGTCCCTACAACTCATTGTTTCCAGTCATTTAGGGTCTTGTAACCCTAACCCATGTTTTTGCTTAATTGCATTTTACCATGCTTCTTTATGCAATTGTTATCCCTATCTACCCTTTCCCCGGGTCACACCTGGAAATGAGCCTCTGCTCATTGGTGCCCTTCCCTGTTATCAACTTTTAAATAAATAAAGGCAGAGACCTAAGCAAGTAGGTTCTGTAAAACAGGCTGAGCTAAACCCTGGCCCTTATCTAGAGGCAATGCTCAGACTATAATGTGTAGTGAAGTGTGGACAGTACCGCAAGTTGCAGCAGCACAAGTCTCAGCAGTTGAAACACTCCTGAACCCAATGACAGAAGTGGCTCTGCCTCTGGTGGAAGGGCCCTGAACCACCCCACGGAGTTCCTTATCTAACTGCAAGAAGCAAAAGACAAGGCAGGGGGCCAACCACGTGAGCAACTGCTGTTCAAAAACTGGTATGCCCTCTTTTCCAGGGGCTAAAGAAACAAACAGTTGCGAGGACTCCCTGCAGTCCTTTGTGTAATGAACATAACATCCGAGACCTCTATGAACACCTAAAACATGGAGCAATGCGTCCCCTGGATGGGCACGCTCCAGGTAAGAGACAGGGAGGTGGATGGTTTGATTCAAAGGAAACTCAGAAACCACTGGAGGTACAAATACTTAGGGTTAGGATGCAGACACCCTGTCTGTGTGACAGATCAAATAAGGCAGCTCCCATTATGAGCGCCTACAGCTCAGGAATCCTACAAGCAGAGGTAATTGCAACCAAAAGTATTGTATTCCCTGACAGAAAGTGTAGCGTGCAGGCCCAAAGGGAGCCTCTCTAAAACAAAACAAGTCCCAGGCCGCAACAGGGAGAAGGATGGGAGGCTTCAGGTGCAGGATGTCCCTCAGAAAAGGACATGCCACATCCAACTGGGCTTTCATACAGTCCTCAAGGGGCACATGGAAGACTGACAAGGCAGACCAGTGCACCTTTCAAGATGGGCATTTCAGTCCGGCATCTGAAAAGGACTGTAGGTACTGTAGAATTCAGTTCACTGGGGCGAGTGAAGGAATCTTGGTGATGGGAAGCTGCTCACAAAGTGAAGCACTTCTACATCATAGAATAAGCTGCCCAGTGGAAGGGTTTCTGGTGGCCAGAAGGGTGTCAGCCACTTTAGGGAAGACACCAAACCTAGCAATGGCAGCTCATCAGAAGTCCAGCATGCGGGGAAAGGGACCCGAGGTTTGGATGGACAGGGGTTTCCCCATCTGGTGACAGCAAGCCCAGGCACCATGGAAGGGGCACTGGAGGCCCCCCTTTTGACTGTTACAGCAGTGGAAATCAAATCGGATGAGGGAGAAGGAAGCCACCAGAATTAGAGTGATGCCCATCACGAAATGCAAGCTAGAATCTGGAGGTGACTGCAAATAGTCCTGAAGCTGTTTCACAGGACAAGTGCAGGGGCCAATTGAGGGGCAGTCACCCACAGAAGAAAGTGCCACCATTTCATGGTAGAAGTGGCCCTGGTGAAAGGCTTTCCTGCTGCCACTAGGACATCAGCCACCTTGGGGACACCCCAAATTGAGCCATAGCTGCATCTTCAGGAGTCAGGCATGGACATACAGAGACCTGAGATCTGGATAGACCAGGGTGCCCTGGTCCTGGGAGAACAAGCCCCAGCACAGGGGCAAGAGCACAAGAGGTTCCACTGCACTCAGCTGGAGCAAAAGGGGACTAGATTGCAGGAGTCCGGGGGGGCAAGATTATCAGAGTGGCCCCCTCCATCCAGAGCTTGATTAGCACCCTCTGAACAAGGGGAAAGGTAGAGGGGGCAAAGACGAACCTCCCTGTCCAACAGTGGGACAATGCGTCTCACCAGAACACTCTAGGCTGCGGAGCAGGTGAGCAGAAACAAAGTAGTTGTGCGTTGCATGGGGATGCAAGAAAGTCCAACCCTGGACGACCCCACCTACTGAACAGGTTTCCCACAACAGAAGACAGCAGGTCCCACTCGTGCTGCTGCAACTGACTAAGCTTGTCTGCCAGGATGTTTTGGAAGCCTGGGACATGGACAATAAGCAGTTCTAGACCGTATTCCACAGCCCAGTACCAGACCCTCGATGTTTCTTGACACGGAGGATATGGATGGGTCCCATATTGGTTGTGTATGTACTGCACAGCACTTATGGTGGCCGTCTGCACTAGCAGATAGGTGGGGGACAGGTGTGGCTGCTAAGGAATGCACAACTGGCTGCATCATTAGAACATCAATGTGGAGTGTGGTCTCCTGTGGGGACCGTAGCTCCTGAGACAGAGGGGACCCCACGGAGCCTCCTCCCCAGCCCAACCCCAGAGTATACGTGGGGAGAATCTGCCAGGGGTCAGGGAAGGGGAAGGGAACCCTTCCCCCAAAAAAGGTTACCGGGTTCCATCCACAAGAGCAGCACCTGTGGACCAAAGAGGAGACTGGAACCTGCTGTTCTAGGTCATCAGTGTGTAAGTCCCACTGGACTCGCAGTGCCCATTGAGGAATCCACAAGAGCAGCCTGGCTAGAGGTACTGTGCCAATGGCTGGAGCCATCAGGTCTAGAGGTCTCTGGAAAGGACCTTGTCAGGACATAGCTGCTGTTGTAAAGCAGCTGGACCTGGGCTATCAGGTGGTCCACCCTGTCCTGCAGTAGCAGCGTATAACTCTGAGTGGTGTCCAGTACTGCCCTATGTTCTGTAAAGTGTCAGCTTGAGGCCAAGACTGCCTTGGGCACAATGACCGTGATTCCTAAGGGCTGGAACGCTCTAGGGTCTAGAGCAGTTGGTCTCTGGACTGGGCCTTAGGCAACCAGTCATCCAGGCAAGGGAAGATGTGCAGCCTCTCCCTGCTGAGGGTGTCATCGAGGTACAGGTCAGGAAGCATAAGAAAACTAGGAGCAGTTATAAAATTTGCAAGTGGCATTTTAACATTATCAACAGTAAAATTAAAAAAATAGTTAAGTATAACTATTTACAAAGGGCAGTACAAACAGAGAAAACAAAGTCCTTCATCTGAGGGTATCTCTGATTTCAAGTTTCAGTTTCTCCCCAGCAAAAATTGCAGCTCTGCAAAAGTTAGTGCTGCATCTCAAGGTTAACCCCTTGAGTTCCAAATAGCTCTTTGCAATCATTTCAACAGTAAAACTATATACAGTTTCACACAAAGATTCACATATATTTTTATAACTGCAGATACACAAGGGGCAAGAAAAGACAGAAACAGCAAGTGAAGGCAGAGAAACAGTGAGACACGGAGAATTGCGAGACCATCAGAGTGATCAGTTCCCTAGGTCTCATGAGAACACTTGCTAGCGCAACCAGACAGACAAAAGACAGAAGAGGAGAGGAGAGGAAAGAACAGATCCTTGCATTTAACTCTTTCTGCATAACAAACAGGACAGGGCCTTATTCAACACAGTCACATACCCTCTTTAAGAGGGAACCTGTTTTACAAAAACAGGTTTCCAAAACTTTCTATTAATTCTCTTTCAACATTAGTTTATAATCTTTACAGTTCAGTGCATATGCAGTATAGCAAACAGAGGAGTTTAAATTTTGTTTTTTCAACCTTCGAAATTCTCAATTCCGGATCCATATCTTGACAGAAAATCAGCACGGACATTCTCTTTCCCAGATTTGTGCATCACTTTAAATTTAAATGGCTGTAGTGCCAGGTACCACCGTGTGATTTTGAAATTTTTTATCCTTCATTTGGTTAAGTCAACAGAGAGGACTGTGATCTGTCATAAGTACAAAGTCAGCTCCTATCAAACAAAACTTGAGGGACTCCATGGTCCACTTTGTTGCAAGGCACTCCTTTTCAATGGTGGAATACTTCTTCCCTCTGTCGTGCAACTTTCTACTGATATACAGTATAGAATGGGATGTTCCTTGCCATCTGTGTGCCGACTCAAGTCTGCACCTATGCTTACCTCTGAGCAGCTGGGAGGTCAAACAAAAACAGGGTGAATCCAATGTTTAAAAAATATAATGGACTACTGTACAGAGATTGTATTAAACCTCACACACAGAAACAGACAGAAAGTAGAGTTACGTAAGAACTTACCATATTAGTAGAGAAAGGCTCTTGCAGCAGGTAAGCACTTCTAGGACTGCGCCCCCTGGCATCAGGACCGCAGAGAAACTTTTGCTAGAAGTATCTAATGGGGGGACCACTCACTAGATATCACATGAAAAATGTCAGCGTGACACTACATAGTGGGCGGTCCCCATGTCCGCCCTCCAATTCTCCCACTGGAGACCTCCAAGGATCATGACAGGAGAATGGGAAGAGGCTCTAGAATCCAAAAAATGGCTTTCTGGAAAGAGAGCTGTAAATAAAGAGGGGGAAGGTGGGTAGGAAAAAGGTTACCTACTGCAAAAGCCTCTCTCGAAGATCTACTATTATGGCAAGTTCTTATGTAACTGTACTATCTTACTTTGAGAGGGCTCTTGCAGTAGGTAATCATGTGTAGAACTGAATCCCAAGCAGTAAATATTCCAATGGACAAGGAAAAACATGGGCGGCTGAAACAATCCCAGTAGAAAATCAGGAAATTAGGACAGGAGTCTCTGAAAAACTGCTAGTCCAAAACTGGCCTTACACCTAGAGGCAATGTCCAAACTGTAGTGTTTCGTGAAAGTGTGGACAAAACTCCAGGTAGCTGCCACGCAGATGACTGCGGCAGAGACATTTCTGAAACAGGCTGTGGAAGCAGCCATTCCCCTGGTGGAATGTCCTTTTACCTGTCCCAGAAGGACTTTACCATACTTCTGGTAACAAAAAGTAATGCAGTTTGCTAGCCATTTGGAAAAGCATTGTTTGGAAACTGCCGCACTCTCCCTTTTTTGGTACAAAAGAAACAAAAAGCTGATCTGTTTTGCGGACATCTTTTGTCCTGTTCGTGTAATAACATAAAATTCTGTGAACATCTAACATATGCATAATGACTTCCCCCCAATTAGAATGCTCGGGGTAATATACCAGCAATTCTAGAGACTAATTAAGGGTAGTCTCCGAAACAACCTTAGGAAGAAACAGGATTTGTGCGTAGAGCCTTTCTATGAAAAATCAAATAAGGCACCTTACGCATCAGTGCCTGAAGCTTGGAAATTCTACGAGCAGAGCTAACTACAACTAAAAAGGGCGCTTTCCAGCACAAACAGTGCATATCATAAGTACTTGCTGGCTCGAAGGGAGGTAAGGTTTTTTTTTTTTTTTTTTTTTAACTTTATTTGTAGTTTTCAGCATACAGAATAGCATGGTGCACATCACGACATACATATTACCGCAGTGGTAAGAGATGCACCTTGCCTGTGTAAACTTAATAATACAGATTTTACTGTGATCCCAGACAAGTGCTCTCCAACCCTAATACATATTAGGAGTGTATAGAAAAGGACAATAAGTTTGTAGGATCTCATGCTCCCACCACAGATTCTTAACAGCATTAAACAGAACACCGAACTTTCATCCCACTCGCAGGTATTAAATATGGTGAGGGAGAAACCATACATTAGGGCATTAGATTCTACTAACCAGAAAGTCTGGGCTCAGTTAAGTTATAATTGAACCCTACACTCACAGGTTTCCCATTGGAAGCCATGCAGGAGCAGAAGTCTAACATAGAATTGTATACAGTTTGCAAACTGAGTGGCATGCATTAGCACACCCACTTGAATACTGCCCTAACGTATAAAACATTTTAAGAAGCAGGCCTGAAATGGGGCAAAACAGTGTCTAAATTAAGTAGCAAACAACCTTGATAGTATTTCCCATCTTAGCCTACTTAGATTATTCTTATATGAAGCATTCAACAGGCACTACCAGATATTAAGTCCATAGGAGACCAAGGAATAGCAGTTTCCACAGGGAGACCATAGTCCTGCTACAGTCATTCTGGCTCCCCATCTGAGTCTTGGTCCGAGGTCCTAGTTTCTATTCTGGACAACAGTCTCTGCAAAACTGGATGCTGCCTCAGTGTCAGTGAAAACATGGGGTTTCTGTTGGTGGCGAAGATGTAATTGAGCTGGGAAAAGCATCTGGGTCTTCACCAGGAGTTATTTCTTTATCTGTTGCAGTTTCTTCTTCCTGTCCTGGGTCTGTGACGAAATGTCTGGGAGGAAGTCCAGATGACTCCCCTCCCAGACAATGTCTGTCTTTCTCCTAGCCTCTTGCTGCAAGGGTATTCTGGCCTCGGGAGTAGATAGAGACACAATCGCTGTCAGTGGTCCAGAAGTGGAGCTTGTCCAACCTCCCGGCTGCATGGGGATCACAAAAGCCTGCACAATGTTAATGCCCATCTCTCTATTTAGTAATTTCAGATCATCAAAGATAATCTGATCGAGCGCTGGCAGAAGATCCATGCAGCTAGTAAAGTGGGGAAGGAAACCCACGATGCGAACATTTCTCTGCCGAAGGCCATTCTCTAACGTCTCCACTTTGGTATGGAGGAAATTGACGTCCCTGATCAGGCCTGAGGTTACCTCTGATTGCCGCTCGGTCGAGGTGGTAAGGTCAGCAATCGCTGCAGAGTTATCTGTAATCTTTTGTTCCAGATCAGTAAACTGTTTTTCCATCACTGCCAGATGTCTGTCTCACCGCTGGTCTCTTGAAGCTTAGTCAGAAGTGGGAGGAGTTGTGCCCATTCCGGCGATGATTCAGCAGGTGGGCCTCCAGATTTGGCTGAAGCACTGGTCCCCTGGCCACCAAAGTAGGAATCAAGCCCTGAGGAATTGTGAGGCAGTTGTTTTTTTGGGCTCATGGTAAGCTATGGTAGTTCTGAAATGCAATCAACTGCAAAGAATGTAGTAATAAATTATAAATTTTACTTGTTAAAGATAATCATGAGAAGAGAATGTCTGCTCTGTTGAAAGCTCCACAGCACCTCCCCCCCCCCCAATCATTAGGTCAATTTCTCTAAAAGAAAATGAAGGTCTCACGGAGGGACAGAATTACGCATCGGGGTTTAAATGCAAAATACCTTTCAAAAAGGTTTTGGAGACCTCTAACTGAGCCATTGTCTTGCCTCCCACTGGATCATGGTAGGCAGAGATGGCTGCTAGGTGCACTTTCAGTGATGAATAGCTCAAGCCCAGATCCGATAAGATGTAGAAGATACTCCATGACCTGGGGAGCAGGGCATGAGAAAGGATCCAAATCTTTTGAAGTGGCCCAAATGGAAAAGCACTTCCAATTCATGGCGTAGGTAGCCCTTGTAGACTGCTTTTGTGCCTCTACCAAAATCTGAGCTACCCTTGGGGAAACCTCATATCTAGAAGCAGCTATGTCTTGAGATGACACGCATGTAGATGAAAGGACTTTAGCCCCGGATGTACCAGTGTGGTGCACCCCCCCCCAGGTCAGGAGATCGTAAGACAGAGGTAGGGGGATAGGGGGATTGGAGGTTGCACTGCTAGCTGCTGAAGCAGCAGGAACCAGATTTAAGGCCAAAACAGAGCTATCAGTATCATTTGTGCTCCTTCTGACTGAAGCTTGATCACCACTCTCTGTGATATTGAAAAGGGAGGGAATGCATACAGAAATCTCCCTGTCCATGAAAGCAACAGTCCATCTTGCCAGAAAGCACCATGCCCAGGACTGAGCAAGCAAAAGTTGGGAAGTTTTGCATTTGATGGGGCTGCAAACAGATCCACTTCTGGACAACCCAAAAGGTAGAAGATGTGATCTAGAACTTATTGGTTTAGCTCAAATTTGTGGGCTCTTACCCTGGTGCGACAGACTGTCTGCAAGAACGTTCTGCATGCCTGGGACGTGGAATGCCAGGAGACAGACTCTGTGCAGAACTGCCCAGTTCCAGACCTGCATCACTTCTCTGCAAAGAGGGTACGTCCGGGGGACCTCAGCTTGTTGATGTACCACTCCACGCACATGTCCGTTTGGATCAACAGATTTTCTTGTAGAAGGATGTGCTGAAAAGCCTGAAGAGCATAAAGCACTGCTCTCATCTCTAGCGCATTTATGTGCAGGTGTGCCTCTACAGATGACCACAGGCCCTGGGTCCTGTGATGTCCCAGATGGGCACCCCATCCCTGCCCTGACACAGCTGTGGTCAGTATCTGGGAGTGAGGAGGGATCTGGAAAGGGACTCCTAGTGTCATATTGTTGGAGTCCTGCCACCATAACAGGTCCTGTTGCTGTAGGGATAGCTGCTGCCATGAGGCCAAGAAGAAGTAGAACTGCCCTGGCCAAGATGTGTTGGCTGGAAGATACCAGCTTGGCCTGTTTCTCCAGGATGTCTACCCTGTCAAGGGGAAGAAAGGCCATGCCCTGCACTGTGCCCAACCACACCAATAAACTGAAGGCATTGGGAAGGAGCAAGCTGGGACTTGGGGTAATTGACCGTGATACCTAGGTGCTCGAAAAGATGCAGAGTAGCCAATAAGAAAGTTTCCAACCCCTTCCTCAATGGTGCTGCAAGAAGCCAATCATCCAGGTAGGGAAAGACATAGTACCCTGACTCCTCAAGGCACCTGCCACTAGCACTAGGCATTTGGTAAAAACCCGTGGAGCAGAGGACAGGCTAAAATGGAGAACTCTGAACTGGTAATGCTCCCCTTGGAAAGAAAACCTGAGGAATCTGTGATGCGGATGGAATATAGGGATGTGTAGATACGCATCCTGCATGTCCAGAGCACAAAGCCATTGTCCTTTGGAGAGGAGCGGCAGAAGGCTTTGTAATGTCAGCATCCAAAACATCTTGTACTCTATGAAGAGGTTTAGGGTACTGAGATCCAGAACTGGACATACATCCCCTGTCTTTTTGGGTACCAGAAAGAAGTGGGAGTAGAATCCCTTCCCGATCTGGTTTGCTGGCACTGGCTCTATTGCTTCTTTTTGAAGAGCAGCTGTGATCTCCTCCCTTAGATGGGGAATATACACCCTTGGGTAATGAGAAGACCTCAATAGATTGCCTGAAGGTTTTTCTCAAAATTCAAGAATGTGACCAAGCTTTCTTAATTGAAGCACCCAGGTGTCTGTTGTGATGGACTCCCAGTCTCCCAGAGGCCTCGCCAATCTTCTGCCTGCCTGTTCCTCTGACAGGCGAGAAGAGAGGGTGGTCAGCAAGTCAGGAATGGGAAGGGGGTTGTGGAGGACCCCTCCTAAAGCCCTTTGTGTGTTGGCTGGAGGGGCGGCGGCAGTATTGGGAGCCCTATGTTTAAAACGGACATTTGGATGCTAGCTGGTTTTTCGTCTGGCATCTGTTTTGCCGACGAAAAGGACTTTTTTGTTGTTGTTTTGGTCAAGCTATGCCTTTATTCTGTAGGCTTGCAATAATGTCCTGGGCATCCCCGCTGAACAGGACAAAGCCTCTGAAGGGGGCATCTTGGACAGCTAACTGAACATCAGGGGATAGGCCTGGTACTCTTAGTCAAGAGTACCAGCGAAGGCTTACAGCTGTGGTCGTACCTCTAGCAGAGGAATCCACCTCATCGTAGGTGGCCTGCAAAGAATGACGTCCAGCCACCTTGGCCATTTTTAGGGTGTTAGCCAAGGATGATTTCGTATCAGAGTCTGGTAGGGCCTCGATAACAGGCTCAAGCTGGCAGAACAAGAACTTCTGGTACTCTAGCATGTGCAAGACATAGTTCAGAGCACGTATCACTAGAGTAGAAGTAGCATAGAATTTCCTCCCAAATTGGTCCATTTGCCTGGGCTCTTTGTCGGGGGGGTATTGAGGTGCTTAGGCTTAGCAGATCTATCATGGGCTGCCATGATGACCACCGAGTTGGCCTTAAGGTGCACATTGAGGTGGTCCTTGTCCTCAGGGGTCCTGAAAACCCAGTCAGCTTTCTTTGCCATGATCAGGATGGAGAAAGGTCTCTGCCATATGGTTGAGGATAAATCCTCATGGGGTTCCAGCCATGGGGGAGTGAGTACAGAACTGGTATCCGGAAAGTCCAGATGCTCTGCCAACCTTTGTCTTTTGGGGTCCAGAGCCTCTGACTTCCATCCTTGGGCCTCTGCCATGTGCTTGAGAAGGTCCACAAAGGAGGGATCTTTGGGTGGTGATTTTGGGGATTCCCAAAGGACTGGTTTCTCAGGGGGAGTGGTTTCAAAACCCAAACTGGTGGATGAGGAATCCGAGTCTGTTTCAGAATCCTCCGAATTCTCTGGAAGCTTTTCAGGAATTGGTGGATCTGGCTCCCTGGTGATCCCTTCAGACGTCTGGGGGTTGCGCAGGAGCTGACAGATGGCCTGACATTAAAGTAGGTGGAAGTACTGGAGAGGGCACCCTAGGAGAAGGAGCTGGGCGTCCTGTGTTCATAATAACAGGATGCCTGCTGTCTAAGGGTTTTGGTCTCAGACCACTAAGATTTTAGTATCTCCCTAAAATCCACGTGAGGAGGAGGTGGAGGTTGAGCAAAACTAGATCCAAGCCCATGTCCCCCAAAGCTAGGGGATGGATACCAGTGTGGGTAGCCTGGTGGAGGATAGCAACCAGGGTAGCCTGAGTAATAAATGGCCATTAGGAAGGGATCCGGCGTTGGGGCTGATAGAGGATAGACCAATGCTGGATATCCTGGTGGAGCTCCTACTGCCGTAAAGCCTGACTTCAGACCTCAAAGAGGGTAACCTGACAGTGGCCCTGATGGAGGGTACCCAGATGGCTGCCCTAGAAGGTAGCCTATCGGTGGCCCTGACAGGGGACAGCCTGATGGTGTCCCTGATGGAGGGACACCTGACATGAAGGACCTGCAGAAGGAAGACTTGGCAAAGGTCCTGAGGGGTGAAACCCCAAGGGAGGCCCAGAGGAAGGAATACCCGTTGGGAGTCCCCAACAGGGGAAGGCCAATGGCGGTCCCGGCAGAGGTGAGGGGACCTGTGAGCACTGAGGAGCAGGGTCTGGCACTACAACAGGCAGTGTCGGAGCCAACTTAAGGCCTGTTGGCACCCTTTCATCGGGCAAGCCTGGTGAAAGGTGTTCATACGTTGGGAACCGCGGGTCCAGTGACAGCAGAGGAATCTCCAACGGAGCAGGAGATGGGGGGCTCTCCAGGAAGGGAACCCCAGAGAGACCCTTGTCCTCCAGCCTGGACAGGGCTAACATCCAGCAGCATCACATCAGAGCTTGACGGATGCGAAGAGGTTGCGCGATCATCAGATGATCCAATGATCGACTGATCAACCTGGGTCATGCAGGAGTCAGGGGCTCTGATTCTGACTTACCAACCCTGGCCGGGTGCTCGCCGGAGGGTTCGATGAGCGGCTTATCGGCCATGCCTGCCGACTTACAGCCTGGGGTGGAAATGGGCCTAAGAGCGGCAGCGACCTCGGATGGATCAGAGGAGCCCGCCGTCACCATAACCAGTGGCAGCTAGGTGGCCAAGTCCTGCTCTTGAGGCAAGAGCGCAGGCTTGGCCACAGCACTCACCTTCCTGGAGGAAGAGGGCCAGTCCTCTGAAGGGCCCATGGGTAGCTTGGACGGAGGGACTGCTCCTCATCCTGATGCTTTTCTTTATCTCTCTTCTTCTTGTGTGAATCCGTTGGCAAAGAAGATGCGCTTTTCAGCTCTTTCTCCACAGAAGCCACTTTTTCTTTCAAGAGATGGGCCTCGAAAGACTGTTGGTGTCATTTCCATGTGGCCTGATTGAACTGGGCACAGGCCTTGCACTCCTCGACTTTGTGGTTAGGACACAGCCAGAAGAGGCAAAGGGTATGCTGGTCCTTGTGTGGTAGTTGGACACCGCATGATCCGCACTTGTTTTTATGCAAATCCGTTGGAGAAGTGGACGACATACAAACTACTGAGAATTGTTTTGAAAATAAGAAAGAAATGGATACTCAGAAAAAGGCGTTTGAACTGCTGCAACGAGCTTCAGTCAGTCCGACGTGCACAGTTCGATGGCGAGGAAAGAACTGGAGGACGGATGTGGGGACCGCCCACTATATAGTGTCACGCTGACTCCTGTCATGTGATATCCAGTGGGTGGTCCCCCATCAGACACTGCTAGCAAAGGTTTCCGTGCGGTCCTGACACCAGGGGGCACAGTCCTACAAGCAATTACCTACTGCAAGAGCCCTCTCAAAGTAAGATCAATTGGTTATACCACAAAAGTATAGATCTGAATTGTTACTGACAGCACATCATAGTCCTATGTGCTGGTCACTCGGGGAGGGATCGCATCCTTGCCAGATTGCTGTGCAGATTTTAGTGGCCTGGAATTCATGAAGACGTTGATACCTATTACAGTTCCTGTGCCGAGTGTCAGAAAGTAGCCCCAGTGACTAAAAAAGACAAACTACCCCTGGTACCCCTACCCTTGATAGATGAGCCTTTTGAAAGAATTGCAGTGGATGTGATCTGCCCCTCAGACAAAAGTAAAAAGGGTTATCTATTCATTTTGAGATTAAACGAGATTAAAGCACAGTTTCTGCCTAGTAGCTTCCAAACCAAAGAGGCACAAATCCTCAGCCTAAAACTCACACTGGGTAAACACAAAGTGTTACTTCTATCCGTAGTGTACATATCCCCTGGGACTATTAAGGCTGGCATCTAGCAAGTAATAAGTAACTTGGAGTAGCACAAAAACAACTGGGAGCATATTACTGTCTGTGATTTTTACACCAACTAGCTGGCCAATGACTCCCAAGCAGTTCAGGGCCAGGTATCGAGGCTCTACCTCACACAACTTGTCTCAACAGCTACTAGATTAAATTACAAAACTGGTACAAGCTCACTCAATGACTGGCTTCTGGCTAGCTGCCCAGAACACATCTCTGAGGTCACTGTCCTTCCCAACACCCTCGGTGATCATTCTTTAGTAATGTGCACCTGGTCGAACAAGCCCCCCCCCCCGGAGTGATCCCCAGGTCTCTCGGAACCGTTCCCTGAGAACCGGGCTGCTGGACTCCTTTAGGCAATACCTGAAGCTAGTAGACGGGACACCACTTGACAAAGCAGAGGACAGAAACCAAGCCCTCAATTTCTTTCTCGTAATCTTTACCAAAGCCTGCGATATCTTTGCCCCTTTAAAGTAAAAAAAAACTTGTGGGGGAGAAAACCCCTGGCTCACAAGCTCCATCCTTGAGATAATGAGGGAAAGGGATAACTTGTGGCATAGGGCAAAAGCCTCCTGTAGTGCATCAGATCTCATCAAGTACAAGTCCGCAAGGAACACCTGTACCAAACTTCCAAATCACTAAATAAATTAAATAAACAAAACTCATCCGCAGACTAAGGCAGCATACTACAATGACCTATTGAAAAAGGAGCTGGGGGTGAGGTAAAGAGTTCTGAGACTCGGTTAAATCTCTCACTGGCAAACCCCCTAAAGCCTAACCGGGACTTACAGAAACCACAGCCAGATGTTGTAGGAGCCCGTAGACATTCCCAATGTTTTCAATCGGGCCTTCAGTGATCTAAGGAATGTACTTCCCAGCGATTACCTATCCTCCCACTCCCCCTACTTGCACTGACACCCCCCACAACCGAGGCAAGTCCCCCCCTTTCTACTTCAAGCAGCTGACCAGGACAGACACCATCAAGTACGTAAAGCATGTTCTAGGGAAGACAAGAATGGGAAGTGACCTTGTAGACATGAAAATGGTGGCACTTACTGTGAATGAACTGGCAGAACCACTAACGAAGGTCTTCAATGCCTCACTTAGATCAGGAGTGTTCCCTGACAAATGGAAGAAGGCACCTGTCACCCCGGTCCACAAGGCAGGAGATGTTACCAATATATCTAACTACAGGCCCATCTCCATTCTCCCTCCCTTGTCCAAAGCACTCAAACGAGCAGTCTCTGACCAGCTGTCAGAGTACCTTCTAAAGCACAACCTACTCTGTGCCCAGCAACATGGGTTCCAGAAAAACCATTCCACCATTACCGCCCTGGTTGACTTCACCACTCAAACCTACGATGCCTTTGATGCTGGTCTTACAATGGGGTCTATCTATATTGATCTCACAAAGGCATTCAACACTGTCAACCATCAAAACCTCCTTCAATACCTGACCTCACTAGGCCTGTCCAGGGACATGGTCACCTGGTTCAAAAGCTATCTCTCCTGCAGGACACAATGCATAAAAGTCAATGGCACACTATCTGAACCCATGAAGATGACACTTGGAGTCCCACAAGGATTTTGATTTTGGGACCGCTACTATTTAGCCTTTTCATTAACCCTCTGCCTTCTGTCTGCCAAGCCCATATTGTGCTATATGCAAAAAATGCGGTCATCTCCATAACTGGTAAACACCAACCAGCCATCACCAGTGAACTCAAATCAAACTTCCACAAGCTGGAAGCCTGGTTCTCTACCAATAAACTTCTGCTAAACTATAAAAAAGCTAACAGCATGCTCTTCTCGCTTCCGCAGAACAGGAAGAAAGTCAGGGAAGCTCATAATATAGAGTCACAATGGGTACAATCTGGAATAGGTTGACGCCTTCAAATACCTTGGGATTCACCTGGACAGTGCCCTCTCCTACACTGCCCATGAGGATCACGTCATTAAAACTGCCAATGCAAAATTAGGTGTCCTGCATTGACACCGCCATTACAGGATCCCAGAGGCCCTAAAACTGGTCACCTCCTGCTCAATACTGTCTACCATTGACTATGGCCTGATAATCTACAGCTCAGGCTCCAATACTGCCATAAAAAGGGTAAAAAATGCTTCTAAACAAAGTGTGCAGGTTGGTCCTGGGTGCAGGCCACCAGACACATACGTGACCTCTATGAAGAAACAGGATGGCTACCCCTTCCCATCACGACCAGTTTCCAAGCCTGCCTACTGACAAAGAAGGCATTACTCGGGTTTACTCCTGTATCCATCTCGCGGCTATTCAAATTAGAGCAACAAACTATCAATACACAGAGGGCTTCCAGAAATGGGCTCATGGTACCCTTCAAGCGTACCTCAATTGCCCAAAGATCCCTGTCTTTTAGAGGGCCTAAATGGGCAAATGACCTTCCACCTGACCTCCTAGAATGCAGTAAGGTAAACAAGTTCAAAGCTGGTCTACGGTCGCACCTAGCTCTCAGTTTGAAATGTTAGTGCCCTAACATAACCTGAACCCTCTACACATTCCAGAATCACCCTTAACACTCATGCTATTTTCGTAAGAAGGACTTAAGATAACTTCCCCAACCCCCACTATTCCACCCCTTTTTTCTGGACCTTTCAACTGCCCCCTCGTATGCTACCCTCCTACTACCTGCCCCTCTTAACATTCCTCCTGCCCACATCATATCCTCACCCACCAACCCTCTCTCCTCCCATTCTCAAACCTCTCCCCACTCTCTCGCCCTCCCCTTTTTCCTAGTAACGCCCCCCACCTGATCCCACCTCTCTCCTACCCCTCAGCCCCCTTTACTCCCTATCCTATCTCTTCCTCCCCACCACCCTGGACTAAACGCCCTCAGGCTGCCACTCCTTCACTTCCTGAACAAAGCCACTCTCTGGCTGCCAATTCCACTCTATCCCTCTATCAAGATATCCCCTGGCTTCTCGGGCTGTTAGAGCACCTAGCCCTGAGCTGCCTGGTTTTACTTACACCCCCTTTTGTTACAAATGACGATGAAATTGCCTAGCGCATTTCTAGTAGTTGGTGGTAAGGATTAACTAATCTATACTGAAGTAATATCCTCCTTCAAATGACTTGATTATCTGCAAACTCTTTGAAACCTTGCTGTATGTAAATGGCATCTATGTACTCCTCCTTGTAGATACTGTCTTCTCTGATACTCATGTCTTCAATTGTTTGTACTGTACTTTGCCTGACGTGGAACCTTTGTAAACGAGCCTTGGCTCAAAGGTCTTTAATCCCAAACTGAAATAAATAAATACATTTTGGTAGTATGTGATTATGCTACTCGATACCCAGAGGCACCCTCAATAGGTGCATGATACGCTGAGATGGTGGAAAGGTGTACCTTAAGGGACAAATATCCCAGGCCTGAATCTAAAAGGGAAATGAGGTACTCCAACACCTGAATAACCGGGCAGGTGAACGGATCTAAATGGCGAGCAGCGGCCCAAATGGAGTAGATACAGGGACTTGAGGTCTGGATGTACCAGGGTGCACTGGTCCTGGGAATGCAAGCCTTTGAACAGAGGCAGAGGTACTGGAGTTTCTGCAGCCATCTGTTGCAGCAGAGGACACCAAATCTGGCATGGCCAGAAGGGAGCTATGAGAATCATCTCTGTTCCCTCCAACTGAAACTTGAGCAGAGCCCTCTGAAAGAGCAGAAATGGAGGGAATGGGTACAGAAACATCCCTTTCCAAGAGAGGGATGATACGTCTTGCCAGAAAACTCCAGGCTTGGGACTGAATAAGCATAAAAGCAGCAGTTTTGCATTGTGTGGGGATGCAAAGAGGTCCAACTCTGGGTGACCCACCGGTCGAAGAGATCTTCAACCACTGAGGTGAGAAGTTCCCACTCATGAGCCTGAGACCTGGAGCAGCTGAGACTGTCAGTCAACACATTTTGGACACCTGGAATGTGTATAGCCGAGAGCTCCAGAATGTGCTCACTGGCCCAATACTGTATTCTCATCACCTCCTGACATAGGGGGTAAGAGTGGGTTCCCCTCTGCTTGTTGGTGTAGTAAATGACACACGTCCGTCTGAACAAGTAATGGGCCAGGAAGGAGATAGGACTGGAAGGCTTGCAGGGTATAAAGAACCGCCCACATCTCCAGGACGTTGACATGAAGAGCTTGCTCTGTGTTTGACCAGATACCCAGAGTCTGATGATTGGCCAGATGGGCGTCCCATCCCATGCCAGAGGCATCCATATTTAGAACCTGCCGGGGAGTCAAGATCTGAAAAGGAACCCCCCCGGAGCAGATTGGCTGGGTTTATCCACCAGTACCAACTGGCTGAGGTCATCTGTGCATTGATCCCACTGGACTTGTAGAGTCCACTGTGGTATCCACATATGCAGCCAGGCCAAGGGCACTGTGGCAACTGATGCTGCCATACTGTATGACCCAGGAGGCGCAGAAAAACTCTGGCAGGTACCTGACAGCTCATGGAGACTAGCCAGGCCTTCTCCATCAAACAGGCTGCTCTGTCATCTGGCAGAAAGGCCTAGCCCTGGCGGGTGACCAGGACTGCCCCTATGTACTGAAGGCACTGGCAAGGGGAGAGGCAGGACATCAAGAGATTCACTGCAACTCCCAGATCCTGGAAGAGACAGGAGGTGCAATCCAGGGTCTGAAGCAAGTGCTCCTTGGAAGGGGCTGCTAGCAGTCAGTCATCCAGATAAGGAAAGACATAAAAGCTCAGTTTTCTCAATGCCACTGCCACTACTGCCAGGCATTTGGTAAATACCTGTGGGCAGAGGAAAGGCCAAAGGGGAGAGCCCTGAATTAAAAGTGGGCACCTTGAAAATGGAAGCGAAGGAAAAGAATTAAGCCCGAAAAATCTGGAGGTGCAGGTAAGCATCCTGCATATCTAGAGAGCAAAGCCAGTCCCCTTGGTGCAACAGAGGTAGCAACCTCTGGAGTCTCACCATCCTGAAGCACTTGTACTTTACGTAGAGATTCAGATCACTTAAGTCTAGGATGGGCTGATGGTCTCTGGTCTTTTTGGGGACAAGGAATAAAATCCCCTTCCCCACTGAACCTGCTGGATGGGGTCTATGGCTGTTTTTTAGCAGAAGGGCCTGAATTTCCTCTAAAACCAGAGGCAGATGTGCTGGAGGGTAGGTATAGTGGGTGGGAGGGGTCTCGGGTGGCCACTCCACCAGCTCCCAAAGCGTGACCCTGAGCTATGAGCTGGAGTACCAAGTTGTCAGAGGTCACTGCTTGCTACCCAAGTGAAGAGAGGACTGACCCCTGACCACCCTCCCTTGGACCCTCGGTCGGGGGGGCCAGTTAAGGAGTCAGGAGTTGGGGGTTGGGGCAGGCAGAGGAGCCACGGGACACTGGATGGATCGAGAAGCAGCAGTCCCTGTGGGGGCATTGGTGGCCTTATGGCGTTGCTGACCCTTGGTAGACTGGCCTCGGGCCTGCTTGCAGGAAGACTGATGAAAGGGCTGTCGCTGGTTCACTCTAGGCTGAGTGTGGTAGAGCGAATGGACTGATCCAAGGGCTCTGCCTGACTCCTGTAAGTTAGAGATGACATATTGGACATCACCTCCAAAAAAAAAAACTGAGCCCCTGAAGGGAACATCTAAAATGTTGGCCTGAACATCTGGGGAAAAACCAGAAACCCAGAGCCAGGAATGGCACAGATGGCAAACGCCTGCCGCAGCCCTTCACCCAGAGGCATCTGCAGCATTGTAAGATGCCCAAGCACATGGTTGCCAACCTCAGAGCCAGACTTCATGAGTTGGGCAAGCTGAGTTTTTGTGGTATCCTCAAGCAGAGCCTAGACCAGGTCCCTGGCCTGGCCTGGTCCCAGATGGCATTTTGGTAGTGTACCATATGAGTCAGATAACTGATGGCCCTAATGGTCAAAGTAGCCAAAAGAAAGACCCGCTTGCCGATCTGATCTAGCTGCCGAGATTCTCGGTCTGGTGGGAGGGCACGGAGGCACTTGGGTTTCTTAGTGCAGTCATGGGCTGCATTAATGGCCACAGAACCCGCTTTAAGATGTCTCTCTAGAAAAGGCTTACCCAACGGCACGTGATAAAACCAGTCCGCCTTTTTGGGGAAGGGGGTAAAGGAGGGGTGAGCCCAAGTTGCCTAGGTGACATCTTCATATGATTCAATCAAGAGTGGAGGCACCTTTCTGGGTCTTGTTCCTCCATCTCCCATCCCATTATTGACTGAATGTGGTGCATTACCTCCATGAAGGACGAATCATCGGGTGGGGACTTAGGCACCTCCTTGGGCACGTCCTTGTCACCCGAAGGCTCTTCTGGAGAAGAAGATAACCCCCAAGGATTGAGAATCATCCCCAGAGTACTCGCTATCAGGTGCCGGCGACCAAGGCCAGCACTTGTCTCGCCTGATGCCTGTACCCCCACCGGGCTTCGATCCAGAGGACCCCAACTTGCAAGGGTCAGAAGGTCCAGCCATGCCCGTGTCTGTGGGCTGAGAATCCTGGTGAGGAAGGGAAGAAGCCAGAGGAGGCTCTTGTGGAGTGGGAGTCTGCGTTCTGTATAAACACCCATCATGCCGAGAAAATGGCATTGTAATCTACCTGTGGAGCAATATTACACACAGGCAGGAAGGGCAACCCTGGCACCTGGGGCTGTGAAGCCAACAGTGGGTAACTCAGCATAGGTATAGGTGGCACTGATAACTGAGCCAGAGACGGCCCAGCCAGTGTCCGTTGAGGTGAAGGCTGAGGCAAGGACAACATCAGAGTTGGGGCCACTGGCTGGAACATTGGCAGCACTGGCGACAACCCAGTGGACGATGGTCTAGAATGCCCAGACGAAGGGTCTGCCAGTGCTGTGTCCAACAGGGAAGCTAGCACCTGTGGTGGAGGGGATCCCATGGACAACAGCAGAGACAACGCCGGAGAGGAGAAAATGGCATTGAGCTGCCACGGGCGCTACCTAACAGAACTGGCATCGGTCCCCGAGGTGGGAACCTATGAAGGCAAAGCTGGGGCCCAGAGGGTTATAGGTGCAGAGCCACCACCTGAGAGCCTAGAGCCGGCCAAGCCACCTGGCTGACAGCCCATAGAGGAGATGGGCCTGAGCATCAGGAGCTGGGGGCAGGAGAGGATCTCCCCTGCCCCAAAGAGCCTCTGCCCACAATAGAGATGAGGGCGAGCGGAGGAGTCACTGAAAGCCCAGAGGAGAGCACTGGCGGACTGGAGGTGCCAACCTCCGCGGCAGGAATGATACTGTCATGGTAGAGGATCTATGAGGAGACCACGACAGGGAAGCTGACCAGGCCCATTCTCTGTGTTTCTCCCGGGTTTGTGCTTTCCCGATTTCTCCCTTTGGGAGGAAGAAGTGGCTCTGGAGGACTGCACTGGCGAGACTGAAGAATTCCTGGCCTGTAGCTCCTTTTCCATGTCAAGCAGCTTCTGTTTTAGAAGACGGTTCTTGAGTATTTTCAATCGACGCCCATGAGAGGCCTGGTTAAATTTCTGGAAATGCTGGCAGGCTTCGGTGTCATGCCTGGGGCCTAGGTAGATCAGACACGAAGAGTGACTGTCCTTTTATGGAATCTGTTTGGCGCAGGCACACTTCATGAAGTGGTCAGAAGATGAGCTTGGTGTAGAACACAAAGCCATCTAAAAAACACCAGAAAATTCGATGTCTGAACTGAGAAATAAAAAAAAGTGCAACAACCATGGGAAATGGCAGTCGACTGTAGCTACGAAGTTCACTAGGTCTGACATGCAGGGTCGATGGCAGGAAAAGAACTGAGGTAGGTGTGGGGGACTGTCCTCCTATAAAGCCTGTACTGATGTCTGACGACTGACGTCTGTGGGGGGGGGGCAGTCCCCCATGGCAGACTGCTGGCTAGAAGTTTTCTGTGTGGTCCTAGTGCCTGGTGGCATAGTGCTACCAGTGTGGCCTGCTGCAAAAGTCTTCCTCAAAGTAAGATCCTCCCCTTATAACCCTCAGACTGACAGTCCTGTTGAGCATTCTGATCAAACCCTAAAACGCATGTTAAAAAGGATTGTAAAAGGGGAAGGGAAAGACTGGGACCAATACTTACCTTACCTCCTTTTTGCTTATAGAGACGCGCCACAGGCATCAACAGGTTTTTCATCATTTGAAATGCTGTATGATAGACAACATAAAGGGCCACTAGACATGAAAGAAACCTAGGAAGATAACCCCACTCAGAAAAAATCTGTTACATCTTATATGTATGCCCTGAGAAAGAAGCTGGCAAAATATGTTGAAATTGCCCATAGTAATCAGGAAGAGGCACAAAACCAGCAGAAAGTACCCTGTAGGAAGAGGGGGTTGGGCAGCAGGGGAGAAGAAGTAGCAGGCAAAAAGGGCGCCAACCAGATGTCTGTCGTGGAAGGCCTGATGAGGCACCCGATGAGGCCCACCCTGTGTGCAGAGAGAGTGAGAGCAACATGGTGGAGGAAGAAGAAATTTACTTCATAGTTACCATAATTTACTTTTCTGTTGGCTCCAACATTGTCAATGGGAAGTCATTACAACTGGGTATAAGACACCCCTATCATAGGAATGGCACAGCCCAAGCTTTAGAATGTTGGGCATATGAGGATTCCAGCAGCAGCAGCAACTCCCGTCACTACTGACCTCGCAGTGCCATGATGAACTTGGCAGACTTCTATAAGAAGGCCATTTCTACTTCGGACACAAGATCTGGTCGAGTCGGTCCTCTCGATATGAAAGGCAAGCAGTCCATAAGTATCATCCTACACCAGAAGCTCCTTTGCAACTCTGACAATGATAAACAAAATGATGACCCTGGACAAGCAAAACTGTCTGCAGTGAACTACCAGCAACAATGAAAACACCTTTAGTGAAATACACCGAACCCGTTGACATGCCTGCTCGCAGATGATTGTACATACACACATACATACAGTACATATATACACATTATAGATATATTATGGTAGCACGGTAGTGCTACCATAGTTAGGGTTGAGGAGCCATTTCTATGTTAAACCCCAAAACTTTGCACCTTAATAACTTTGCGACCGTTTGACAGATTTGGAATACATGATCAAGAGCCATAGGCCTTGGGATCTGCCAAGTTTCGAGTGGTCGGATATACGGCCGCGGAGTTATTGCGCGGATCTGTGCGCGCTTATGCTTTTTCTGATTTCTACGGTCGCGCCACAGGTCGTACGGTTTGGCGCTGACCGTCCGAAATCTTCAGGGAACGTAGCGGCCGGGGTCCTCATGTGCCTTTCAAGATTTCATGAAAAATATTAAACGGGTCAAAAGTTATTCAAAACAGTTTCCATTACAAGTCAATGGGAAAAGTTAACAAAAGTTCAACACTTTCGCAAATGCATTTTTACTTTTGCAAATGGGCCTGTTACTTTTGCAAATCGCCATTTTGTTTTCAGTTGGTGATCAGAAAAATGGTTGGCATTTAAATTTGGGACCCTCTAGCAACCTAATTATTTTTGTATTCACCTAGTCGGACCCTGAGGATGCTTGCCATGTCTTTATTTTGTGGTAAAACACCCCAGAAAATGTTTTTCAAATTTCTGAAAAAAGTACTTTCTCAAATTACTTTCGTGCTCACAAAAGTGCTGAACTTTTTGCAGCTTCGAGATGCGACAGTAGTTTTCCATCTGTGGGACAGTGACAGCGATTCTTTGGCACTGCGCTGCAAAAGAACCGTTGGGGGTTTTGGGCTGAAATTTGAGGAACAGAGCTCGACATCTCACAGATGTGCCTTTCAGTGTTGTATTAAAAAATATTACACGGTGGCAAAGTTACAGCACTCAAAGTTGACGGTTTTTCCTATAGGATAACATTACGGGCGCCTCGACGACATAGAAATCCTTTGGCACCCTGCTGCAAAATAACGGTTTGGTCTTTTTTCCTGAAATTTGGAGGGAAGACAGCCAACAGCCCACAGATGTGCCTTTCAGTAGTCTGGTGAAAAAATATCACACGGCAAAGTTACAGCACTCCAAAGTTGAAAGTTTTTCCCATAGGATAACATTACGGCACCTGACGCATTACAGAAATCCTTTGGATCCCTGCTGCAAAATAACGGTTTGGTCTTTTATCCTGAAATTTGAGGAAGACAGCCAACAGCCCACAGATGTGCCTTCAGTGGTTTGGTGAAAACATTACAGGAGGCAAAGTTATGGCGCCTGAACTTTTCTATTTTCCCATAGGATAACATTATATGCTCGCTGCCTTCAGGCCCGTATCTCGAAACAGTGCGAGATCACGGACTTTTCGTCGAAAATTTCTTAGCCCCTGATGGGGTTAAATTCAAATTAGCTAGGACAGTTGTAAATAATATGACTTTTAAATTTTTTTTCTACGTCGTACGGTTCCTGAGATGTAATGTATTTAGTATTCCAAGATCTCATTTTCTGCACCGATACTCATTATTATGCATACATTATTTGTACTCACTGTCTTTCTCTATGCAGGTTTTGGGGAAAACCAGCCTGTGCGCTTACATTACTGTTACTGTTGCCCTTTCCGCTATGGGTTCCGCACTCTGTTTCACTCTACTGACGCCTGCGCCACCATGTGCGCTATCCTTATGCTTTCATTTATGCTATGCTTGTTACTTTTTTGCCATTTGTGTGTACCGTACTGTTTCTCTTTCTGTTTCACTTTGCATCACCATGCCCATTGACATTTCCATTTACAGGCAGCATGTTACTATGTGACAAGACATCACGTGGCACACCATTCCCGTCTACGCCACCGTGTGCATTACCCTTTCTGTTCTCATTCACGCTTATGTTACCATGTGTGCCACTGTTAGCATTTCTGTTTGCGTTGCTGCTCCTGTTACTATGCCACAAGACATCATGTGGCGGGAGCGCGGCCGCCACCGCATTACATTCACTATCTCTCAATATCATTCTCAAAAAGAAGGGAAATTAGAGGCAAAAAAATCCATTTACTGCATTAGTTAGGGTTGTTTCACAGCGACAAAAGTGAGGAAATTCGCTGTTAGGGTTAAAAACCCTAACTCCGAATTCAACCCCCAGCACCACACACACACACAGACACACACACACATTCAAGTATGGGGGAGGACCAAGTCAACACAACCAATGACAGACATCCAGCAGCAGGTGACAGAAATAACAAACAATTGTCTAAATGTACTACGAGACATCCCCACCCACCTGACCAGGTACTGCATGCTCAGTGGAGATCAACAGCAAAACTGAGGCCATGTACACCAAACGCATATCCCTGATTGCAGCTGCACACAACGCACTCACACTTAGTAGTTGCATGGCCTTACCTACCGATGCCCCACACCAGACCACACCACTTGTGGTGGGCCACCTGAGCAATAGAGTTCAGCAAAACCAAGGAGTTGTACAGGTATAATATCTCTGATTATAACAAGGGTTTGAAAAATGCAGCTTTCTAATTGACTGTAAACATTGTAACAGCCTTATGTTTAGTTTTTATTAACATACATGTAGAGCCTAACCATATGATGAACATGGTTTAATGTTGTTTAAAAAACAGTTTTATTATGATAGCAACAAGCCACTCCCAGGTATTATGTTAATGGTCAGTTTATCACTGTCTAGCGACATGTGGCACTCGGCTATGCCTCATTCAACATTAAACCCCTACAGGGTGATTAATAGACCATTTAACATAACTGTTGGTCATGCCTTATTGCTTAATTGTCTTTATGAGTAGATACTCTCCTCTGCTAGGCACTGCAGCAGCTTTGCACACAGTGTCCCACCCAGTTACACCATACACTGTCTAGTTACTGGAGAATGGCTGTGAATATGAACTCATGAAGATGAACAGTGTAACTTGATCATTACAGTCATCGAAACCCTAGTGTGATTATAACTGACAGAGTCAGTGATAGAGGATAACCCCTGCTGTCCTAGTACACTTACCCCATTGTGAGTTAAATCAATGCTAAAAGACATTCTGTTTATATCTACGCCATACATACTTGATTCCTGTTGTACCACAATTAACATAGTTATCACTTTGACAGCATCAGTGACAGAAGTGTGGCAAACCCAAACAGTAGGCATACAGCCAGAGTATGAAACAACTGTTAAAAAAAAAATCACACTGTGCCCATAAGTGGCATAGATCACTCATTGCAACAATAGTAAATTTATTACTATTTGAATAAGTTAGTCATCACAGATGCAATGAGATTGTCTTTATCAGGTACAACATACTCAGTAAGTGCCTACAGGAAAATCTATCCTATATACATCTCCGATACAGGTACATCATTGTTGGCTCAGTAGTGCTATGATATTTAGAAGTTGCTTGGTCTGATCCATGCAATTACAATGTTTCTTACAAAGAAGACTTACTGCATCTTTAATATTGAAACACACTGAAGGTCTATGTATGTACATCAGCAGTACACCTTCATCAGTAAGAATGCATGTGATACTGGCAGTACAAATTTTACAGCGTGAACAGGCAATGCTTTTCCACACGCTTACATCAGCCTCTCTATGTTGAGTAAACCATTGCAGTAAATGTACTACTATGTAAATCACCTACTAAATGTATCACTACTTTTATCTTGAGCATGCTAGTGTCATGTAGTTAATTTATGTGCTTCTTCTTAATTAATGTATAGTCACTAGTGTTAAACCTTTCTACAACTGTCATCATGCACCTTCAGCATTTATATTGAATAACGGCACAGTACCAGTTGTGGTGTGTGTGGGGCATCGGTAGGTAAGGCCATGCAACTACTAAGTGTGGTATGTGTGTGCAGCTGCAATCAGGGATGTGTACGCTTGGTGTACATGGCCTCAGTTTTGCTGTTGATCTCCACTGAGCATGCAGTACCTGGTCAGGTGGGTGGGGATGTCTCATAGTACATTTAGACAATTGTTTGTTATTTCTGTCACCTGCTGCTGGATGTCTGTCATTGGTTGTGTTGACTTGGTCCTCCCCCATACTTGAATGTGTGTGTGTGTGTGTGTGGTGCTGGGGGTGAGGTCAGTTAGGGTTTTCAACCCTAACTGCAAATTTCCTCACTTTTGTCGCTGTGGAACAACCCTAACTAATGCATTAAACGGAGTTTTTTGCCTCTGATATATGTATGATGGTAGAGTAGCACTTTTAAGGTTAAAGGGTCAAATTTTGCACCTTAATAACTTTGCCACCGTTCAACAGATTTGCCAAAAAATTTGGTATGCACGGTTGGGCATGGTAGATCTTGGGATCTGCAAAGTTTTGTACTGGTCAAATATACAGCTGCGGAATTAAGTGACAACGAATTGTGCAATTATGCTTTTTTGCGATTTTTTTGATCTCACCTACAGGTCACACGGTTTGCACGACTGGTCCGAAAACTTCAGGTAACGTGCATCCAGGGTCCCCGATGTGCCTTTTGAAGATTTTGAAAAAATATTGAACAGTTCAAAAGTTATTCAAAAAACAAGTTCCCATTATAAGTCAATGGGAAAAGTTAACAAAAAGTGCAGCACTTTCGCAAATGCACTTTTCAGTGTCGCAAATGACCCTAGTGGTGTCATCAATCTGCCATTTTATTTTCAGTTGGTGATCAGAAAAATGCTTGGCATTTAAATTTGGGACCCTCTAAGGACACAATTCTTTCTCTGTTCACCTATTCGGACCCTGAGGATGCTAGCCATGTCTTTATTTTGGGGTTAAACACCCCAGAAATATGTTTTTCAAATTTCTGGAAATAGTAGTGTCGCAAAATAGTGTCGTGCTCAAGACACTTTCACAATTTTTTGTGAAAGCTTTTGCAAATTGTGACACTACTGTTTCATACTTGGTTAAAATGACAGGAATTCTTTGCCACCCTGCTGCGAAAGAACAGTTTGGTCTTTAGAGCTGAAATTTGGGAGGGAAGGTAGCCAACATCTCACAGATGTGCCTTTTGGTGGTTTGGTGAAAAACTATTGCATGGCTCCAAAGTTCCAGTACTCCGAGGTTGGCATTTTTCCCCATAGACTAACATGGTGGCGTACGCTCTGCCTTTCGGGGCTCGTATCTTGAAAATGATGTGAGATACAGATTTTTTGTTGCGAGTTATATAGCCCATTGGGCAATGTAACAGCAAAAAGCTAGCCAGGAAAATCATGATTTCTGTGAAATTGAAATTTTTTTTCTACGTCGTGCGGTTGCTGAGATATTAGCAATTAAGCACTTTCAATGCTCGTTTTAAGCTTCAATGCCCATTGCAATGCATACATTCTTTGTACACACTGTTCCTCTATGGACCTGTTTGGCAAAAACAGGGTATGCACTTCATTACTGTAACAGTTACTGTTTCCACTTGCATTTATGTCTCCGTTTGCGCTACCGTTCCCGTGTACGCCACCGTGTGCGTTACCCTTTGCACTGTCATTTGTGCTTGTGTTTTTGTTACTGTTACCATTTTCGTTTCCACTATGGTTTCTGTTTGCGTTTTTTGTTTGCATCACCGTGTGCATTGCCACTTGCATTTCCGGCAGCCCTTTTCTTTGCATTTCTGTTTCTCTTTCATTTTGCGTCTTCTTTGCTGTTACTGTTACCATTTGCTTTAGCAATTGTGTTACTGTGCCCCTGCGCATTACGGTTTGCGTTTCCATATGCGCTTGCATTTCCTTTTGCATTTCTGTTTCCTTTGCTGTTATTGTTGCTGTTACCATTACCATTTGCATTTACAATTGCGGTACTGTGCCCGTGCGCGTTTTGGTTTGCGTTTCCATACGTGCTTCTGTTCCCATTTCCGTTTGTTTCCTCTGGCATTATTCTTCATCTTAACTTTTCCATTTGCATTTACAAATTGTGGTACCGTGCCTGTGCATGTTATGGTTTGTGTTTATGTGTGCGCTTGTGTTCGCGTTTCCATTTCTGTTCCCTTTCGCGTTCTTTTTGCTGTGACACTTAACATTTCCATTTAAAATACTGATGCCATCACTGTTCTTGTCTTATTACCAGTTGTGTTTTCGTACGTGCTTCAATGTCCGTTTTTGTCACAGTTCACTTCAGCGTCACTTTGCGCTCGCATTTCTATTAACATTTTCTTTCTCATTTATGTTTGTGTTACCATATGCACCACTGTTGGCACTTCTGTTTGCATTGCTGTTCCTGTTACTAGGTCACAAGACATCATGTGGCAGGAGCACGGGGCCCTTAAAAAGAAGGGAAATTAGAGGCAAAAAACTCTGTTTAATGCATCAGTTAGGGTTGTTCCATAGCAACAAAAGCAAGGAAATTCGCTGTTATGATTGAAAGCACCCCTTGGACCCCTCCAGCCCACACCCCCAACCAGCATCGGGGTGCCCATTGGGGTAGTCGGTCATAACTCTCACCCCATTCTCCTATTCCTTAGCTTCTTTACACATGTGTTGGGGTGAGAGTAGGGACGACCCAATGCGCACTCGTGCCGGTTGGGGTGGGCTGAGGGGTCCAAGGTGGCTTTCAATCCTAACAGCTAATTTCCTTGCTTTTGTCGCTGTGGAACAACCCTAACTGATGCATTAAACTGAGTTTTTGACTATATATATATATATATATATATATATATATATATATATATACATACACACATATATACATACACACACACACACACACACACACACACATATATACACACACACACACACTGTAGCAGAATAAATAGAGAAGGATGCCAGTAAGTCATAATAGGTGTTTTGATTAAAAGGACAACCCCCACTGGCATACCGGATAATATTCTCCCAGAGGAGCGAGGCTCCTGGGTGGCCCATTGACAATGTTGGAGCTAACGAAGAAAGGAAGTGCGGTGAAGTAGAGTTAATTTTTTTTTTTGTAGTGCTCCACATTGTCAATGGAAGTCATTATAACTGGGTTCTAAGAAGCAGTACTCTGAATAGCTGGGAAGGGAAGAATATTATCCCATATGCCAAAAACAAGTACTGAAGAGGAGATTACTTGCACACTGTTGCCTGCGATATTCTGGGAGCAAAAGCTGCATCATCAGAGCTCTAAACATCAAATTTGTAGTGCTTGGTGAAAATGTGGACAAGACACCACACAGATGCCCTGCATAACTCTAAAATAAATGTTCTACCTCTCTCCACCCAAGGTGCAGCCATAGCCCTGGTGGAGTGAGCACTGATCAGGGCCAGAGGTCTTTTCTTTCCTGCGACATAAGTCATGGCCATGCAGGCCCTCAACTGCATAGCTAGGTTGGCCTTGGTGTTTTGGCCCTGCTTGACCATTCTGGAGAAGAAACAGGCTAATCTGATTTCCTGAACTCTGCAATCCTAGTAAGGTATCCTAATGGCTCATCACAATCCAACTTGTGCAACTCCTTCACCTCCTAGTTACATAAACAGTCATGCACTTTTTGGAATAAGGATGGGACTGTTCTGAGCGCCACCTTGTCCTTAAGCCTGACAAGGTACGGTTCCTGTGGGATACAGCCAGGAGTTCGCTAATCCTCCTGCTGAGCACAAGGCAATCAAAAACACTCTGTAAGACATCACATCCAGTGAAAAAGGATGCCAGCAGTTCAAAAAGTTCCTCACAAAGGCATTCCAAACGCGGCTCCTGCTAACCGCATGCAGAAAACAAATAACCTATTAGTTTCTAGAGAAACCCCAAGGAACTCCAGTGGGAATCCTGGCATTTCAAAGCGCTCAGGGTCAAACCTTCTCCACGCCTCCCTGCAGGAGTCCAAAAATTGTGGAACTGAAGCCTTGGAAGGCCAAAGATCCTTCTCCTGACCCAAGTTGACAGGGAGCTTCATACACACAATACAAGTCCTATTAACCGCACATTGCAAATGTAGAAGTTTTTCTGGCAGCCAGCAAAGTATCTACTACTTTTTGCGGGAAACCTAATTTTGAAAAACTCCTCCTACTTTCAGGGACCAGGCCGTGAGCTGTATCACTCCTGGACTGGATGCAGAATGGGACCCTGAGACATAAGGTCTCCTTGCACTGAAAAGGCGAAAAGGTGCTGGCTGAGCTAGGTTCAGTAAGACCAAGACCACGGTCTTCTTAGCCACACTGGAGCCACTAAAAGAAGCTTCCTCGAGTGTCTTATTTTAAGATGGTTCGAGAGAGCTTTTCTCTGGGTTCACCACCTTGCAGTGGTACTTGAGCATCTCCAGAGTCCTGCACCAATGAGACAACCCTGGAGGCAGTTGCGAGACCATGTGAAGTGCCTTGTACAGGGATGCTGGCTCAGTATCGAGAATTTGATACACTTTTGGTGACACTGATAGATGGGATGTTAACTCCCCTACCCATGTGAAGGTAGGTGACCATCCGATCTATTGAAGCTTGGAAATCGCCTGACTTAACAACTCGGGTGATTGACCTCAGGACTCCTCCTAAACGTTGTGTGGTGCACAAACTTATTGAGATGCTCCAGATCCAAAATGGGCCTGAAACCTCCCAAACTTTTCAGGAACTACAAGTTAAATCTAGTAAGGACCCTGACCCTGTTCATTTGGCAAAAACAGTGTTATTGCCCAGATTTGAATAAGGTGAGTCAGGGTCTCTTACGCCACCCGAGTACTTGCAGCATCCTTGGATAGCGAGGATGGCAGAAAATGTACCCTTAAGAGAACCGTTGAAATTCCATTCCATAGCCCAGGACTAGAATTTCCAAATTCTCAAGCATCAGATGTTGCTTGAGCCCATCCTGGTAAAATCTCCTATAGACTTCCATCCATGGAAAAGTGGCCAGGATGGGCCCACGTACTCTCACTATGAGGTAATAGGCTTTCGGCTGGGTACGTTACATGGCATCTGGCCAGGACCCCTCTCGAACGCTGTTTTGACAAACATGATGCCCTTCTTGTCCTAGAACCTTTAAAATAGCATGTAGGCTGAAAACTGAGCAACAGACCTTCCTCGGGGGGAAAGGTAAACAGATTAGATTTTGAAGCTTGACAGTAGCCCAATGTCGAAGCGACATGACCTGCATGGTTGGCACAAGTGATAGACTGAATGAGCAGACACGCGCAATTGTCCACTGTGAAATCACCAAGAAATGGAGACCATTGTAACTAACTGCAACATGCTTGCTCCTTCCTAATTAGGGGGAACAAAGCCACCTATGAGTGACCCACAAGGTAAAGGCCCTGGCAACTACAAAGGAGGCTTATAAAATGCGTAGATTGTGCTGTTAAAGGCAAAGCCCTCCTATATGCAGCATCCACTCATTTGTCATGTGAATCTCTAAAAGTCATAAGCCTTGACAGGAATATCAGTGCTTGACCAAATTATAGACAGCCTTGTCTGCCAGCGGTGGAGCTTCCCACCTATGAAATGTTTCTTCTAAAAGGAAAAGGGCTGTGCCTTCAGGTCTGCAAGATAGTTTATCTGACCACACAGCCTTATTCTTGCTCAATAAATGGGTCACACGAATAAACTCGAAGACATCCACAGTCTCCCCTTACTGAGCCTCCTTGAGCTGTAAGGAACTACAAGCCACAGCTATTGAAAAGACAAGGACTTTTTGTCAGCCAAGGGAGGAATTAGATCCTTCACTGTTTTCCATAACACTCCCCTTCCTGTTCCTCCTCCTTAGAGGGGATGCCCTCTTTCTTCATAGAACAACTCGATTATGTTTTATAAAGGTCAGGAGCTCCGCCAAGATCCCCAAAATTCTCATCCTGACCTACAAGTAGTCAGGGTCAGGATCTTCCTGCACATTTGTCTCTGCAGCCTCAGCTGCGACACACCTGGACATGTCTGTGTGGGCCCCCACTGACCTGAGGTGCCTGGTATGGGGTCAGGTGCAATTGCTGGGATGCCCTGCGGGACACCGGGGCACGAAAGCTTGCCAAGGAGCAACAAAAGTGATAATTTTCACAATTCTGCTTCCACTTCCAACTGAAGATCCAGGTGCCCCCAGCTCGGAGGACTGGCTGGGGGGAACTGTTAGAGAAAACTGTGCTGGATAACACAAGATAGTAATAGGAACCCATGGTGGAGGACCTCGTCACCCTTTGCAAGTCTTATACCTTTTCCTAATTAATGGTCTCCGATAAGTCATGGTGCCAATATGACAGTCCTGATTATAATTACAATGGTTATATATTACAGTGACAGAACTAGAAAAATACATAGCTTGCTTGTGCTGAGAGATCTGATATGACGTTGGCATGCTAAAAATACTTGCATGGGAATGCAGCTGTGTAACATAAAAAATAGGTGTGCGTCAAATGCGCACTTACGTGAGTTCACCATGCAACTTGCGTGCATTGTCATGCAGTTGTCAAATTTTATACGCAATATGAGTGTAACAGGAGTGTGCACTAAAGCGAACTTGCGAGCGATCAATATGTAACTTACGAACACTTTCACGCAGTTGCATCAATATTATACACACTTTAGAGTGCCCCCACTAGCATGTGAGAAACAGAAGAAATTAACTTCATACTTACCGTGATTTCCTTTTCTGTTAGCTCCAACATGGTCAATGGGTAATCCCAACAACTGGGTATAGTGCAACCCAACCAGGGGAATGGCACAACCCAAGCTTAGAATGTTGGCCATATGAGGATTCTATGCACTAGCAGCTACCTCCCAGTTACTACTTATCTTTCAGTGCCATAAGAAGTACACACACATATATATATATATATATATATATATATAAAATAGAAAACAATCACATACTTGCAATAATAAACAAGCATTTGTCAATGCCAAATGTTTGCTTGCTGGCACTGGCATTGGTAGCATAGGAGTTACAGAACTGCATAATAGGAATGGCAGTGAAGTACTGAACTGAAGCCAGCCCCACCACCACCCTGCAGAGACTGACAAGCACTGGGGTGTGCCTTTGGGTCGTCAGGCATAACAGCCACGCCATTTCACCACACCCTACCCTGCAGACACCGACAAGTGTCACAGTGTGCCTCGGGGTCTTTGGCCCTTATGTGCACCCCATTCCATCAGGAAATACGGTGAGATGAGTGTGGTATAGGAGAATGGGGTGAACTTTAGGGCCGAAGAGTCCAAGGCACACCTCGATACCTCTCACTGGCTGCAGGGTGTGGAATGGTATGAGCATTACAGGCGAGAATCCCAAGTCACACCCCTGATGCCTGTCATTCTCTACAGGGTGGGGCATTACAGTTGGAAACCCTAACGCCTCAGGCATTCGTTGGTATTTTCACTCCAAATTTTCAACATGGTTTTTTTGTGACCCCACCTCACGAACAGTGGCAATATCAGTTTGTTAGTCAAAAGCTGCTTTTGCACAGTGACTACAGCATTTAGCACCACAGATGCAAAAACACATTCCAAACAGGATGTGAAAAATGACAGCTGTACTGTTCATGGGGAGGTGTAAAAATGGCAATGTTGAAAATCTGCAGTGAAAATATTAAAAAACTGGTGAAGTCACGATAGCAAGAAACTGCAACGACACCAGTAATGTAATTAGTTTGGGGATTTTTTACAACAGATTGTCAACACAAGCATTTTGGGACCTCCGATCATGAACAGTGTCACTGTGATTTTCTTTATCTGTCCCGAACAATGATTTCCCACAGCGACCATGCATTTCTGCGCTGAAAGTGTGAAAACACATTTCGCCCATGCTGTGAAAAATGACAGCTATACTGTTCATAAGGAAGTGTGGAAAAATGCCACTGGTGAAAATCTGGACTGAAAATATTACAAATTCATGAACTTACGAGGGTGCGTGGAAACTGCGCAATGCTCACTCATAAGAGTCATTTTATGGACTTTTGTCACCAAATTTTCAACATAGCCATTTTAAGACCTCTGCTCATGACCAGTGTCACTGTGATTTTCTTACTCTGTCCCAAACATTGCTTTCGCACACTGACTGCACCATTGTGTGCTACATGTGCAGAGAAACATTTTGGGCGAGATGTGAAAAATGGCAGCCATACTGCTCATAAGGAAGTGTAATAAAATGGCAATGTTGAAAATCTGGTGTGCAAATAATAAAAATTTGTAAACTTGCGAGCATGCGTAGGAACTGCGCAACATGCGCTCCTAAAACAGTCATTTTGGGGAATTTTTCACCAAATTTTCAGCACAGCCATTTTAAGACCTCTGCTCATGAACAGTGTCACTGTGATTTTCTTAATCTGTCCCAAACATTAATTGCACACACCGACTGCGCCATTGTGAGCTACATACAGGGAAACACATTTTGGGTGACACGTGAAAAAGGACAGCTGTACTACTCATAAGGAGGTATGGTAAAATGGCAATGTTGAAAATCTGGAGTGCAAATATTAAAAATTCCCGAACTTACGAGGGTGCATAGGAACTGCGCAATGCACGCTCGTAAAACAGTCATTTAGGAATTTTTTCACCAAATTTTCAACATAGGCTTTTTGAGAGACCACCATATGAACACTGGCACTGTCATTTTTGTTAATCGGTCCCGAAAGGTGATTTTGCACAGTGACTGTGAAATCACCCTTCGGGCCTGATTAACGCCATGACAGTTCAAGAATTCATAAGGAGGGGTCCCAAAAGCACCATGTTGAAAATTTGGTGCCAAAATTCCAAAAAATGCCAGAGATATGCTTTAAAGATGAAAAAAACCTATTTATTGCATTATACAGCTTACCGGCATTTCCTCAGTTCGCGGTCGGCTTTGAAGAGTGCAGACGGTTCCCGTCCACCAAAGATTGTCACGGAGCTCCAGAAGTATGGGGTGAGGGGGTGGGGAGGCAGGGCGTGCAGGTAGGTGCAGGGTGGGCAGGAAGACCGCCAGGGAACTTTTTTGTTTAATTTTTTTTTTTTTTTAGGAAGAAGACGGTACATTTGCCACACTGGGGTGGGCTCCCAGCATGGCAGCTGGAAGGCTGTTTGGGGGGGCCTGGAGCAGACAGGGGATTGGGAACCCCTGTCAGCCATACAGACTTGTGCCACACTGCGGCGGGCTCCCAACTTGGCAGCTGGAAGGCTGTTCCGGGGGGGGCCTGGAGTCGACGGGGAACTGGGCACCCTCATCGGCCATAACATTTTTTGCCACGCTAGTGGGCTCCCAGCATGACACCTGAAAGCTATTTTTTTGGGGGCGTGGAGCTGATTGGGGATTGGACACCTCAGCCATACAGTATGTGCGGGGGAGGCATGAGCATGCAATATCCGTGCATGCATGTGGAGGGGGGAACACTGCTCACTGAAGTGGAGCTCTCCCTTTCAACTCTACAGCAATGCATTTTCAACTGCTGTCATAGACAGCTGCAGCATTCACTGGAGAACTGCAGCTGTGCCTGCAAACACACTGAATTGGAAGACGGCTGCCACACCTCCGAAAACTCGGATGATGGCACTATGTTTCTTGCACATGCGTGCAAGCAAACATAAAAACGGTCTTACCTTCCTATCAGACATTTGGGGATGGGATACATTTCGTGGACCCAAAATGGAGGCCTGAAGTATTCGGGTCTTCTTGTAGAGAAGCCATGTAACCACAAAATGTCTCACAGGAATCACCCTTCTGGAATGGAGGCCTGAGTATGCCTCCCAGGATCTGTGAACTGAAGCTAATACACAATGAGACATGTTCTGTCTTTGATGCAGAGAACTAAACTGCAACAGGAAAATACATCTTCACTAACCAATGAAACCTTTTAACCTGTGGATGGCGGATAATTGATAAATCAGCATATAAATATATGTATCAGAGTACAGTGCAGCAGAATAGAGAAGTCCACGTGGGGGACTTTTACTAAAAACAGACCTCTCTCCTAACATGCAGGATCAGATTCTCCCTCAGGAACCAAGCTCCTGGGCGGGTCCCATTGACAATGTTGGAGCAGACAGAAAGAAATTATGGTAAGTATCAAGTTAATTTCTTCTTTCTGTAGCACTCCACACAGTTAATAGGTAATCATTAACAACTGGGTTCTAAGAAGCAGTACCCTGACAAAAACCAGGAAGGGTGGGGGGTGAGAATATTATCCCATATGCCAGATGCTTCAGAATTACTTGTGAATTGCTGCCTGCAACACTCAGCGACCAAAGGCTGCGTCAGCAGAACTCTGAACATCTAGTTTATAATGTTTCAATGTGTGGACTGAAGACCACATCATTTCCTTGCATAGTTCTGAAAAATGTGGCTTCGCCCCTCTCCACTCCGGAAGCTGCCATCGACCTGGTGGAGTGAGCCTTGATAAGAGTCAGAGGCCTCTTTTTCACCACACAGGCCTTAACAACACAGGCCCCCACCCACCTAGCCAGGGTGGGTTTGCAGGCCTTTTGTCCTTATTTAGTTGCCCCAAAGACACAAATAGAATATCTAATGTACAAAATTCTGATGTATGTTTAAGGTCTATCCTAATGGAGCATGATGGATTCAAACTTGTACAATTCCTTCCGTTTAATAGAGGAGGTTGCGGACAGTCAGACATATCTACGTCCTGGACTCCTGGAAGGCAATACGCACCTGAGGGACAAAGACTGTTTGGAATACCACCTGTCCTTATGCCTAATCAAGTATGACTCCTTGACACGAAGCCTGAAAATCAACACATCTAGTGAAGTGGATGGGAGTGGTTTGGAAAACTCCTTGTACGAAGCATTCAGAACCCTGAGATCCTGCAGCAAACCAGATCAGACAGCAGACGTGTCCTACAAACACCTATGAGTTCCTAAGCCAAAACCCCCCAGGCTGTGATAGCAGAACCTGGCCTCTCAGTGGACTCAATTCAACCTCTCTGCCGTTATACAGAAAACTAAAAGACTGCGGAATTGGGGCTGTTTAAGAACCCTTCGCAACTGGCCCAAGGGAAAAAAAGAGAGGTGGCCCCTATTGGAGCATAGGCTGCAGATACAGAGGATTTCTGGCAGCCATCAAGGAGTCAAGTGGTCTTCTTGGTGAAAACTACACACGCAAACATAATAAATATTATATATATAATTTTTTTTTCCCCATGACCTCCTCTCAGGTGCCAAGACGCGAGCTCCATCATTCCTGGATTTTTTTGGGTGGAGAGAGAGACCATGAGCAAGTCTCTGCATACCAGATGGCGTAAGAGTGCTTGCTGAACAAAATCCTCCAAGTCTGAGAACTTCATTTTACTTAGCCACTTAGCAGGTAACAAGGATCAGCTCCCTCCAGAGCATCCTTATTTCAACTGATTATCATCTCTGTATCCTTTGAGAAAGGGTATTAACAGGAAATATACGCTCTGCTGAAGGCCCATTTTTGAGGCAGAGCAACCACTGCCCTCGCCTGTGGTCACCTACAAGACTAAAGAATCTTCTTGGATCCGAGCATTACGGCAGTAGGCAAACAGATTGATCTGAGTTTGACCAAACCAGTTGTACAGGGGTTCAGAAACACCTCTGGTCCAACTTCACTGTACGGGATGAACAGACTGCGACTTAAGCAGTCTGCCCGAAGGTTCAACACACCTGCCAGGGAACTGTCGAAAGTCTGGCGACCTCTGGAAACATCTCACATGCCTTAATGGTTATGTGCAAGTGCCTGCCATGTGTAGCATTACTAATGTACACTAAGAATAGCTAGGCAGGCCATCTCCATCTCCTGAACACTGATGTGGAGATGCTCTTTGTAGGCCGGTCAGAATTAGAGTGGGAAAATGGTTCCAACCTGTCCCCCATCCAGCTAGGCTGACACTTGTTGTGAGAATTAACTGCAAAGTTCTAGCGGAACTTGCTCAGATCTTACACATCCACTCACTATCTCAGGGAGTGAGGAAGCTAAGGGGTAAAAAGAAAAAAAAATGGCTGATAATGCAGAGAGGGATCCCAGGCCTACAATAAACCCATTAAATAGGCTGCATCCAGAAGTGGGCACACACGGTTAAAACTGTCGATGTCTATCCTGAGGCCCAACCTCCCTGAACCAGCAGGCCACTGATAAAAAATCACCACCTGGGGGAAAAAGGCTGCAAAATCTTTCCTGACCTTGTGCCAAAAAAATTACAGAACTCTGCTTCCGGTTCACCCTTGGCCATGTGACTCTGGCAGATCCAGAGTGCCGAGTATCAACCTCCAGAATGAATAAGCACATCGTTCAATCAGGATACAGCCACCAGGACTACCAACACTCTCAAGGTACCCAGAGAAGCTGATGCTCGGGTGAAGACACGCCCTATGCTAGAGGATTGGTCCAGTATCAAAGCCTGAAATACTCCGATTAGGACTGGCATAGGGAGACTGGGAATTAATTAAGAACCCCTTTTCCTGAGCAGCCCAGTGACTGATCTCCAGGGCTCTAGTCAGAAGACTGTGCAGCACAAAAAAGGTACAGACTCTTGAATTAAGAAATCTGACCAGCTCCATGGAGCTGAGCGAAGGGATTCGCTCAACATGCTGGCGACTTGGGTTCATGCCCTGAGCCCGGATGCCAGAAGCAGAGGCCGGCAGGGAGGGATTGTACAAGCATCCATGGGACACTTCCTTCCCGGTGGGTGGGTTCTGCTTCTGCACCTCTGTGAGGATTGGGTGAGTGCTTGTGGGGATGTGCGGCCTTGATATGTCACCTGCATGCTCCTGCCTGAGGATGCAGCCACCATAGGCAGAGAATATGGTGCGGAGGGGCAGAGAAAACGTGAAAAATGGCACATCAGCAGGTCGGATGATGCCCACCTGGACCCTCGCCTCCATGGAGCCCCTGGACCACCAAGACTGACCTCAGCAGCACCCAGGGCCAAATTGAGCAACGTTCATTCTCTCTGTAGGGGAGAAGACCCGCCCGCTGCAAGGGATACATCGGGTTACCCTGGGAGGGCTGTCCAGGACCAGGTGTGTGGGGGTGGAATATAAATACAAAAAAAAAAAAAAAGGACAACTCCCAAACTTCTGGAGCCCATAAAATAAAACTAACAGGACCCCTGAGCTCAAATAGCGAGACCTGTACTCTGGCTCAAAGAGAGCCAGGAGCTCTGAAGATATCTGGCCTTTCTGCCACCCTTGAAAACTGGGGCGAAGTGACCCCTTGATAAGGTGTCTGACATTATTCTGGCCCATCTGAGAAAAACTCCAATCTACCAATGAGACACCATGCGTGTGGTGCTGGGCCTCCTGAACTGTGTCTGGCCAGTGCTCCTCTGATACTGTAGCCTGGTTAGCTGAGTAGGCTCCTCCATTTCCAGGGGAACAGAACTCCCCTGGGAACTGTCTGCGTCGGGAATTACCATGACCTCACTGGGTTATGGTATTCTACGCTCTTTAGAAAGCCTCCAGGGCAGAATCAGACCATAAGCCTCCCTCAAACGTATGATCAACAGGTTAACTATGAAGCTTAACCAGACCCAATGATAAGCCACATGGGCCTCATAGTCGAAAACAATGAAATAGGTTGAGTGGTCTGGCCCAAAAATCCTCCAGTAAATAACCACCTGGAAGGTTGAACCATGGCCATGAATTGCAAAATAGACTCGCCCTTTGGAAAAAGGGTAGAATGAACCTGGCCAGAGTAGTGACTCATATGTTGAAGGCTCTGGCTAATAAAGTGCACACAAGATGCACCATTGCTGTGTGGTAATAGAGGTAAAACCCCTTCCTATATGCAGGGGATCACCCCACTTAATTATGAAAAAACTGATACGGCCAGAGCCATCTATAGGCAGCATACCTCTCAACTGTACCACAGTACGAGGAACGTTCCTCATTTTACTTCACAAAAGCTCCCTGTTCCACATTGTGAGGACTTGTCCCACATTCAGTGTTAACATTTAAAAGCAAAAATCTATAGTAAATGATGCAAAAAATATGTTATTCAATTAATAACAGACTTGCTGAACATAAATGCAAACATTTTAACAGTGTTCTGAGCTTCTTGGGTAAAGATTTGATTAAGTGTTCCACATTTTGCTCATTTGTTCCACATTTTGAGAGCCAATGTTCCACATTTGGGGGACAAAAGGTTGAGAGGTATGATAGGCAGGGTGGTGTCTTTTCAGAAATACAAAAACGGCTTTGTCTTCCAGTGGAGGAGCTTCCCACCTCTGACACATTTTCCTTAAAAGGAAAAACCATGGCATAGATGGGAAGACACTTTTTTGATCTACACCTGCCCAGTGTTGCTCAAGAATTTTGGTCACATAGTAGCCAGAGAAGATGCAGACAGACGGACTAACATCCACTATCTCCGCAGACTGACCTCCTGAGCTGAAAAGGACTACATGCCTCAGCTATTCAAAAAAGACAAGAGCTTATTATGAATCAGGGGAGGAAAAGCATCCCTCATTTGTTTTGTTTTTTTCCTTTAATTTAAGGTCAGGAACTTCCCCAAGATCCCCGTAATCCTCATCCTGACCTTCAGAAAGGCAGGGTTGGAGCCTGCATGTACATCAGTTATCGCAGCCTAAGCTCACTGCACTGCACCTGGACATGCCTGGATGGGCCCCCGACCTGAGGGGCCTTACTGGGGTTGGGTGCATCTGCAGAGATGTCCTGCGGGACATCGGGACTCAAGCTCACTCGGGAGCCACAACGGTAGTATCTTGCAGTTCTGCTGCCACTGCCTTGAAGGACCAGGTGCTCCCCTTCCCCAGACCGGAGAACCTGCTGGGGGTATTGAGCAACACAATAAGGGCAAAAGAACCCATGGGCGAGGGCCACATCATTGCTGCAGGATTTATTTCTTAATTAACAGTCTCCAAAAAGTCATCATGCCAAAGAAAATGAATAATTGTAAGGAAAAATAATACTTAGCCCCAATATCTTTTCTGGGCTAGAAAATTATTTTCCGCATTGCTGACTTAAAACACCTTTGTCAGTGTCACACATCACACAACTGGAGGTCTTGGGAATCAAACCCAGACCTGCTGAATGTATACACCTTAATTATATAAGAATTATAATCCCTATACTTGATGGACTACATGAGGGGGTCATGGGGTGCAAACCCAGGACTGCTGGATTTATGTAAGCCATAATATAATAATTATTAGACCCCTTGCTAGTCGAGTTAAAATCAGCAAGGCAAGCGTAATCCTGTAATAATCATCACCCTTCTGCCAATAACAGAAAAAGTGTGACTAGAAAAAACCCAGATTCCATCTGTGGTATTGATAATCTTTTTTCCCCCACAACAGTTAACCAACTGTTAAATTCTCCAGGAGCTTCAAAAAAAGAAAAAAAACTCCGTACGCTCCCCGGGTTCATGAAGGCATTAGCACACGTGCGCAAGTGTGCACGCACTTACGCAACACAAGTCAATGTCTCAATGGCGCTTAGAGGTGTGGAATTCCGTTAACACTGCGTGCGTGCACCACGGGCATGCACTCGGGACACTGTCGGGAAGCTGAAGAGATGAAGTGCGCAAACAACCCCAATGGCGGCTGCACAAACAAAAAAAATGGAAGTTGTCCCAAAATCACCAGTTTGCCCTGAAACAGTAAAAACACAGAAAAACCTCAAGCCGGGGTAAGGAACCGACACTAAAGACGAGTGGCCCCTAAAGACCCTAAACTCCCAATAATTTAAATCTGTACCTACCTGTGACACCTTTTTCTTTCTAAAATTTTTTTCACAGGAGACCATTAAAAACGGGTCTACTACAAAACCCAAAACTCTCTTCCCCGGCCCACTGTTGCCGAATTCTCACACAAAATCCTGACAGTAGGATTTTGCATGTTTGTGGAGGGGGGTGCTTCGCCACCTGCACATCCCTGGAATTAATATAACAAACTCCGGGGGGGGGGGCGCAAAATCCCACTGTCGGGATTTTGTGGTTCGGGATTCCAGACTCGGGCAATAGTGGGTTGGGGAAACGAGTTTAGTGTTTCTGTAGTTATCTCATTAAAACACCCTAGGCAAGACAAAAGTGATTCCCAGTCTCCTCAGGGAATGAGAAAAAAGGCAGGTTATTCAGTTGGAAAGCCACAGCTTAACAGGCACAATTTAAATTTAGGGGTGCTCCCTGTAAACAGGCAGCCTCAACCTGCAGAGTAGAACTGTAGCCCCAAACTGAAGTCTTGAATCTTAAAATCTTCACAGAAGAGAAAATAGCTCTGTTCCCTTCGAATGGCACAGCCTAACTAGGGAGTTGATGCAAGTGCATGAACTCCTCATGTGCCCAACATTCTAAAGCTTGGGCTGTGCCATTCCCCTGGTAGGGGTGCACTATACCCAGTTGTTATGATTGTGCATTGACAATGTGGCCAGCTACAGAACAGCGCACAAAAACTAAATGAAGACGCGCGTGCCCAACCGCCAAAAAATGGCTTGATGGCAGCAGTGTGAATGTTCAGAGGGCTAAGAAGGAAAGCACTCCAAATCCTCTGAACACAACAGCAAATCAACACAATACAAGATAAAATACAAGCACCTATTTTTTTTTTATTTAAAGCATCAACACAACCTGACAACTTGGGGGGGGGGGCAACACAAAAGCTGAGAGAACCCCCCAGGAGACCTACTCTGTCCCAGAATAAAAAAACAACGTACCTACCTGTGGCACCTTTTTTCTGTTGTTTAAACAGAGACCATTAAAACACCACAGAAGGCATATGCGGCCCCCAGTCCACAAATGGAAATGGGTGAAGCAGGTTAGTCAACTGAAAAGCCACAGCTTAGCAGGCACAATTTTAATTTAGGGGCGCTCCCTGGAACCAGGCAGCCCCAACCTGCAATGCAGAATTGCAGCCCCAACATAAATCTCGAAAGTCTTGAGAGGATAAAAGTAGCTCTGTCCACTTCAAATGGCACAGCTGAACTGGGGAGTTGCTGCTGGCTGGAATCCTCATATGCCCAATGTTCTAAAGCTTGGCCTGTGCCATTCCCCTGATAGGGGTGCACTACACCCAGTTGTAATGACTTCCCATCGACAATGTGGAGCGCTACAGAAAAGACCAGCAATGGCAGTTGCCAGAGCCATGTCGTGAGAATAGAGGGTGCTGGATGGCAGGACCACTTTTTTATGGATAAAGCATGAAATAAAATAGACTTCTGCCTTTGTTCTGGTTCTTCTGGTGGTGAGTGCACAGCGTCAGGCTTTTGTTGTACTTCATTAATTTGCTGTGAGCACCCTGATAAGAGTGCGGCTTTCTCTTTGTTGCAATTTCCTCTTTCCAAGTTGAAGAATACTTCGCCGGCGGGCTGCAAGGAGACCGAAAATGAAAGGGATGAGGGTGTATGCATCTCAGATTTCTGAAGACAGTCACCCTTCTACTACCATGTTTCCTGGGGGGCGGGGGCATAATTTGAGAATCTTGATGGTGTAATCCTTATAAATGGGATGGGTCAGTAATGAGGAAGAACTGCACTTAAAAAGTTGCCAATGGTGGCCCAGGATGTTGGCCAGGACCTGCAAGAAGGATGAACACTCCAGGTGTAAGTAGATGAATGCTGATTTGTAAGCCAGGAATCAAACCCATAAGCAGTATGCACTACCAGTGGTGCCATGTTAAGGTAGGCCCACAAGACTGGCTACCAAACGGGTGCAGGAGACCAATGTGTCAGGTGCCCAATTCTGGGCCATCTACTTTTGGTATGGAGTGCTCAAATACTAACACTGTGCTTACAACAGAGTCTGGCGCCATGCTTGTCAATGCAATCAGCACAGTGTTCAGCTCACAGGCCACTTAAGAGTAACTGGATTCAGCACCACAGAAGCACAGTCAGTATGATAATCAATAAAGAGACAAGGTTCTCTAGCAAAGCCACTGGGAACCCCATGACTAATGCTGAAATCCCAAGGAACTCTGGTTAAGACAAGGTTCATGCCTGCATTAAAGATATCTGAAGGGGGCCAAGAATAAACGTACTAATTCCAGGTTCTCAGACTCCTGGATGATGCATAGTTAAGTGAGGATACAGAGTCAGGAGAGAGCCAAATGAGGTAACTTGGCACTCCCTACTTACTGCTGGTGAAGAAGCAGGAGAAGAGGTCAATGAGGAGGAGAGTAACACTGGTCTGCCTGAACACTGGGGATGTAGTCACCTGCATCATGGCAGTGGATATAAGCCCCAACGTCATGCCGTTTTGCACAGCATGTGGTCACAGAGACTAACAGTGGAGAGGCAAACACAGCAAGACTGCACTAAAATGCCAAAGTAAAAGCCTAGACATGAGGGTTACTCACATGTAAATACAGTTCTAGAAGTGATATATGGTGCACATCCACACTCCGGCAGTCTTCCTTTCCCTTTAATTACAGCCAGACGTCTTCAAGCTAAGCTCCTTCCACCCACCCAGGTGGTATACTCCTTGTCTTCTCCCCATGACATCAGATCTTGCATGCTGGAAGCAGGATCCATGTGCCACTTGCCAGGGGAGGTCGGGTGGGTTTTGTGGACGTGCACCATATACCACTCCTAGAATTACAGTTGCAGGTGAATAACTCATTTCTAGGTGTGTGAATATGGTGCACTATCCACACTCTGGCAGACTCCTAGCAGTTCTCCAGGAAGAGAGGACAAGATGCACACCCCACTCTGACAAACAGGGATTGGTGAACTGAGGTCCCAAAACCAGCATCTTGCTGTGACTCAAGGTCGATACGATAGTAGGAAATGAAGGTGTGTGCTGACTTCCAGGTAGCAGCCATGCACATCTCCTGGACAGGAACGTCCCTGGAAGCAGCCACCGAGGTAGCGGTATGTCTGGTGGAATTGGCCCGTAGCCCTATGGCAGGTCCCCTACCAGCCAACCTACAGCAAAGGTGGATGCAGGAGACGATCCATCTGCCAATCATCTGTTTAGCTGCCAGTCTGCCAGGTGCAGCTTCAGCACAGGTGACAAATAGCTAGCAAACCTCTCTCCAAACTCCAGCCGTCCACTCCTTAAAGTAGGCGAGCGCTTCCCTCAGGTCCAAAATATGCAGCCTGTACTCAGCCTCTGAGGTTGGACTGGTGAAATACACTGGAAAGTTAAATCACCTGGTTAAAGTAAAACTGACACAACCTTCAGGAGGAACTTCGGGTGGGGGCGAAAGACATCCTTGTCCGTGTGGAACAACAGATGGGAAGATTCCACCAAGAGCACCTGGAGCTTGCTGATCCTACTGGCAGAGGAGATAGCCACCAAAAAAAGGTGTTTTTTTCACAACAGGCGTGACATCTCATACATGTGCACTGGTTCAAATGGCTTGTCCATGAGCACTACTAGTACCAGCAACAAGTCCCATGGTGGTGGTTCATGCACCAGTGGGGACAGGTGGTCAAAGCTTTTGAAAAAACACCAGACTTCTGTTTCCTGTGCCATGTCGACATACCAGCCTGCGTTTGGCATGCAGAGATGGCTGCTAGGTGCACCCTGAGGGTCGTCACTCTCAGGCCCAACAAAGAGGGGCTACAGTTAGTCCAGAATGCTAGCCAAAGGGCAAGACAGGGCAGGGGGCCTAGCTCTCTGTCCTGCCACTAAATGGAAATGCACTTCCATTTGAAGGCATAGCACTGATGAGTCAACACTTTCTGGGAGGCCTCCACAATGTGAAGAACATCTTCAGAGAGACACAAAGCCTGGAAAGCTAGTCACTCAGGAACCAATTTGTTGGGTGGAGAGACTGAAGGTCCAGGTGCAGGATCTCGCCCTTGTGACAGCAGAGCAGGTCTGGGCGTAGGGGTAATTGCCACAGAGGCCTGCTTCTGAGGCTGAGGAGATCTGGGTACCAGCTGTCTTCAGTGTCCTGCACTGTGGGAGGCAGGCACAGTACAGTCTCAGCTTAGTGTTCTCCCAGGAGGTGAACAGGTTGACCAGTGGAGTGTCCCATTGGGAGAAAGTCCAGTTACGTAAGAACTTACCGTAACAGTAGATCTTTGGAAAGAGCTCTTGCAGCAGGCAATACCTGTTAGGGCTAAGCCTCTAGGACCCCACAGAAACCTAGCTAGCAGTCTTCAGCGGGGGACTGCACCCGATGTCTGATCTGCCCATCATCAGCCAATGGTATAAAAACAGCGGTCCCCAGCCCCATCTCAGTTCTCCTGCCGGAGACCCAGAGTCTAGAATGGAAGAACCGAGTAGGTTCTTTGCCAGAAGCCTGGTGGGGAAGGAGGGAGGGAAAGCAACGCCTGCTGCAACAGCTCTTCTCGAAGATCTACTGTTAACGGTAAGTTCTTATGAAACTGTACTATCTCACTTCAAGCTAGAGCTTTTGCAGCAAGCAATAACCATTAGGACCGAGTCCCAAGCAATAAAGGATAAGGACTAGGAAAGTCTGTGAGGAGGCTGAAAAACTGCCAAGGACTTAGGAGAGAAGGTCCTGGAGAACTGCCAGGCCAAACCCAGTTCTTCATCTGGAAGTCACGTCCAAACTGTAATGCTTGATGAAGGTATGAACAGAACTCCAGGTGGCCACTGTGCAGATGTCTGCTGCGGAAGCACTCCAAAGAGAGGCAAAGGAGGTAGCTACCCCCCCTGGTAAAATGGCCTTTTACCGTACCTGGTAAAGGCTTGTTGTACTTGTTATAACAAAAAACTATGCAATTAACTATTTAGACAGAGTCTGTTTGGAATCTGATGCCCCCTTAGATTTGGGGACAAACAAAACAAATAACTGATCCATGTTTCAAAAAGAAGCCATACAGTTCAGATAGTAGCGAGGCGTCCTGCGAACATCGAGAGTATGCAGTAATGCTTCCCCCGTTAGAGTGCTCGAGATAGTAAACTGGCAGGTTGATGTCTTGATTTAAAGTAAACTCTGACACCACCTTCAGTAAAAACTTAGGATTTGCGCATAAGGACACCCTGTCCTTACGAAAAACTAAATGGAGCTCTACACATCAGAGCCTGAAGCTCCGAAACTCTTCAGCCAGAAGTAACAGCAACTGAAAACAATGCTTTCCACGACAGAAAGTGTAGCTTGCAATCAGTGGCTGGTTCGAACAGGGGAGCGTGAGCTTTTCCAACAAAAAAGGAGATCAAAAGGAGGAATGGGATCTCAGATGAGAGGCTTCAAGTGTAAGATGTCCAGCAAAAAAGTACGGGACACATCCAGCTGAATAAGGGTTTCCCCCTCCACTGGTGCATGATATGCCGAGATGGTGGACAGATGCACCTTAATGGAGGAGTAGCTCAGGCCCTGCTCAAACAGAGGGAGGAGATACTCGAGGATGGAGTTTGGAGGACAAGAAAAGGAGTAGAGCTGGTGTGCAGTAGCCCACAGGCAAAATCTTTTCCACTTCATAGAATATGCGGATCTACTGGAGGGTTTTCTGGCTGTCACCAGAACCTCCGCTACCTTGTGGGAAACGCAATGACATGCCCTCACTAGGTCTGTAGGAGCCACGCATGAAAATGCAGGGATCAGAGACCCAGATTGATCAAACTGCCCCAGTCCTGGGAGAGCAAGTGCGAGCTCAGAGGCAGGAGAACTGGGGGCTCCCTCCACTGCCAGCTGCTGAAGTAGTGGGAACCAAATCTGACAAGGCCAAAAGGGCGCTATGAGAATCATCTCCGACCCCCTCAGCCTGAAGCTTCAGAAGTACCCTCTCTGTAGAAGGGAAAAGGGAGGAAAGGCATAGAGGAACATCCCTGTCCAGAACAGGGATAATGTGTCCCGTCAGAAAACTCCAGGCCCTGGATCTAGCAAGCAGAAACTGGGCAGTTTGGCACTGAGTGGGAATGCAAAAAGGTCCAACTCTGGTTGGCACCACCTGTTGAATAGCTGGTCTGCCACTGACTGAAGGAGCTCCCACTGTTGAGCCTTGGACCAAGACCTGCTTAGGCTGTCAGCCAAGATGTTTTGGATGCTGGGAACATGAATGGCAGTGAGCTCAAGGCGATGTTCCAGAGCCCAATACCAGACCATTATTGCCTCCCTGCAGAGGAAGTAAGAATGAGTTCCCCACCTGCTTGTTGATGTAAAACACTACAGACATGCTGTCTGGATGAGAAGAGGGCCTGGAGACAAGTCGGACTTAAAAGCCTGTAAGGCGTTCAGGACTGCTCGCATCTCCAGAATGTTGATGTGGAGCAATTGCTCAACTGGGAACCAGGTCCCCTGGGCTTGCCTGTCCTCCAGATGCGCACCCCAAACGAGGACCAAGGCATCCATGGTCAGAATGCATCTTGGGGGCTGATGCCTGAACGGGACACCCGTCGATTGATTGAGTGGGTCCATTCACCAGGAGTGTCCTGCGAACTGGGTCAGAGACCAAGACCATCTGCTCCAGGTCATCCTACCTTTGGTCCCATTGCACCCTGAGCATCCATTGGGGAACCCTCATATGGAGGCGAGCCAAAGGAACCATCGGGATGGCTGCCGCCGTGTGGCCAAGGAGCCTTAAATTGGTTCTGGTCAGGAAATGGGGCGCTGAGACTATCATTTGAGCCTGATCCCGAAGGCGATCCCCCATCTGAGGGGACAAAGGCCTTGCCCTGAATCATGTCCACGACTGCCCCTATGAACTGGAGCCTCTGACTGGGCCACAAGGACGACTTTGGAATGTTCAGGGTGATCCCCAGCTCTTAGGAGAGTGTAAAGGTGTCTCCAAGAGTGCGGACCAGCTGTCCCCGTGTGGGAGCTGCCAGAAGCCAGTCGTCCAGGTAGGGAAATACGTAATGGCCCTGGCACCACAGCCACCACCACTAGGCACTTGGTGAAGATTCTGGGAGTGGAGGAGAGGCCGAATGGCAAGGCTCGAAATTGGTAATGTCGGCCCTGGAAATGGAACCTCCTGTGTGGTGGAAAAATCAGAATGTGTAGGTAACCATCCTGCATACCTAGGGAGCAGAGCTAGTCCTCCCAGTGCAGGAGGGGAATGAGACCTGGCAGTGTGACCATCCTGAACCTCTTGTATTCAATGAACTTGTTCAGGGAACAGAGATCCAGGATAGGCCGAAGGTCCCTTTTTGGGAACTAGGAAAAAGTGCGAATAATACCCTTTTCATCATTGAGCCAGGGGAACTGACTCTATAGCCCACTTTTGCAGGAGGGGCTGAATTTCCCCTTCGATCAGGGGGATATGAGAAGGATGATAGTGGGAGGACACTGGTGGAGTATCCAGAGGTATCTGCTTGAACTCCAGAGTACGACCTCTCTCTCTATGAGCTGTAAGACCCAGAGATCCGATGTTCTTATGCTCCAACGCTCGAGATGGAGGGAGAAGCGACCCCCTACCACTGCCTCCGCTGATTCCGCTGGAGGAGGGGGGTCCGGCAAGGAGTTATTGGGAAGATCCACGAGTAGGCAGAGGGGCCTGGGATGACTTTGTGGCTCAAGAGGCAGGGCTTCCAGGAGTCTGGGAGGTAGCCTTTCCTTTGAACCGCCCCTCTGAGGAGACAGATTTCGGGGCTGTTGACCCGAGGGCTTCCAAAATGACAGTTTCTGAAAGGGTTTTTGATCCCCCTTATACATTTTTTGAATTGACCAAATGGACTTCCCGGATTCTTGGAGATGCGTAATCAATTTTTCTGTTTCGTCTCCAAAAAGGACAGAGCCCTTAAAGGGGAGGTCCAGGATGTCCGACTGCAGATCCTGGGAGAATCCTGAGACTCTAAGTCAGTCATGGCGCCTGAGACAAATGCCAGATGCCGCTGCTCTGGCTTCCGAATCTGCAGTATCGTATGAGGCAAGCAAGACATGCGTGCCTACATCCGACCCCGATTTGAGGAGGTCCAGGAGCTCGGTTTTCTGGGCAGAGTCTCTAAGGGCCTGAGCTATCTCGAGACCTTTCTCCTACAGGGTATTCTGGTACTGCACCATGTGTGTAAGAAAGTTAAGGAACCAGATGGAGCAGGTAGAGGACAAGTAGACCTCTTTGTCCATCTGGTCAATATATCTGGACTCCCGGTCGAGTGGCTGGGTGCTAAGGTGTTTCAGCTTCTTTGAATGATCATGAGCAGCCATGATAACCATTGAGTCCACCATAGGGTGTTCCACCAGAAAAGGCTCCTCCCTAAGGGCTCTGTACAGCCTATCCAACTTTTTGGAGACCACAGAGGAGGTGGAAGGGTGCTTCCAGGTTAGCCTCTTCAGGTTCTGGAAGGTGTCTACTAAAGGAGGCACCCCACTAGAGGTTTAGGCTCCTTTTGCCTCAGGCACCTAGCTAGTCTCCACCACTCCGGATCCAAGTCTTCTGTCTCCCATCTGTTGGAAGCCTGGATGTGCCTCACGACATCCATGAATGTGGGATCGTCAGGGCACAACCAGGGGTGTCCTTGTTGCCTGGCGAAGAAGGGCGACCCCTAGGGTCCAAAAGGTCTGAACCTGACGAATTACAGCTGTGGCTACAGTCCACCGATGAGGACGACAAACAGAGCGTCAACAGCTAAGTGACAGTTGACAGCTATGGGACAGATACCCCCTATAGGAGGACCAGTGTCGGTGAAGACTTGAGGAGCAAGAAGACCTGCAGTGACACCGTTCTTTGTGCCAGGGTCTGCCAGTGATCTTCAGGGCTCAGAGTGCGGCTCTTGGGGAAGAAACAGTTGTATTGGCTCCTGACCCGTGCTGAGGTCTGGCTCTGGTTCCACAGTGACCGTTCCTTGGGGAGAGCAGTCCCTTTCACCCGATTTCAATAGAAGGAAAAAGCTCCTGGATCTGGTCCTTGGTGAATTGAGGCATTGACAGGCCAGCAGGCAACTGCAGAGCCAGCACCAGTTTATCTGGCGTCGGAACTCGGGTCATGCAGGGGTCTGGAGTCGGAGGTGGTGGCGGGGACGAGGACCCGGAGGGTAGAATAGGGGTATCATCCAGCCTGAGGTCCTTAACTAGTGAGGAACAGCTCGGCGAGGAGGAAGGCGAAGGCCGACCCAATGTTCGAGAAGGCGCAACCTTAGTGGACTGCTGCTTAGCAGAGCCTGGTGAGGAGGCAGCCATTGGCTTGGCCAGCAGCTAGGGTGATGGCAGAGTCCAACGTCTGTTTGTGACGACAGGGTGTCCTGTACAAAGTTTTGGACAAGACAGTCATCAGTACCATTTTGGCAGGCTCAAAGCGTCGATGCCCTTCTTGCTGGTCCCAGCCCCTAAGGTGGAGGGTGACCCTGCCGGTGTGGCCTTCACCTTGAGACGCGTCAGGATAGGGCTTGAAGACCCCGGTTTTCCTCAGCCAGACGCGAGGACAATGGTGGGAGGTTTAGAAGCAGACTGTCCAGTAGAACCATAGGCAGACCGGGAGGAATGGTCCGGGCCCCCGTGTGACAAGGAGCCAGACGAGGACTCCTTGTGCAGTGAAGACCTGGAACAGGAGTGACCCTGGGACCTTTCCCAGTCCTTGTCCTGGTGTTTGTGGTTCCCTGAATCCTTCTTCTCCTTGTGCGATTTAGAAGTGGAGGATGTGGACACAGATGAGCATGAAGGACTCTTCCCCGCAGGCTGCTTCTGCATCTGGGCAAGCTGCTGCTCCAGGAGGTGCACCTTGAGGGTCATCTGACGGTAGAGCTGTATCCGGGAGTTGAAGGTCTTGCAGTACTGACAGGCTGCAGTGTCGTGGTTCAGGCCTAGACAGAAAAGGCACGCCTTGTGGCCGTCCTTCAATGGCAGCGGCTTGCCAGACGTACTTCAACTTCTTGCGATCCCTGGATGAGACGGATGATGCTGGAGAAGACGACATACAGAATGGGAAATAAATTTGAGGATTTTGATTGAAAAAGCAAAGGAAAACACTGAAGATGCGAAAGTGATCTGTTTGTGAGAAGGCATCCGAGGAGCCAATGCCAACAGGTAGACAGCAAGAAAAGAACTGAGGTGGGGCTGGGGACTGCCACTTTTATACCACTGGCCGTCGGAGGTGGTCCCCCACTGAAAACTGCTAGCCAGAAGGTTTTCGAGGGGTCCCAACACCTGGCGGCTTAATCCTAACTTCTTGTCTGCTGCAAGAGCTCCAACTTGAAGTAAAATCAAGTGGTTCACCACCTCCTGATGCAGGGACCACTCGCGAGATGCCTCACCCACCCGGCTGAGGGCATCCACTAACTGGTTGGAGGCTATTGCTACATGAATTGATGGCATGTATGACAGCTCGAGACCGGGATTAGAAGACTCAAAAGGCTCTAAATCAAATACTGACCAGGACAGACATTAAGCCCTCAGAAATGCCTGCTACAAGGCTTGCCAAGTCCAAATACTTTAGATCCACCTTTGACACTAACATATGTACCCTGCCAAAATTTTGGAAAGTTATTAACTCCCTCTTCTCTTCCCCCTCTAAATCCCAAACTCCACTCATCTAGGTCAATAATGCCCTTACGTCTGCCCTCTTCTCAGTTGCCACTGTTTTCAACTCTTACTTTACCTCATGAGCTGCTGCTCTACTAGCTTCTCTTCCTCCTACCCAACCAGTCCCGTCTGTCAGCAATAACTCATGCCCAAGCACCCTCCCAAGCGACCTCTTCTCTCCAGTCTCACCTCATGATACTCTAAATGCTCTCCTCGCTCTCAATCCATCTAAGGGTTCCTCACCTGATGGCCTTTACCACAAACTTCTCTTCCTCACCGCTCATGCCATTTGTTCACCACTTTCTGCCTTACTAAACCTTTTCTTCTGGCTGGCCTCTGTCCCTGACGCATGGAATCATGCTGTAGTTCTCCCATTACCTAAGGGAGGTGACCCTTCTATGCCTGGGAACTACTGACCAATCTCTCTCTTACCTATTCTCACTAAGCTTCAGGAGCACCTGGTCCTCTCCCAACTCTCCTCTTACCTCTCTGACTGCCTTTTTCACTCTCTACCAATCTGGTTTTAGGAAAGATCACTCCACTACCACTTATTTACTTAGGCTCACTGATTTCATACTCTCAGGTATGGACAGTGGTCTAATCTCATCTGTGATCTCCGTCCACCTTGCAAAGGCTTTTGACACAGTCTCCCAACCCTCTCCTCCTAGATAATCTGCTGGCCTGTCTGATTCAGCCATAAACTGGTTTAGTTCCAACCTAACAGGCTGGACACAGTCAAAATTGATGATTCCACCTCCTCCCCCCCCCCCACTCCAGATTAATGCTGGTGTACCCTAACGCTCTGTCCTTGGACCCCTACTATTCTCCACATTCCTTAATGACCTCCAATCAGTGTGCACCTCCCCCTCCTCCATCCATATGTATGATGACGATACTGTCCTATTCTACTCTGGCCAATCGCCAACTAATGTCACTTTCACACTTCAGCATGACTGAGAAAGTTCAGCAATGGCTAAACTCCCATCAGCTTTTCCTCAACGCTAGGAAAACAGTCTCCATGACCTCTGGCACTAGGCAGAGACTCTCTAGGCTAACTAAATTGCCCTCCTTCCACACCCTTGATGCCTCTACTCTTGAGAACACCTCCTAAATTAGATACCGCGGGGTCTGGCTAGACCAGCACCTAAACTTCACTGGACACAAACTCCATCCTGAAAAAGCTGTGCCCCAAATTAGGTGCCCCTTTACAGGAACTGAAGCTGCCTACCTCTACAGGCCAGGTGGGTGACTGTCCAGAAAATACTACCACCCATCTTTGACTACTGCGACAGTCTATAGTGCCACACTGAAGTAATCCTTAACCAGACTGGACACTCTTTTCAATGCTTTCTGTCATTTCACTCTGGATGCCCCTTCCTTTACCCACCACTGCAATCTATACTGCTCTCTAGCTTTTCCTTCCCTGGAAAACCGCGTCTAGCCCACTGCATAAAATCTGTCTCTAAATACTGGTTTGATATGCTTCCCCTGTACCTTGCCTCCTCACTGTCCTCCCACCCCACTGCTCCTCTCTCCCTCAGATCCAGTTACTCCTGCACCCTAGCTGTACCACAACGCACCACCAATCGTCATTCTCCTATAGGTTCCCTAAGCTCTGGGACTCAATACTTCATCAAATCAGCCACTCCTCCCTCCCCGTGGTCCATCTCGACCTCCCTCAACTTCCCCTCTCCATCCTGCAGCTGCTCCCAATTTCCCCTCTGGCTTCCCCGTCTCGTTTCCCAGCCTAGCACTTAACGTGAGGAGAAACCAAGGTACTTTATTGTACTTTCTTCTCCATACTGTATGTATTAGACTGCAGTGCTGCTAATTTGCTCCTCTCACATCAAATCCCAATGTTTATCTAATACTACTGATGTATTGTTTTTTCACTCTGTTGCTTCTTTGTTTTATATTACTTTTGAAAAGGTGTTGATTATTGTATATATACACACTTTTCTATAATACTGCATGGAAATTTGCTTTTGATTACTGTACTGCCATGTTCCCCTTCCCCCAGGACGCTCTGTGAGATGAGCAATTTTATACTGTTCAGTGTGCCTTTCCTGGTGAAACTTTTCAATAAATAAACAAACATGAATCACCAGGAGATTGGCATCCAAGCTGCACACAAAGGTCCAGGTGCAGAGGGCCTCTGGCACAAGAGAAGGGAGCGCGTTTTACCTTGCTTGTTCAGGTAGTACATGTTTAATGGTATTGTCCATCTGGACCTGCAGGACCTGACCCCAGACAAATCAGAGTAAATTCCGTCAGAACAAAGCACACTGCATGGAGCTCCAGCAGGCTGATGTGTTAACAGGACTCCCAAGGGTCCAGAACCCACAGTCCCCGTGATCCCACAGGTGCACTCCCCATCCCACCACAGATGCATCAGTTGTCAGGGTGATGGTCGACTCTGGGCAAAAGAATAAGACTCCCTCCAGATGTTCCAGGATGAGCCACCACTGGATGGCATCCCACATTGGCTGAGTCTCCATGACCAACTGGTCCAGGTGACCTAGGTGCTGAGACCACTGACAGGCCAGCTACCACTGCAGGTGGTGCATCCATCAGCAGGACCACCTGACCATGCTGGTGTAGGATGACATGTATCCCAGCAGCCGTAGAAATCCTGGGCCAATCTGAAATGATCGGGAAAAGGAGGACAGATCTGGTGCCTGGTCCACACGGAGTAGGGCCTTGGCCTGGAAGGAGTCTAGCTCCTCCCTGAAAAAGTTAATCGCCTAAGAGGGGTTGAGTCTGGACTTGGCTGGGTTGACCAGAAGGCCCATGTTTCTGCAGATCTGGAGGGCCAAGTCCCTGATCACTCTACTGCCTCCTTGGATGGCCTGGCTATCAGCCAGTCATCCATATATGGGTAGACCTGGATTCCTCAGTGCCATATAAATGCTGCCACCACTGCAATGTACTTGGTGAAGACTCTGCAGGCATAGGACAGTGCAGGGGGCATGACCTGGAACTTGTAGAGAACCCCTCTGCACAGAACTGGAGGTACTGCCAGTAGGATGGACAGACTGGAATGTGGAAGAAGGCATCCTGGAGGTCCAGAAAGCAGACCCACATGCTTTGCTCCAGGGATGGAATGATTTGTTTCACAGTGACCATCCAGAAATTGTGCTTCCTCAAGAACGGATTGTGGTCGTGAAGATCCAGTATGGGGAGCGGGCTCCCCCATTTGTTTTGGGACCAGGAAGTACCTGGACATGAAACTGTTACCGGCCATGGTGTCCATGACACAGGCTATGGCTTTCTCTAGGAACTGGGCAGTGTCATCCCCGAGGAGGGACAGCAAGCCCTACGACACGTGGAGCCAGGTGTCAGTACAGCGAGAGCGCCTTGAAGTCAAGAGGCAACCTGCTGCCCACCACTTCTATCACCCATTTGCCAAGGTGATGGCAGAATTCTGCAAGCCCCACATGTACCTCGTCAGAGGACACATCTGAAGAGGCAGCAGAATTAAGGACTTCAGGTTTTTTATATATATTTACATTTCCCGTGGTTTCCCAGGTTGTTTTCCTGGACAATTTTGGTGCAAGGTGATGGCAGACCAGCTGTGCCAGAAACTGTGAAGCTGACCCCCCCCAAGGGAAGCTGAAGCAGGGACTCGGGTGGGAGGTAGACACCCCCCGGGCCCCCACTGGGCAGCCATGGAGAAGGCACTGGCACCAGCTGCCAGACGGGCACCAACACCTCTACCCCTTGGTTTCTTGGAGCCTGGCAAACTTATCCTTAGGCTGCCAGACCTGTGACAGCCCCTATTGGGGCTGCTGCTGCTGCAGTGGAAAGGGCCAAACCTGAAAGGACTTCTCCGGTTGCTTCCTTGACTGGTCTTTCTCGGAGAACATCACAGAATCAAGGGTAGCATTGGACTTTTCAATCCTGGTAAGATGCCTGTCCAGCCCAAGGCCGAAAAGGTCAGTGCCCAAGAAGAGGACATTGGCCACTTTGTACTGGGTCTGCTGTAAAGGTGGAACTCTGCAGCCAAGCCCTGCAACTCATCATGACAACCACTGCTGTGGATCAGGCGCATAAGCTGCTGATGTCTAAAGCCATCTGGAGCTGGTGCTTGGCCAGCGTTCAACCCTCATCTCTAACCATCTTAACCGCCAACTGCAAATCCACAGAAAGGCAAGGGAGGACATGGTCGAGGACTCCTATCAGGAAGCAACTTAAGTTTGCCATCAAGGCATAACTCACCTGATGGAGACCCAGGGAGGATGCAGTATACACTTTCTTTGCTGCGTGTTCAGCTTCTTGGACTCCTTGTTGGGGGAGCGGGGCTTGTCCATGTCACTGACATTACTGGTCTTGTGGAAAATGGAGTCTGCCAACAACCCCCTCGGCCGAGGGGTGGTCTCAGAAACTGGACATATAACCAGTCAGGTCCGCATACTTGCTGACCATATGGGCAGAAGACACCACACAGAAGACCAGATGCTGGCACATTTCCAGTGCAGGTCCCAGGATGGCATCTGATACTGGGAAGGCAACCCCCAGGGAATCATCCCTGTCCAGTATTTCTGTGAATGGGTACTTAGCGTGCTTCTGGACTTGCTCTAAGGGGATCTCCATAAATTCAGAGATCAAATGAAGTCTAGCCCTGAAGGACACCTGCTCATGGTGGTGAACTCTTTGACCAATTCATAGTCGAAGACTGAGGTCCTTAAGGATTGCATAGAGGACACGGAGTCCAAAGACTCCTTAAGACCACCCTTGGCTGTTTTTCACCATGTACTACCCGGGACTCGTCCAAGTAGGTAATCTCTACCGACAGCCAACCTAGCAGACTGGTGGCCACAAGTAAGATCCCGGTAGGGGCTGCCTGGGTGCTGGTTTCACCCTAATTGGGGGAGAGGCTGGCACTGGGGACACCAGGTTTGGAAGGACTGGGGCAACCAGGGAAGTACCAGGGTAGGGAGAAGGGGTCTACCCTGCACGAAAACCCACTACTGCCACATCAGCTCCTCATAGTGCCGACGCAGCCTGCATTGGACCCTCTCTCCATCTGAAGATGAGAAGAAAAAGGAGTGCCTGTGGCACATCTGGGCCAAGAATCGAGACGGAGAGTACAAGGATTCCCTCGACCGTGATCTCAACTGAAAACCTGATCGTCAAAGGCGAGGAGAGGCAGGCAGAAGAGCAGTCTAAAGAACACAAACCGGCTCCTGCCACAGGACCCCAGAAGGAGACAACTCCTGGGAGGAAACAGCTGTGTCCACTGACTCCTCCCAACCCTCCTGGGATTGGTCGATACAACCGGAGTCCTAGAGATCAAATTGTCCTTGACCACTTAAGAATACAGGTCCACTGGGTCGAGAAAAATCTCTACCACCTGGTCAGCCAGTGTCACGGCCAACAAGCCCAATGGGGGTACCGTGGAGATGGAGGCCTGGCTCTCGACCAACAAAGGCTCAGCCAAAGTCAAGCACTCAATGGCCATCAAGCAGTCAAGGCAATCACAGGAACAGTGTGCTCGTTCTCAGTCCTACGACTGACAGAGGCATTTTTAGACTACTTCTCGCCATGGGAAGGGCCCTCCCTGAGGGTCTGGAGGGACTTGCACATCTCCCTAAACATTCTCATGAAGGACACCCTAACATTGGCCCCTCCCAGGAGCAGCACTGATGCCGATGAAGCACCTGCTGCAGCTTGGGCCACTGCCTCTTCCATGGCTGCAAGCTGGGCCACCGACTACAAGTGGACTTGGGGGGGGGCAGTTCATCTGTCCGACTGAGGAGATGCATGTAGAAATCCTCAATGGATGAGGGTAAAAGATTTTATTTTTTTCATTTTTTGCCCTCACCCAACCGTCGGGTCTCTGCCCTGGTCACAGCGCCCCTGTACCTCGACCACCTATATGCCTGCACTTGTCCAGTAACCCCAACTTACCCCTCAGAGGGTGGGGTCTCGGCACCGGACCCCTTTTAACGGCGCCAAGATCGTAGTGACTGGTCAGGCAAGCTGGCTGGGTGGCTGATCAAGGCCAGGGGCAGGGCGTCATGGAGAAGGTCGGAGCGGAGTTTTGCCATTTTTACGCTGAGGCAGAGATGTGCAATGATGATCTGCGTCTGTCCTGCCCCAGACAGCGTAATGTGCATCGATGCATGGCGACAACCCAGCCTCCGCCAGGTGTCGGTCTTGCAGCAAACACACACACCCCCCCCCCGAAGAAAGAGAGCCATCCTTGGGATGTTCAATCCTTCTCCCCCCGGCTGGCCCTCAGATGATCCAGAGAGGGTAAAAGATTTTTGCAAAGGCTGCAGGCCTGATTGTTGTGCTCTGCCCCAAGGCAGTAGATGCACAATGGCTGTGGGTCCATCCTGGACACCGTTTTGGTTGCACTGACTGCAACATTTAAAACTGGAACTGGACCAGGTCGCTTCTCGATCCATAGGGTGAAGTAGAAATTGAGAAACGCAACAAATTTGAAGATGAAATGCCAATGGCGAACTTCAGAACAGAAGCCTACACAGCACATGGAGCTGCAAATTAGGATGCCAGACTCTTCCAGCGGAAAGGAAGATCTGATGTTACGGGGCGAAGCCGAGGAGTATACCAGCTGAGTGGTAGGGAGGAGCTTAGCTTGAAGACATTCTATCTGGAACTAAAGGGAAGGAAAACTGCCAGAGTGTGGATAGTGCACCATATCCACAACCCCAGAAATCCACTCGTTTTGCTGCAGTGATCCAAAAGATACAGCACAAATTAAACATAGAATTTGCTGGCAGATAAGGACCACTTCGCTCATCTAGTCTGTCCATTTTTCCCTGCCTATAGTAACACTGCAATGCCTACATTATCTTCGGTCCATTATTCCTCCCCCCCCCCCATTCCTTTCCTCTAAGATTACCTTGTGCCTATTCCCATGCATTCTTGAATCCCACCACCATTTTCATCCCCACCACCTCCGCTGGAAGGCTGTTCCAGGCATTCACCACTCTTTCTGTGAAGAAGCCCTTCCTCACATCCCTCAATTTACCAGTCTCCAACTTTATATCATGCTCCCTTGTTCTCTAGCACTTTTTTTCTGAAAAATTCTTCCTTCCTGTACCTTAGTTATCCCCTTTAGGTACCAAAGGTCTTTATCATATCCCCCCTCTCTTCCAGTGTGTACATAGGCACTTTAGTCTCGCCTTGTAGGGCTTCTGATCAAGACCCTGCACCATTAGTTGCCCTCCTCTGGACCATCTCTATTCTATATCCTTCTGGAGACGTGATCTCCAGAAGTGGACACAGTACTATCTATACAGAGGTAACACAACCTCCCTCTCTAGGGTGATACTCCTCCCTATGCACCCCAGCATCCCACTAGCCCTCCCAACCTCCTTGTCGCACTGCCTGGCCACCTATAGGTCATGATGATAAACTGGAAAATACAAGCCCACTCACCCTACAGGTCATCCAATATGTTTAACCCCAGGTCTCTTTCCTGTTTGGTAGTCATCAGTGCCACCCCACCCATTGTGTACACTGCTCCTGAGTTTCTGTGCTCCCAGTTCATCACTTTACACTTTTTCACACTGAAATCTAGCTGCCCTGCCCTTGACTGCTCATGTTTTCACTGGTCAGCCTTTACACCCCTTCTCCCCCATCCCCAGTACGCCTTACAGCAGATTTTTGTGTCACCCACAAAGAGGCAGGCCTTCCCTTCCAGCTCCTCAGCAATGTCACTTACAAAGACATTAAAAAGGACTGTCCCAGCACTGATCCCTGAGGCTCCCCACTGGTCACCTTCCCTTCCTTGGAGCGAACTCCAATTATCATCCTCTCTGTTGCCTATCCCCTAACCCATTTCTTACTCAGTAAACCACCTTTTGACACACCCCTAAGCTACCCAGCTTGCTTACGAGTCTCTCCTATGAGGAGCAGTGTCAAAAACCTTACGGAAATCTAGGTACATTAAGTCCACTGCTCCACTCTGATCTAGTTCTTTGGTCACCCAAAGAAATCTATTACATTCGTTTGGCATGTCACCCCCCCCCAACCCCAGTGAATTCATGCGGTAACCCACTGGATTCTAGATATTCCACAATTCCTTCCTTCAGCAGCGATTCCAATAACTTACACACCATCGATGTCAGACTGACTGGCTGTAATTCCTAGCCTCTTCCCTGCTACCACTTTTGCGTAGTGGGAGTACATTCACCCTCCTCCAGTCCTCCGAAACCATCCCAGTTTCCAATGAGCTGTTAAATAGGACAATCAGAAGTGTAGCCAGTGGGGTACGGAAAGCTGGTCACAGGAAAATCGGGCCCAATTAAATGGTTAGAAATTTGGTCACACCAGCAGAAAAAAGCGAATTAATTTATCCTTTTAAGTTAAATGCAGGCAGGACATTGTGTCATTTCACAGAATATGTGCACCTATTGTATGAAATATAAATGTTCACTGCAGATTGTATTACCAGCTACTTAACCCAGCTACATAGAAAACTGCGGAGCACTGACAAAACCGGTTAGTTTCATTTAAATTATTTTACACATACATTCTTTTAACCAACAATAAAGTGATTTAGTGTTCCATGTGACATGAAGGAGTTCTCAACCACTACCAGGGGTGGCCAAAACTATGCTATGATGGATTTATGTACACCAAACAAGTCACACGGAAAATTGATATACATCAAACAAGTCGCATGGAAACCCAAAATTCGTTCGGGGCATGTAAATCGCAGCACCAACTGTAAGGGTGCTTTGTCTACTTCACTCACTATGGAGAACCCAACGCAGAAGTCTCAGCACAACCTTTTTATGTGTGCGATAGTAAACCAATAAAGATTTATACTTGTGTGTAATTTTCTTAAGAACAAAACAAGTTCCTGTGTCACATGCTCAATTTAGGAACATTTCGCTTGTGTGACCAAATTTCCAGTCATTTAATTGTGCCCAAATTTCCGGTGACCAACTTTCCTAAAACCGTAGCCAGTACCTCCTTGAGCTCCCTCAATACCCTTGGATTCACCTCGTCCGGCCCTACTGCTCTGTCCACTTTCAGATCAGTGACTCCCTTCACGACTCCTCCAGGAATGGACTAGTTCCCACCATCCCTCCCTCCCTCCAATGCTATTACTTTTTTTGTGGCCCCTCCCCATCTCCTTTCTCTGTAAGCCCTGAACAAAAGCATTTGTTCAGGATGTCTGCCTATTCATGGTCCCCCTCTGCATAGCCCCCCACCTTACAATCGCACCCCTGGTCTTCCTTTTTTCACTTACATGCCTAAAAAATGTTGTCCCCTTTCATTAGCGCCTGGGCTATTCTCTCTTCTCTTCGCACCTTTGTGCTCCTTACTGCTCTCCTTGCCTCTCCATTTCCCTTACATACTTCCCTATCCCCCTACCTCTGCGTCTCCTTATTCCTTTTGAATGCTACCCTCTTTGCTTTTACTTTTTTGCCAACTCTTGAGAATGATACCAGTTTATTTTTCCTCTTGCTTTTGTTCACTTACTTGATGCAGAGGTTTGTTACCCTCACTATTCCACCTTGTTGTTAACTTTGCTCACTATTCCTCCACACCATCCAGGTCATCCCTGAGGTATTTATCCATCTTTGAAAAATCTGCCCTCCCAAAGTCCAGGACCATCACCCTTGTGTGGTTCGATTCCGCAGATGTCTTATTAGACCACACTGTATGGTGATTACCAGTTCCCAGGTGGCCTCCCACCTTGATATCTGCAACAGTGTTCCTGTTAGTTGTTAGTGAGTACTAGGTCCAGTATTGTCCACCCCATCGCGAGTGGGTTCACTGACTGGCTGCCTGAGAAACGCCCCCTGTAGAGGGTCCAGGATGTCGCTGCCTGAGAAACATCCCCTACAGGGAAGTCCAGGATGTACCTGCTCCTAGCTGAAGCCGCAGCTGGGTGGCTACAACCTACATCCCACAGGTTGAAATCATCCACCAGTAGCACCCACCTTCCTCCTTTTCTGCCTTGCCAGTGGCTTCTACCAGTACCTTATCCAACTCCTAGCCCATGCCAGAGATCTGTAGACTATACCAGTGCTCACAGTGGCTCCATTCCCCATCTCCAAGGTGACCCACAGCACCTCTGCACCCACCCCCCAGTATTCCCTGCAACTCTATTATGTTTATGCTTTCCCTCACATAAACCACCATCCCACTCCTTTCCTTCCCACCCTGTCTTTCTTAAATAGAGTAGAGTATAGTCTGGTATGGCCATGTCCCAGTCAAGGTTTTCAGTGCACCATTACTCAGTAATGGCCACAATATCCAGGTTGGCCTTTGCCATGATGGCTTCTAGGTCTGGAATCTTATTACTTAGACTTCTCATTCGCACACATGGTTTTCCAAATTTTGTTAGCACTCTTCTTGTTGCCCCCTTTTTTCCTTTTTGTCCCCTCTCCCTCTCTTTTTAATGCTCCTGTTCCTATCTTCCTTTTTCTTTAGCACCTTGTTTCTTTCCTTACTTTGCACCCTCTGGGGTTCCTCTCCCTTCAGGTTCTCCCTGCTCTACCTCAGCCTGTGGTGAGGGGGCATAAAACTAGATTCCCAGGAGCTATAAAACTTCTATTCCCCCATGGTGAGATGCACTCTTGATGATGGGGGGGGAAGGGGAACTGAGGTGGCTGGGACAGGATGCAGCCACTTACGGTACCGGCACATGGCTGTGTGTGCCAGTGCTGTGCAGCAATCTAGTCAGCCTCAAAAGTTCAGACTTCCATCAGGTCCTAGTGTAGTCAGTCCTTAAACCAAAGGGTGGGGATCTCTCGAAGAGATGGACTCTAGAATAAAATTTTACTTGGCGATGGGGGGGGGAGGAGTACATTTACAACAAACAGCTGTTTGACGTAACATTGATTCTGTATTGGTTAGTTTTTTCTTTATTGAGACAAATGCTGCATGTACAATTTTGAATCCATTTGTGCAGTAATACAAAACTTCTAGAAATAAACCCCTGCTAGCAAAACATACAATTGAAATTAACAGGCCAAATGACAACCACCTAGCTACTGGAACCTTTATAAGGGGCAGTGTCCTTCCACCCACAAATCCAAACTAGAACCATGTCCCAGAGTTCAGAGTCAGTCAGCATACGAGTAAGCACTGCATTTTATTAGATCACCCAAGGGATGCATTTTAACACAGTTATCACCACTTTATACTTTCAAGATTCCGTGATGTGAATACTGTTCAGATAATTAAGCCTCTAAAAGAAAAAAAGTAACTTAACTACAATAGTTTACTGTCGCATTAAACTGACAAAGAATACAGTTCTAGACCCTGTTCTCTGGACGTAAAACATGAGCCATCTGACTAGTGGCATGTGTTTATTTTCAAATAAATTAATCAACTGTTTAGATTTGTGAAAGAAAGGAAATATTTTCCCCTCACCATGACTGCAAGGTGGCAACACTGTACATACTTCTTTCCCAAAGGAAAAGGGACTACATACATTGTGGATTTACTCGTGATGTGTTGCTCGATAGTGCCCCTCGCTTACACTTTTTAAAGATGTCCACCCCCTTAAAGTGAGTCACTGGGCTTCTGCAGCCCTCAACACCTTTGGGAAACCAAGGACAAACATTAAAAAGCACAAAAAAAGCATAAAAAGGGGATTTAAAAGCAAAGCCACAGAACCAATGGCAAGTTTGATTTCTGCAAGACAGGACAAATTCTTTTACATGCTCTCAATCTCACACAAGCAGGTAGGGGAGCCAACAGGAGTGTAAACACTGTAGAGCAATAGAATACATGTTAACAACAAAAGAAGGCACAGCCATAAATAATTCTAGCCTGGTGATTAAACCCTTAATGACAAGGTAATGGGGTGCAGTCCTCTCTAATTTTTGAAAACCGATTCACAACTGTGTTGAAAGTTACATTCACAATTTAATCTGATTTGGAATGCTATTTATAGTAATTGTACTCAATGTCTGACTGGGTGCTATGCTTGAGTCCACCCGTCAAGAATTTTCAGACGGATAGATGGAATTCTTATCTTGCTTCAACTAAAACGAACAGGACCAGTACTTGTTCCCCCTCCCTAAAAAAAAAACTGGATGAAGTACACCCAAGCACACTGCATGCCACCAACTCCCAAACCTTTATGCTGCTTTCTATTTAAGCAATAAGACATGACAAGTGTTCACAATGCTGTACAATAATGCATGCCCCAGGTGTAATGTGAGGCGCCACAGAGTGCCTTAAATTACCCAAGCAATCAATTTTCCCTCAGTAAGGCATTCCACGGAGTGTCGTCTTATTGCAATTATAATACTGGCCCAAGTTTAACAAGTAAAAAAAAGTTTATGGCTGAAAATGGATTTTACTGTAATTTTAAGCCATACCAGAAAATAGTCCTCCTAACATTTCTTCAGTAGAATTCACCTATAATTCAAGGATGCCATGAACACAAGAATTAAAATCTCTGCTCATTTTCACTGGTGGACTAACTCAGACACATACACACTCGTGGAGCTACGGCCTCAATTTTACCTGTGGAAGCACAAAGCATTTACTTATGTTTTTTTAAATAAAGAAAGTTTACTTCTTAGAGCCTAGTGGAAGGTTTTCAGTGAATAAAGGTGGCTGCTATGCTGATGATTGCAAACAAGGAGGAGTAAAGTGTCTAATGAATTCTGTATATGCTTTTTCAAAATTTCAGATCTCAGTTTCTGAACTTTTTCCAGCTGTGGATTTATTTGGGGGAAGGGGTAACATATGGTTCTCAGAATTTATTAGCCAATCATGAAGCAGGTAATTTCCAATTCATTTTATAAATTTAATGTTATTCTTCCTACACCCCCACCGAAAATGTATTTCTCACTCAAAAATCTGATTTGCAGAATTTTTTTTTTTTTTTTAAATACTGGGTCCAGTCAATATGCAAGGCTGCTGTTGGAAGCTTGGCATTTTGTGTCAGTGAAAGAGGCATTTAAAGAGGCAAATTATTTTTCAGTTTTATACAGATGGCAGCCATGATAGTACAGACTGAAAGGTACCTTACAGAGAAGCTGCACTGCAGAACAGAGGATTGTGTATAATCGCTCATACACAAGGCTATTTTTCACTCGAGAGGTTTCCATGGTAACCTTGAAAACCTTGAGTCTCGAAAAAAATCCTTGTGTATGAGCGATCATATACAGTCTTTTATAGTGTATGGTCACTCATACAAAGACTGCCCTTACTTTCTTGCTGGTTTATGTGGAAATGTTTGCCTCCTCTGGCCTGTTTCACTGCCGCAGCCGTTCTCAGAGGATCGCCGGTCGCCCGATCGCACATGCACACCCGCCTTTTAAGCATTAAGCTGCACTAGCTATGTAGCTAGTACAGCACAACAGCTACGATGACGTAGCTAGTGCAGCATAACAACATTGTTGAGGGGATGGATTTCCATCCACAACAACGTTCCACCATACACTATATAATAATCTAATGCCTGGCTGAATTACTAAAAGGTACTCAGACATGCAGTTTTAGTGTGGTCTAGCAAAGTTAAACTGGTTTAAAAATGTCTAAATCAGTTACTGTTGAGACTACAGTTGTAGAACTTTATTGATGTTAAGAACTGATTGAGCTTATTTAGTTTTTCATTAGTCTGGGTCGGGAAAGTGAAACCATTCTTTAGATAGTTTCTTACAAGACCTAACTTCAGGGTTCAATTGAAAAGTGAAACCCAACTATAGTATCAGTCTGGAAAAAGAAGTACTGTTCCGTCTCTCACTTCATTCAAGTATGGACACGCTTCTTAAAAGCAGTCATGCAGTCTGGATGAGACCTTAATATGTTAAAGTATATATCATCAATTTAAAATGGCAGGTCTTAACTAGGTCAGCCCATTTTAGTCTATGCATTAAGAATGATTAAACATTTTGAATTATTGTATGCCACTGTAAACACACAAAATTGAGTAACTAGGCTGCACTGACAAGATGTGGTGCCTCTAACTCAATTATATAGTCAGCACTCCACAAGTATAGTGTACATATTTTGAAAATAAACTAAAGGAAGTGTGCTAGGCCGTATAGCAGCAATTTCATGGTTTCTTCTTGTGCAGTTATCATGGCACAGTTTTTCACCATGCTTTTTCGGATCTGCTATCTTGATGGGATACAAGTGGGTAAATCTGCTCAGGGGCTATCATTTTCTGTAAAACAAATACTCTACTGCCAGCCACATATACCTACTGAATTTGGGACTACTGTATTAATTGGTGGTTGCATCACCATGATTTATTGCATCTAAAATAAAAATATTTAATTAAAATGTATGTAGATTTATGTTTTTATACATGTGCCCATTCTATAACTGCAATAAGATGGTTCTCGTGGCTTAAGCACAACACAAGACACAAGTAAATTATAGAATGACCCATATCCTGCCTTGTTTTATTGCTTAATTTTATCTTTAATACCTATATTTATAAACCTCTAAAAAAAAATTACAAAGTAAATCAAGTTCTCCCTTGAAATGCGTCTCCATTTCCAGTCAGTGATTTCTGTAATACTATAAAGCTGAGCTAGTGGCTACACCTGGAGAGAGAGAAAAAAAAAACAAAAAAAAACACAAGAGGCCAAAGGCAATGCAAAGAATTTACATAGGGAAATAACCAGAGTTCTGAAAATGCATTTTTTTTTTTTTTACTTTCTTGAAATGTAACCCGCACAAATAAATGCAAACGATTACTCAAACTTAAAGGGAGTGTGTGTGTGTGTGTGTGGATCTATGAACAATTTAGACATCAGACACCTGGAATGTCATGTGACAACTACCAAACAGGCTTTTCAGAGGCAGTCGTAAACAGATTTTGTAACACATTACATGGGCTGCAGACTTTAACCTCCTTGAAGCAAGTGTGCAGATCAAGACGGGGGGGGGTGAATGCACAGCATAGGTGTGCAAATATGTTAATTCTCTGATCCAGCCTTAACACTTAACTGGAAAAAATTTGTAAGCAAGAGGGGAAGTGTCAAGGGTAATGCAGATGGCAGTATCAGTTTTAAATGAAGTAGTGCATTACACAGAAGTTGATGGCAGGTAAGGACTGCTTGGCCCACCCAATCTTCCCATTTTTCCCTATCAACATTATCCCCACAGATCCTACTTGATCTATAGTTTTCTCCCCCCCCCCTTTCTTTTCACTAGGATTCCCTTGTGCCTATCCCATGCATTCTACCCCTTCACTAAAAACCTTCAGTACAGTCACTTGTATAACACCATAGGGCATGAAAATAAAAAAAATGTAAATAAGCTAAGCAACTGTATGTCAACCATCTTTGCACTGCCTTTATTCCAAGTTACATGTTGTTTCCAACTACATTAAATCCTATTAAAACAAACCTACTTCTCTGTTGTATCTTGTTTCTCAATTCACTGCCTGAAAGTACAGGCCACCGTAGTGTTCAAGAGGGGCTATATGCCTCAAGTACTCGGTTAAAGGTAAATGGCAACAGCCCTTCGGTTATGTAACACCCTTACTCAGTTTCGCATGGTTGGTCATTTTGCATCAGTAAGTAATGGGGTAAAACAGACCAAATGGTACAACTGAACTCCACACTGGACACCTTTATACCAGACAAAAACCAAAACCCTTCTGCATATGATGCCTGTTCAAACATGCTGGATATAGGGAACCTTATGTGCTAATCCATAACAGACTTTTGAAGACTCAACTTTGACTTGCAGCTTCTAGCTGGCACTGCCATAATGAAGTGTGAATGGTCCTCCCACTGTCTGCAGCTGCAAGAGGCTACCTCAGGAGAGAGCATTAAGTAGGAATGAAGAAAGAATTACTCACCGTAGTAATACTGTTTCTTCCAAGGTGTCCTTCAGTATGCTTGACTATTGCAGTATGCCAGCTGGGTTCAGCTGCCCCAGAAGTGGAGTTAATGCAAATGATCTAAGGAATTAGCGATCAGTGTAGCTTGTGCCAAAGGGCAGTCATTCATTCTGCAGCTGTAAAAATGGGCAAAAATGCCCCAACAATCTAATCTATCAGAAAACTATAAGAACCATCAACAAGAATGAGTAAGAATAATAATAAAACACACACAACTGTGAAACCCTTACACCTACCTGATCTAATTAGTTAAAAATGTGGCAAAGGAAAGGACTACAGACCCATAGTCAGGTTATGTAAGGGAGGATGGGCTGGAAGTCAAGCATACTGAAGGACACCTTGGAAGAAATCATTACTACGGAGTAATTATTTCTTCTCACTCCAGGAGTCCTTCAGTATGCTCGATCACTGCAGACTACAAAGCAGTCCAGTTGGGAGGAGGGTACAGAACCTACTTTGGAAAGAGGTTTTGAAGGACTGCTGTGCCAAATTTGACATCTGATCTAGACTGTATATCCAAACAATGGTGTTTTAAGGTGTGTACAGTCCTCCAGGCAGCTGCTTTGCAGATATCGAGCAAGGGGATGTCCCTTGCAGCTGCCACTGAAGCTGCAGTGCCCCTAGTGGAGTGAGCTCTAAGGCCCTGAGGGAGGCTTCTTGTCAGCCTTACTGCAACAGAACTGAATACAAGGACCACCTGCCAACAAAAGCTGGTTATGCGAGCTTCTGAGCTGCTTGGCGTGTTCTAGGCAGGTCAGTGCTCTTAACATCCAAACTGTGGAGTTTATGCTCCCCATTTGTGGAACTGTCTGTAAAAAATACAGGGAGTGTTACAGACTGGTTGAGATGAAATTTAGAGACTACCTTAGGAAGGAATTTCCTGTTGGTTCCAATGACTACTTTACCCTTGTGGGAGATAATGTAGTTGGGCTCAGTACAAAGAGCTTGCAGTTCAGAAATCCTTCTGGTTGAAGTGATAGCTATTAAGAAAAGTTTTCCAAGTGAATTACTTTAAGTCTGCAGTAGTCATAGGCTCAAACGGAGGCTCCATGAGCTTAGCTATGCAGAGGTTCAAATCCCGGCGGGGGCAGGCTCCATAGGTGGAGGTTGAAGGTGCAGGAGGCCTTTGAAAAACTTTCCGAAGATGGAATGAGAAATTATAGATTTCTCCTTGCCAGCAGAAAGGTAAGCTGAAATGGCTGTCAGGTGAACCTTAAGGGATGAGGCTCTGAGGCCTGCAAATGCACTAGGTAGTCCAGAAGAGAAGGCAGAGTGGCTCTCAGAGCATTGATCTGCCTGTCTCTGCAGCACAGAGAAAATCTTTTCCATTTACAGGATAAGGTCTTCTTAGTGCTGGGCTTCTTAGTCAGACGAAGGATTTTTAGGACTTGTTCAGAGTACCGAGATTCTGGGTATTCTAGCTCTTCAAATACCAAGCTTTGAGGTGAAGAGTCTATGCTGGGGCATGTTATCCCCCTCTGAGGCAGGGTCAGGAGACTGTGGCTCGGGGGTAGGCGAATAGGTCTACTGACTGACAGGGCATGGAGGAGGGAGTACTATGGCTTGCCCAGTCTGGAGCCACCAGGATGACGGTGGCCGCTGATCCCTGAGCTTTAAGAGAACTCTGAGGGTTAAGGGAAATGGAGGGAAGGCATACAGGAACCCCTATGTCCAATCCAGAGCTAAAGCATCCATTGGCACTGTGCCCAATGCTGGAGGCCTGCAGCAGTAAAGTGGGAGTTGGTAATTGAGGCTAGAGGCAAAGAGATCTATCTCTGCGTGCCCTACCTCCTGAATACTGTGTCCAGCACTTGCCTGTTTAGGGTCCACTTGTGGTAGTCCTGACTGATGCAACTCAAAGAGTGTCCGCCAGCACACTGTCCTTGCCCGGAACATGAATGGCAGACAGCTCTATGTCCAAAGAGTAAGCTAGAGAGCACATCCTCATGGCCTCTGTACAAAGTTTGGTGGACCTTGTGCCCCCTTGCTTGCCGATACAGAACATGGCAGTGGTATTGTCTTTTCAGATCTGAAACGACTGACCTTTCAGCTGGGGGGCAAAGGCTTCGACAGCCAGGTTCACAGCTCCGAGTTCCAGGAGGTTTATGTGGCAGCTGAATTCCCTTGGGGACCAAGTCCTGCTAATGGACTGGCCTGCCATATGAGCCCCCCCAACCCAGGAGAGAGGCATCTGTGATGAGAACCTGGGAGGGCTGCCTTTGTTGAAAAGGGACCCTTTCCCTGACGTTTTCCTTGTCCTTCCACCAATCTAGAGCTTGCAGAAAGGTCCATGTGACTGGTATGAGTTTTGACAGAGTCTCTTTTCTGGGACCAGCAAGCCCTCATGTGATACTGAATGTCCCTCATCTGGAACCTGGCACCTGGAACTACAGCTGTAGCAGAGGCCATGTGGCCCAGAAGCCTAAGAAAGCGTCTGGCAGGCCTTGGCTGGCCCAGGACAAGGGAGTTTGCCAAGCCTAGGAGGCTGTGCACCTTCTGTCCCAAGACAGGAGGGCTTTTCCCTGTTGGGTTTTCAATTCTGCCTCAATGAACTCCAGTAACTGAACGGGTTCAAAGTGGGACTTTTCTTCGTTGACAATAAAATCCAGGGTACTTTGTGAGAGACTGAGCGAGTCTCTGACCTTCTGTGGAGACTTGTCTATTAGCCAGTCATCCAGATATGGAAAGATGAACACCTGTTGTCTTCTGAGGTGAGCTGCCACTACTGCCAGGCATTTTGTGAAGACCCTGGGGGCTGAAGTAAGGCCAAATAGCAAAGTTTCAAACTGGTAATAGCTAGAGGGAAACCTGAATCTGAGGTACTTCTTGTGGGACGGCCTGACTAGAATGTGAAAACAGGCATCCTTGATGTCTAGGGAGGCTAGCCAGTCTCCCTGTTGCAAGGCTGGGATCACCACTGCCAGGGTGACCATCTGGAATTTGGGTTTTAGCAAGTGTTTGTTCAGGTACCTTGGATACAGAATGGGTCGCCAATCCCCATTTTTCTTCTGTGTAAGAAAGTACCTGGAATAGAGGCCTTTTCCCCACTGGGGGAAGGGAACTCTTTCCACTGCTTTTGCAGACACCAAATCTTTTACCTCTAGCTCCAACAGCTTTTCTGTTGGGGTTAGAGGTTTCAGTCTCTGTAGGGAGAGAAACCTTTTGAACTGCAGAGCAAGTCCATGACCCACCACCTCTAGCACCCATTTGTCTATGGTGATATGGTGCCAATGGTGGAGGTAGTGGGATAGCCTTCCTCCTACTGGGAGGGGAGGGGACCTGGAAGTTGCAGTCAGGAGATCTGCTTGGCTTGAGCCTTTGGGGATGGTGAGGGGTCGGTTCTTCTCTGTGCTCTCCTTCCTCATCTCCTGAAGTAACCGCTCAACTGAGAGTAATCCAGGGGCATAGGCACTGGCATAGGATAAGAGGCTCTTAGTAGCCTCTTCCTGTTTCCCTACTCTGGGATCTCTGTAAGTAGAGGTTTTCTCTTTGGCTGCATTATGAGTGGTTTTTATACTCCACCTTTCTCACGTAAGCTTCTGTTTTATCCCCAAAGAGAAGAGTTATTCTCACAGGGAAATCCACAGTTTTAGTAGGAGTATCCTGGGAGAGGTTGGTTGTCCTCAGCCAGGCATAGTGTGAGAGAGATATGTATTGGGCCGTGACTCTGGAGGCAGTATCGCTGGTGTCCACAGCCATATGGAATTGGTATTTTGTGGCTTCTAAGCCAGTCTTAACAGTTTCTGCCAAATCCTGAGCTATTCTGTCTGGGGCCTGTTGGCTAATAGCTAGCACCGAGATCCAGGGAGCCTTTTGGTACTGTGCTGCATAGGCCACGTAAGTAGAGAGGCACAGCAGCAAGGCAGCTGTGGTGTAAGATTTTTTTACCCATCGAATCCAGCCTGCTAGATTCCCTGTCAGAAGGCTGGGAGGATAAAGGCACTTTAGCTTTGTCACAAGCTGCAGCCTGCACCACTCCCTCATGGTCTGGCTGCATGTAAAGAAATTCAGCATTAGTTCTTTCCAACTGATGCTTCTTTTCGATTTTCTTGTCCACCCCAGAATTGGATGTAGGGTTCTGGAACAGTTTAAATGTTGCCCTGCAACGGGACTTATGGATAGACAGAAGCAGACTTTTTTGGGGAGGGAGAACCATCTTATCTAAGAAGTCTGCCTACTCTTCCTGGTCAGTGATCTCCTGGATGGCAAAGTCCAGGGTGTCCACCATATGTTGAATGAAAGTATAATGAGAGGAAAAATCCTCCTGGACATTGGAGGGGTGCCAACTCTTGGTCAGGGAATACATCTGGTTCTAAAGGTTCACCCTCTTCTTCCTCTTAATCACCCTCATAATAAAAACCCCGGCCAAGCCAAGGGTCTGAGGGATGAAGGGTACTAGGATAAGGAGGGACATTAAACAGGTTGCCCAAAGTCTGATATAATAGCTAAACCTTAGCCATTTCTTCAGCAGAGGGCGTATCTTTTTGTATCACTGGCATCTCCATTTGCTTCTTAGAGGGAAGGGCAGTGATAGTTTTTTCTTTTTGTTTCTTTTTTGCAGGCACCGAACCAGAGACCTGCTCATTTTTCTTTTTTTGGCTTGGTCAGCATTATTACTGTTTGACTTGTTTTCTAGGGGGTCTTTGGAGGACTCGTCTTTAGGCTTTTGCTGAGATGAAGACCATTCTTCAGGATTTTTATTAGAGTGGGAGGCAAACTGAGAGGCCATTATTTCCAACCCTTTTGCCCTCTTTTTAACTGTTTCAGAAAAAAATTTTGAGCAAAGCTCACAGTTATGGTCTGGACACAAGCAATTTAAACAAATATCATGGCTATCTGCCTTGACCACTATTCTAAAGCACTTTAAGCAATTTTTAAAACCAGTTGGTCCAGTCCTCTTAGGCTTTCCTGACATGCCAATTCATAAGAAAATCTGTTTAAATGCTGTTCCCAAAAGGGAAAATGAAAAATGGCTGGTTCCCTTGAGGAATAGAACTGCGAATAAACAGTTCACTCAGAGGCAAAAGTTACATTTTTATAAAGAAAAATGCAGTTCCTAGTCAAACTAGGGAACCGTTAAGAATTTAAATTATAAAGAGTTAAAAGCACAACTTTTTTTACCAGAAGTGCTAATATTTACCACCTTAGAAAATGGCGGGAACCACGGTTGGAACCATTGAAAACAGTGTTTTGTGGTTCCAGGAACCACAAGAAAAAGCCAGAAAAACAAAACAAAAAAAAACAACTCCAAAAACACTAAAGACAGCACTGAAAATGAAATACTAACAACTCTGAAAAGAAAAATAACTTCTTCAGACGAAGTTTGAAGAGCGCTCCAGGACAGTGTTGCTCCAGTCAGCGGAGAGTGAATCTGAGTTCCCTCTGGCACAACCTCTCCTGCATTCTGACTGGCTAATTACCTAGCTCATTAGCATTAACTCCACCTCTGGGGCAGCTGAATCCAGCTGGCATACTGCAATAGTCAGGCATATTGAAGGATACCTGGGGTGAGAATGACTGCTTACCACTCCCCCAGCACTGATCCAGATCCCCATGCATCCTATGCAGAAAAGTTTAGGTTTTGTAAATGGGTATGACAGTACTGTGCTGACAGATAAGTGAGTAAGCCAGGCGGGCGTAGGGAAGTTGTGTATATATTAAAAAAAGCCCCAGATTCTGTTTGCCCAGTTTCTTCCCTCCAGCTCCAGCATGATTAGTCCATAATCAGCAATGTCAAGTGAATACTGTACAGCAGTCTTCTTTAAATAGGCTCCTTGAGTAAACACCTCTTGTTTGAGCTTGTAGCTGTAAGGTAAAATAAAGTCCTGGCTGCCTGCTTTCTTCGCTCCCCCTTCAGCACTACTAGCTGTGACCGGCAAGGCTGAGGGACTATGGTACAGGCGTTTGAGTGGTAGCAATCTGAGCGAGAAGGCCGGGGGTGGGGAGTGGCAGCTGGAAATGAAAATTAAACAGTACTGTAAAATTACAAGTAGGCACTGAAAGAAGATACGTTATATAAACTGTAGGTGCAGAGACAAGAGTAGAGTTGAACTGTTTGCTTAGGGCTTAGCGTAGGTGGTAGTAATGATTGCAAATGGCACAGTAATTCACATAAAACGTATTTCTGGCTGTTGCATACATCCGCTTATAACAGACAGGTGGCATGCACAGAGTAGTCCATTATAAGCAGTTCCACTGCACTAAAGTTTTAGCTTTCTAGTTAAAGATACATCAGCCAGTGAAACAAAGATAAAAAGAGCTGAATCTTAAGGTGCTTTTACATGGGGCCTACCTGGGAGCACTGCCGTTGGAATCGGCTCCCTTCAACCAATAGCAGCGCTCGTGGTTTTGTTTAGATGCTGCAGCTCTACATTGGTCCACATGCTCCTCTGGTGTTTTCAGTTGCTTCCTGGCTGGCCGAGAGCACCAGAACTGCCTCTGCGTTTTTTGTTTTTTGGGGCGGGGAGAGGGGGTTCTGACGCGATTTCTACAGTGCCTCCTTTTCATCACTGGTGCACAGTAACACCCACTGATGACAACAAGGCCACGATCCCGCTTCAGGTTTCCTCACAGCAGTGGTCTGTCAGTGTTGGCTTGAATCCAACACTTGCATGATGGACCCTCAGCTGTCTTTGGATTACTGTAGTTAATGACTGTTTTTTACCTGCATTCTAAAGAACATACATTTTGCTTTACACAAAGTGACCTCCTCCCTAGGTACTCTGAGGGATCCACTGACCGGGGGATGTTCCAGAATTCACATAATTGCCTGGGAAATTCAGAGTGATCCAGGAGACTCTCACGACAGGCTCCTCTGGATCGATGCGAGTGCCACTGCTTGTTTACACAGCAGCTTACAAACAGCCGCAACACACCATGTTCCCAGAAAAGCAAGGAATGGTCAGTGATGCAACGTTCATTTCCATGGCGGTGCAGCTGGCATTTACATGCAATAAAAGGTAATGTTCTAACTGCTCAGCACCATTCGCAATGGTACAGATCTGTTCCTGTAAAAGGTCCTTTAGTCTCCAGAAATGTAAGTAGTCTCACACAAGCTGAATGCAATACCTTTTCAATAGCCAGAGGTTGTTTTTTTAATGGCAGAACAGTAGGGGGAGGTTAGCTTGCACTGTGGCTGAATATGCTGTACTTGTCATATAAAAAAACAAGACTACTTTAATATAGAACCTTTCACAAGCATTAACATTCACAATAATCCAGAATTTGTCAAGTCCTGCAAAACAGGAAACAAGATGCAGAAAGCAAAGTCAAAATGTTCTCAAAGCCATACAAAATTTCACATTTCTATTCTACAGATGCATTTTTATATATCACTGTTAACTTACATAATCACAAGACTGTTTTTTCACCCAGATTATTGTGCAACAAGTTCATGTCAAGTTTTAGTGTCAGGAAAATGAAGTTCAGGGTATTAAATAACTGGTAAAGTATAGCAAAATGCTACGCAAAACATGGGATAATGCTAACCATTTCCAAAAATGTACAGCAGTAGACTGCTAACCATTTTTCAGTTAAGTCCATGACACAGTAGACAAAATTAATAAAATGATATCTTTTTATTTTGCCAAGTGCTGTGCAATTTTACTGTTAATAGGCATTTTCACATTTAAAACTGCTAATTATTTTTTTCAGCTTATTTAACACCCTGAGGTTACATATAAATAAATGTACAGTAGCTTTCCTTAAGATGCAGTACAACCCTTTTTACGCATACATACAGGAAATCTCTGCCATACTGAACACTATCTGCTTACGACAAAAAGCTTTTTTTACTTAAGATTTTGGTCTGCAATTCAAAAAATCGCTATGGGTAAATGATAGCAAGTCTATAAAACCCTTCCCATACCCAATGTCCCCAGGCGCAGCTGTATGGTGGAAAATTAAAACCATACAGGGAAAATGCCACAGATGTTGGGACTGCTGTGAAATGGTCTTATAAAGCCTCAGTTAAAAAAAGGCAGGAATATGCAACAAACTGAATCAGGCAAAGCAAAAGGATACCACTAGTGCATTACTGTGTATTGTACTTTAAGCTGAATTGCATTTATGAAACAGGATGCCCCAGAGCACATATGAACTATGCAGGGAAAAAAGAAAACCCACAAACAGAGGAAGCAATGTTGGTGCTAAATGATAATGGCAGCAGATTCCAGCTCATCAATGAGGAGGGGTTGGGGCAGCTGCAAACTAGGGGTGTTGGCTGCACGCTCGAGCAGACTTAGACCGGGTGGTCTGTTTCTGCTGGCACATTCTTATGTTCGGAGGAATACAGTGACATTTATGAAACAGCAGGAAAAGGACTTCCAGGCATAAACTTCAAAGGCAACAGAGAATATCAAATAGTCAAAATAAGCTACCATTCAAAAACATATTTATAACTGTTTCCCGGCTAGTGAACATGTGCCTGGGCTACTCGTGCACTACTGTGCCGAACCATGTTAAGACTGAGATGTGGTAACATTTAATGGAAAGGGTTGCCACAGGTCGTTCAGGGTATTAAATACTAAGTACAAATTGCCCTGAGGCATACAACTACCAGAGGTATCCCACCCCTGTGCCTCGCTACCATTATCCACAGCGTGCAACACATTTTTCTTAACTTACCACTCTTATGGTTTTTCATACCTCCACTTCAGTCTGAGTCCATTTTCATGCTACTCCTGTTTTGATATCCTGGATATGAATGCTGTGCATTTAGATATGCACTATACAATCTGGGCAATTAATTAGGGCTCAGTATTTCGATAACCAGTTTTATGCTCTAGTACAGTGACAATTTGACCCAAACATTTATTCTGCTTATCCTAAGATGCACCAAATTGGTGATTTGATATCTTTTATTGCACCAACAAAGCTTTAAAAAAAAAAAAAAACTAAGCTTTCGAACCTACAGGTCTTTCGTCACAAAGAAAATGGCAGGTTACATAGAAAGAGCTAACTTAAAAAAAAAAAAAAATTAAAACTTTTTAAAGTTAGCTCTAAGTAACCTGCCATTTTCTTTCTGAAGAAGGACCTAAAGGTTCAAAAGCTTAAAGTTTGTTTTTTTTGGAAACCTTTGCTGGTTCAATTAAAGGTATTCAAATCACCTATTTGGTGCATCTTAGAGTACAAGAACCAATAGGGCTACAGACAATTTTCTGTTCATCCTGACCTTCTCAAGGTAACCACCTGGCATCCTAGTTTCCTTTCTCAGAACATATGGTGGGAAAAGGTCAGGCAATTAAACATTGCAACAAAACTATGGTAACCGTTTTAAAGGACAGTTATTCCCAGGTGGGCAAATTTTGTCTCTTAAATTAACATGGACTGACTGTTCCCAATACACAATAGTAGTTTTATTTTAAAAATGATTTTCACTGAATTACAAAACAAAACAAAAAAAAAAACAACAGACTTGCAGGACAATGTGCGTCTGACCACAAGTGACACTTATCACATTCAGATATTTTTGGCTGGCTCACAATACCAACTCCCCCAAATGCATGTTCAATGCCATTTCAAAAAACAAAATAGATTTTTTTAAAGCCAAGTACAGAATTAAACTCCCAATAGCAGGGACTACAAAACTAGGTAGCTGACCTATAACTGTAGTTCTAGGAGTGTATAGTTCACATCCACACACAGGCAGTTCCAATGGAATTGCTAATTCTTCAGAATGTCTTCAATCTAAGCTCCTACCTCAACCCGAGTGGTATATCCTCCAGCTCCACCCCATGACATGAGATTTAGCACGCTGGAAGCAGGGATCAGTGTGCCACTTGCTAGAAGACACCAGGTGGGCGGTGTGGATGTGAACTATACACCCCTTCTAGAACTACGGTTAAAGGCAAGTAACCTATTTTTCTAGAGGCATGAATATCGTTCACTATCCACACATAGGCAGACTTCTAGCAGTTCTCCAAGAGAAAGGGGCAAGGTGCACACCCCTATTTGGCGAACTGAGACTGAAGAACCAATGTCTCAAATGCAGCATCCCAACAAGATTCAAAGTCTATACTGTAATTGGTGATGAAGGTGTGTGTTAACTTCCAGGTGGCAGCTCTACAGATCTCCTGGATAGGAACATTCCTGGAAGCAGCCACCAAGCGGCAGTATGTCTGGTGGAATGTGCCCCAAGCCCTACCGGAAGTCTCCTAGCAGCCAACCTATAGGAAAGGTCGATGCAGGATGTTATCCATCTGCCAACTGTCTGCTTTGCTGCTGGTCTGCAGGCGAAGGCTCAGTGTACATTACAAACAGCTGGTAAGCCTCACAACGAATTCCAGCCATGAGATTCTCACCACGAACTCCAGTCAAGCACTCTTTATAAGAGAGCACCCTCTGCAGCTCTGAAGTATGAAGCCTGTGGTCAGCCTCCAAAGATGGTTTGTTAAAATATATTGGAAGGTTGATAACTCTGTTAAGATGAAATTCCGATACTACCATCGTGAGGAACTTCGGGTGCGGGTGAAGGATGACCTTGGCCTTGTAGAAGACTAGGTAAGGAGACTAAGAGCACCTGAAGCTCACTAATTCTTCTGGCTGAGGTGATAGCCACCCAGAAGGCTGCCTTCCACAACAGGTGTGACATCTCATACCAGTGCGCAGGCTCAAATGGTTTGCCCATGAGCACAGCCAGCACCAGCAGTAGGCCCCAAGGTGGCGGTGGCTCATGCACCAGGGGGGACAAGTGGTCAATGCCCTTAAAGAAGTGCCAAATCACCTTCTCCTGGGCCACCATCGGCACACCAGCCCACACCTGGTATACAGAGATGGCTGCTAGATGCACCTTAAGGGTTGTTGCTTGCAGCCCCAATTAAGAGAGGAACCAGAGGTACTCTAGGTTATGAGCCACAGGGCAGTAAAGGGAATCCAGCTCCTTGCCCTGACATCAAATGGAAAATGGTTTCCATTTAAAAGCACAGCACCCGAGAGTTGACTCTTTCCAAGAGGCCTCCACAACAAGCAGCACTGCTTCTGAAAGACCCAAAGCCTGGAAAGAAAAGTTACGTACTTACCGTAGCAGTAGATATTCCGAGATAATCTCTTCCATTAGGCTACACCTTTGGAACTACAGCCATTAGGTACCAAGGACCACATGGAAACTTTTGCTAGCTAGGGCTGCTCGATGTGATGTGTCAGCATCTACATAATTGTGGGCATCCCCATCACTCCTTAGTTCCCTGCTGAAGAGTAGGTTCAGAGGACCACCACACATAGGGAACCATGAGATTAAACCAGCACCAAGCATACAAGGAAATATATGGAGGGGGAGGATATAACAGAGACTTTCAAATACCTCACAGGTATAAATAAGGTTCAAAAGGAAAGCATTTCAGAAAAAAAGATGCTCAAGAACAAGGGGACATGCCGTGAAACTGGAGGTGGGTAGATTCAGGTGAGAAATGAGGAAGTACTTCTTCACAGAAAGAGTGGTGGATGCCTGGAACAGCCTCCCAGAAGAGGTGGTGGGAGCAAAAATGGTAATGGAATTCAAGAATGCATGGGATAAGCATAAGGGAACCCTATAGATCAATTAGGGTCTGCAGTATTACAGTAGGTAGGGAAAATGGGCAGACGAGGTGTGTCAAGCGGTCCTTATCTACCGTCAAATCCTACGTTTCTATATAAAAGCCATGAATTAGGATTAGGCACAATACCCGGTGCTATTGCCACAGAAGCAGAAGAGGGATGGAGAGAGGGACAGTATGGCCTAATGGAAGAGATTTTCGTGAAGATCTACTGTTATGGTCAGTACGTAACTGTTCCGTCTTCTTCGAGGATATCTTTTCCATTAGGCCACACCTTTGGAATGAATCCCAAGCAGTCCTAAAAGGCACTGAGAGGTTGATGAAGTCTGATACAGTCAGGACAGGAGATTCTGTAGTATAGCAAGCCCAAAGCCAGCATACCTGTGAGATGATGTCCAGACTGTAATATTTAGTGAAGGTGAGGACAGTGCTCTATGTGGCTGCAGCACGAATATCAGCAGCAGGGACATTTCTGAAACAAGCAGTAGAAGTAGCCATCCCCTTGTGGAATGACCACAAACCGCACCAGGAAGTTCCTTACTTCCTATAAACAAAACAAGTATTGTTTAGACACAGCAGTGCCCAAGGGCGAATGAAACAAAAAGCTGAGAGGACTTCCCTGCAGTCCTTGGTGCGATTCACATATCAGCTCAGTATTTTACGTACATCAGCAGTATGAAGCAATGCTTCACCCTGACTGGCGTGCATGGTATAGTAATCATGAAGATGTACCATTTGATTTGGTGTAAATTCAGATACCACCTTCAGTAGAAACTTAGGATTTATATGCAAAGAAACTCTTGTCTTTGTGAAAAATCAAATAAGGAGGCTCACGCATTAGAGCCAGCAGCTCCATGACAGAAAATGTAGGCCACAACTCACAGCTGGCTCAAATGGAGCCAATGTCAATTTCTCTAGCCACTCAGAAGCCAGGCTGTGAGGTGCAGAAAATAAAGGTCCAAGTGCAGAACCATCCCCTGCTGTCTAGTCAGCAGGTACAGATGAAGAGACAACTGCCACAGAGGCCTGCTGCTGAAGCTGAGGAGATCCAGGTACCAGAACTGCTGTAGTCAGTCTGGAGCTACCAAGATCATCCATGCCTTGTCCTTTTGGGCCCTGACCACCATCTTCTGGATCAATGGGAAGGGGTGGTGGAGGCGTACACAAGGCCTCAGGTCTAAGGCCTCACAAAGACATCACCCAACAGTGCCCCGTACTGTTGGGGACAGACACTGAACAGCGTCAGGTTTGCGTTCTCCCAGGAGCAAACAAGTCCACCAGATGGGTGACCCACTAGAGGAACAAGTGTATTGCCATCTACTGATGCAAAAACCACTTGAGTGATGTTTCTCCCACACAACTGAAAGGGTCTGCCAGCTGACTGTGTACTCTGGCTATATGGATCACCAGGGAATCTGCAACTAGGTGTGCACAAGGGTCCAGGTATGGAGGGCCTTTCCGACTCAAGGGAAGCGAGCAAGTTCCACCCTGGCAGTTCAGGTAGAACATGGTTGTGGTGTTGTCTGTCTGGACTTGAGCAACTGATGTGGCGACAGGACTCCCTGGATGACCAAAACCCATAGGCTCTGTGGTCTCTCAGGTGCACTCCACACCCCAGAGACGCATCCACTGTGAGCGTGATGGTCAGTTCTGGGAAGCCTAATGGGACCCCTTCTTCCAGATGCTCTGGAATCAGCCACCACTGCATGGCATCCCACATCAGCTGGGTTAAGTGGCCTAGGTGCTGGGCCCACCGACGGCCCAACTCCCACTGCAGGTGGAGCATTCGCCTGTGGGCCCACTAGACCAAGCTGGTGCAGGACATCATGCACCCCAGCAGCTGCAGAAGTTGTGGGTGGAGCACAAGAGCCAACCTGAAATGACAGGGCAAAGGAGGTAAGATTCAGTGAATGGTCCACAGGCAAGTAAGCCTTGGCCAGCAAGGAGTCCAGTTCTGCCCCGATGAACTGGGTAACTTGTAAAGGGATCAACTCAGACTTGTTCAGGTTGACCAGCAGGCCCAAGTCTCTTAAGGCCTGGAAGGCCAGATCCCTGGACTGCACCATAGCCTCCTTGGATGGCCCAGCTATCAGCCAGTTGTCCAGTTAGGAATACACTCTGATGCCCTTGCGCCACAGGAAGGCTGCCACCACTATCATGCACTCGGTGAAGACCCTGGGTGTGGACGAGTGGACAAAGGGAATAACAGGGAAATGACCAAGAACCCCTTCTGCACAGAACCAAAGGTACCACCAGTGGGATGGGTGGACTGGGATGTGGAAAAACATGTCCTGGAAATCCAGAGAGCAAAAACCACATGCCCCACTCCAGGGATGATATGAACAGATTCAGGGTTACCATCCTGACTTAGCACTTACTCATGTACTGGTTGAGATTGAGCAGATCCAGTATGGGGCATCAGCCACCACCCCCTCCCCCATCCATTTTGGGACCAGGAAGTACCTGGACACTTACCCCTGACTTGCCAAGACATCTGGGACATAAACTATAGCCCCTTTTGCAAGGAGCTGACCAGTGTCCTGCCTTTGGGTGGACAGCATGTCATGCAACAGGGACGATTCCCAAGGAACATAGGATTGGTAAGGCAGGAGAGCCTCGAAATCTAGAGACAACTCTCTGCCTACCACCTCTAGGACCCACTTGTCCATGCTAATGATAGACCAACATGGCCAGAGACTGGCGAAGCTGACCCCCCACAGGGAAATGGGTCAGGGACTGGACAGGTGGGAGGTTGACACCCTCTGACCCATCACTGGACAGCTTTGGAGGGGCACCACTTTCCTATCCTTGCCCTTTTAGCTGCTGTGGCTGAAAGGACCAGAATGAAAAGGCCTTTTTCTTGGGTTTCAGGGCCTTAGGTTCCTTTTGGGACAAAGCCACTGAGTCCAGTGTGGCACTGGACTTCTCAGTCCTTGTGAGATGTCCTTCCACCCCCAGGCCAGAGAGGTTGGTGCTCAAGAAAGGGATACTGGCCAACTTGTGCTGCATATCCGCTGTAAAGGTGGAGAGCCTCAGGCAGGCCCTGCGATGCATTACAGCCTCTGCCATGGCATGGCCGGAGGAGTTGCCCAGGTCCAAGACCGTCTGCAGCTGGTGTTTAGCCTTCGCTTGATCCTGGTCTCTGATCAACTTCACTGGCAACTGCTTGTCAGCAGGAAGATGAGGGAGGAATTCATCCAGCATTCCCATCAAGAAATGCTCAAAGCTGGCCAACATCATGGCGTAATTCAACTGATGGAGACAGAGAGACAAAGCGGAACTGCCCCTTTTGGCCATGTGGTGAAGTTTCTTAAACTTCTTGTTGGAGGCTTATCCACATCCCCTTGTGCTCTGGACTTATGGAAGGCCAAGACCAGTTCCTCAGGCCAAGAGACAGTCCTACCTGCAGGCCATCTGGGTGAAGGGTACAGGGCAGGATGCTGGATGTTACCAGAGCTTCAGGGCTGGTCCCAGAATGGCATCAGCCATGGCAAAGGCAACCCCCAGGAATCATCCTTGTCCAGGATATCTGTAAAGGGGTACTCATCCCACTTCTGGACTGGCTCCAGGGACACATTCATGGACCCCAACATCAGTCGAAGAAGAGCCCCAAATGACACTGGCCCATGGTCAATTGTCTGCTCCGCAACCAAAGCCCAGTCAAAGGGAAGCTTTCTCGACAACATGGAAAACCCATCCAAGTCACTTGAGGATTCTTCAAAAATGGCACATGACTGTTTGCCGCTGCAAGCCACCAATGTATCCTCAGACTGGATGACTTCCACCCACAGCCAGCCTGGCAAACAAGCTGTAGCACGGGAGTCCTTGGTAGGTGCTCCCACCAAAGACTTCGGTGGAGGTGGCTCCACTCGTGAGGGTGGAGAGACAGCTGCCAAGGGTGGATCAGCATGGGCATGACTGGTGCCTGCCAGTCGACCACAGGTGTCGGGGGTAGAGCCCAATCCCATCCTGCAACAGTCCACTGCTGCCAAAGGAGGTCCTCGCAGCACCACTGCATCCTATGGAGGTGCCTCTCCTTGCCCGAGGATGAGGAGGATGTGGAATGTCAACTGCGGCGCCTCCAGGTTGAGCGGGATTGAGAGCACGAGTGGCACCTCAACCACGACTTTGACTCATCAAGAAGCAGACACTGGAGGGCCAGTATAGACCACATGCCAAGGTGAATGGACAAAGCATTTGCTTCGTCGGCATTACCAGCAGCAGAGACCGATTCCAAGTGAAGCCAGTTGAGAACACCGACCGGTCCATGTCCTCCTGAGCAAAGATCGGAAAAACCAGGGTCTTGGAAATAGACTCTTCACTGATCCCCTCAGACAACTGGTCAACTAGGTCACGAAAAATCTCAACTACCTGATCGGCAGGTGTTGAGGTAGACATGCCTAGCAGGGGCACTGTGGAGCGGTCGACCAAGCCCTCAACCACAACAGTCAGAAGAATGTAAGGACTATGATCTCTCCTGATCCTACGACCAGCATCGACGGCGACTGTGTTTCTTACCATGGTGGACCAGGCTCTCCATGTAAGCCTAGAGGGCCCAATACATTTCCCAAAAATCTTTGGTGAAGGACCCTCTAGTGCTGGCCCCAGCTGGGAGCAACATCGAGGCTGACGAGGTGCCTACTGCAGCAGCCACCACTACTTCTTGAATGGCCACAAGCTAAGAAGTCAACCAAGCTGCAGTGGAGGCTGCGTTGCAGCCTTTCGGACCGAGTTTTGGATCCCTGTTGGTCAGCTGGCCAAGAACAAGCTGGGTCGTGTTATCCTCCAAAGGAGAAGGGAGCATTGTCGGACAGGCCACAGCCAGAAACACCATGCGCTGCCCATAAACCGTAGAGGCAAGACACGTGCAGGTTTGTCTTTGACATCTTCTATCAGCACATGATGCAGAACTTGAAGACGCAAATAGGCTTTACTTCCTCAGAGTCCATCTTTCGTCGATGAGGCAGAGCCGGAGTGAAGGAGAGGAGAAGCAGTTGAACAATGCAAATATTTAAAAGAAACAGAGGAACTCGCAAATGGCACACTTGATAGCCTACAACACTGCAGAGCTGCGAAGGAGGGGACCAGACTCTTCCAGCAGAAAGGAAGATCTGACATCACAGGGCAGAGTCGAAGGATATGCCGCCCAGGTGGTGGGAGGATCTTAGCTTGAAGACATTCTGATTAATCTGCAATTCCAGTGGAGCTACCTATGTGTGGATAGCAAGTGGTATCCTTGTCCCTAGAAGCTATATTTTTGTTGAAAAGGTCTGAATCAGGCTAGTTGAGGTCTGAAACTGCTTAAATTTGCTCACATAAAAGGAGACAGGTACATGTGAAGGACATAGCAGCATAGTGGATCTGGACCGTATCTCAGACCTGGTTTGTATATGACAAGGCATTGTCAAAATACACACTTGTTCCTTGGGATGCCAGCAATTTGCTCACATAAAAGGACACAGGTGCATGTGAAGGACATAGCAGCATATACTGTTAAAGCCAGGTTAGTGGATCTGGACAGTATGTCAGACCTGGTTTGTGTAAGAGAAAGCATTGCTGAAATATACACTTGTTCCTTTAGATGCCAGTTAAAAGATTTACATCTCATCAGTTTATGTTCCCCTGCACTTTGGTGGTATCTACCCTCCCTTTTCCTGATAACATACACATACTTTCAAGTACTCTTACTAGATAGAAATCCATTACCTTTACTAATACACCCACCATACTTAAAAAGCTGGATGCTGTGGCTCAAAGACAGTGTTTTCATTAGCCCACTAGCTAGCTGGAGCAGGAAACTGCCATTTCTAAACATGCTGTCCACAAGCAGGCCATTGTTTTAGCCACAGCTGAGACTAGAAAGAGGGATGCTATCTTCCTGAGACATCACAAGTGGTATGGTGACAGACGCAACTGAAACCTGCAGAAAATTTTATGAAACATCTGTGCAAATGTATATGAATGCACGTGGCATACAAACATATTTGCATGTAACTGGCTTCCCCCATTTCCCTTTGTTATCAAGTACAAAAATACCACATGACTGAACCCTACTGTTGCATATGATTAGGATTACATGAAAAGACATATCTTAGGAAAAACTAAATACAAAATAAGGGTTTGAAACATAGCTAAAATATTACTGTGTTTACTTTTCAAGGGGTTTCTGCATTTGTGTCAACTAGTTTTTTTTGGTTTTTTTACAGTCAGTACAGTCATAATATCAGCATGTTGAACCAGATACCTTATTAAATACAAAATAAGTCTTCCTTCGTCTACTGAGCATGCTCAAAGCAAGCTGATACGCAGTCCATGCCCCCCCCCCAGCCTGCCAATAATGCACTTTGTGTTTCGGAAGTGGGCGTGTGCCATAAATTAAAAGGTCCCTTTTAAACAACAAAAGTATAGGAATGGCTCTTAGAATTCCTGAGACTCCATGGTTACAGGAAACTGCAAACATTTTTGTTGTGCAGTAGCTGGTTAGAACTAAGGACCAATTTTGCTCTGTAACTGTACATTTTATCCTACGAAATTCATTATGTAATAACCCCTTCCCCATCCAATCAAAACTCAGTCTCACCTAGAACTTGATCACACCACCTTTTTCACAAAAGCAAATCTTAAGCAGAAAGGACATACCATGCACATAAAAGCTGGTTTCTTACACTCCAAAGGGGGCCCCAAAAGCAACTATACAAGTCTCAAACTGGAGTTCATACAGACTGCCCCCAAAACGCTTAATCTTCCAAATTTTACACATATAAAGAAACATAAATGTTTATTTGCTGTAGTTTATGACATGGCAATCTGCCTGGAATTCAAGGTAAGTGTGCCTCTACTAGGAGTACTGTACTTAAAAACAGTGTAGCACTTGATGTCTGAATCAAAAATGCATCTCCCCCATCACTTGCTTGGTTGTGGGGGAGAAGACAGCTGGGCAAAAACTGGTGGTGGTGAACTAAGGGTCCCCCAACCCCCAAAAAAAAAAAAAAAAACATCTGAGAATCCATTTAGTAGTACATGAAAGGGGAAAAGTTATATTGGAGTATTCATTGTTATCTTAGCTGTTCCGCTGCTTTGGGAATTCGAATAAAACCATCATAGTTTTGTGAGTGCTGCCTTTTTTTTTTTTTTTTTTTTTAACATCATAAATGGGTCCGGCATGTGGTCACACATCAAAAATGGACTGCTTAATATTGCAGAAATAAACACCAGGGCAGTGGGTGGACAGCAAAAACTGGCTGAATACTGAAATCAAATAATTTAGCTTGTGACCGCTCTGTTCTAATTGACCAACTTGCCACTTCGTAGTTACTGACTTATGAGGTCTGTCATATATGTGTGTAGTGAGTGTGTATATATATATATATATATATACATATATATATATATATATATATATATATATACATATACATACACACACACACACATATATATATATACACACACACACACACACACACACATATATACACATACACACATATACACACACACACACACACACACACACACACACACACACACACACACACACATATATATATATACACACATATATATATATATATATATATGTGTGTATATATATATATATATATATATATATATATATATATATATTAATATTTAAACAGGCTCATCACAGATGCTGTCAAAATTCTACAAACCTGGCTGCTTTTCAAACGACTGCAACAATTCACTTATAGGTCTTCAGCTTTCGTAAAACAAATAACCAATGAACGGACACCATATTATGCTACTTGTACATCCTCCCAATGCCCTGAAATTCCTACAAGAAAGAAAAATAGCTAGACCACGACCTATCACCCAAACAGGATACGTTTTTCCAGTTCTTTAATTCCTACTGCTGAATCTTTCACCCAAGACCACCCTTTCAGATCCCAGGGCACAGATACCAGCCTCCTTCCCCCGTCACACCCTTAATTACTAGCTCTGTGTGCGTTTTAGTGGAATTCTATACTATAGACAGTCAAGATTCAGCAGCTTCCAACTCTGAATCTATTAGCGTGGGGAGATGGGAGATTCAGTTCTTTTGCTACTCTGCTGCAGGCAGATACGTGAGGAGGATCTAAAGTGCATTAAACCATGATCTAAAATATTACCTGAAATAAAGGTCAGATACAATAGGAAAACAATCCTCAAGATGAAGTAGCATTACTTGTTCATGTACAGTTGCTGTTATCTGAAAAACAATTAAAGCCTTCAAATGATCCTTGGAGTTTAAAGACAGAATGAGCAGGGGCTTTCTTTTATACAGGGCTGCTGGATCGTGGATAGTTTTATAAGGAATAGAAAATGATGAGGTGTGGTTTATGGGCTAATAAGAGCACACCCTGCTGTGTAATGAGGCACAAGGTGCTTGTGCAGAGCGCATCTGGCACCTGGGAAGTGCTCTCATCAGTCTACAAACCACACATCGTCATGTCTTATTCCGCTTATAAAATGGGAAGAAAATTTAACACTGAGATCAATATACATTACTTAATAGTAGCTTTCTTATACAATAAAAAGAACCTAAACAGAAAAAGGTGCTGAACAGTCCAAGTACTTATTAGTGCTTGTAACAGAGCTAATGTAGGGATGCTGGTCGAACCACTAGATAGCAATGGTGTTAAGTCTGACTGGATGCTGCAGTGCTGCATCAGCTCCCCCCGCCCACGCTCAAGATTTTTTCTTTTTTAGTTATTTCTGCCCTTTTGTATGGTGTGCAGCCCAGCCACTTTGCTGTTCTGTTACTTTACACAGCATGGAAAAGGGACTGATGAGAGTCTACAAACATTTCATGCCAACAGCTAACTGAGCCAGTGACTTCTGGTTTTGTGTCCAGCTTTCAAGATCGCAGTCGGCTGTGAAATATCAGATTAAGGTTTGGGGAAGGATTTCACAAAAAAGAAACAGTAGTATTTATTTTTTTAAAAACATGGTGACCTGGGGGTTAGGTTTTCTAGTGGCTGCAGTACTGGCGCAACAGGCGGGCATACTGCATGGCTCATGGGGGTCAAGTAAGCTACGAGAAGGGAGTGGCTGCGAAACTCCGCGGCCAGGGATTACAGGCCTTCAAACATAACGTGGACAAGGAAATTAAACAGTAGGTCAGTTTCAGAAGAAAGTTGTTAAAAGTAATGTTTTATTATTGTATACTTTTGAGGTGGATGAGTATTTATTTAAATGTCTCCAAATGTATGTTTACGAGTTACAGCAAGTAGTGGATATTGGGTTGTTTGCCATCACTAACATGCGCACTATTTGCAGAAACAGTCTCGGAGATATGAATCTCAGGCTGCTATGCTGTCCTTGTCGGTCTAAGTAGGACCAACTAGCATATTATGGCTCTTTAAAGATACACCAAAAGGTGCCCTTTAGCCAGTCAAAATCCTGGAAATGTTCTATTAATTTTATAAGCACTATTAAGAAAAAAGTTCTTTATCTCAAAAGATTGCCAACAAAAAGAAAAACTTTTAAATACCAAATTATCATTGCTTAAATGATGAAAACTTAAATTTATTTTAAGTGTATTTTTTTTCTATTTATTTTGCTCTTTGCTTCGGTATTCCCAAACGGGAACTTCAAGTGAAATGAATGCAACTGACAACCTAAACTGATTTCATTCAGGCATAATGTGAATTAAAACGTGATCATGTACAATAGAGCTTAGCGCCGGCTACATTCCCAAATGCATACGTAGTACTGCATGTCACATAAACCTCATACACACAAGTGATTCTTTTTTCCATCCCTGAATAAGGCTTGGCCACTGACAGAAATGAAAGCAACACTGGCTTTGAAAGGACACTGCAATACACACATCTCCAAAAAGGGCAACAGTATCAACCTAGGACAGATGCAAACCAAACAGGCAGAAAGCAGCCTCATGAACCCTGCATATTTCACCCCCAACCCAGCATCCTGATGTTTAGCCCTTTCCTTTCAACAGGGTCAAAGCTAGTTATATATTTCCCATACTTTATATATATATATGTATATATGTATATATGTACACATATGTAAATATACGATGAATGCAGTGACCAGCATTACAATCGATTAACACCATAGGATTTTTTGGGGGGTGTCTATTTACATATTTGAAAACACTTTTCAATTAACATTCCCAATTCACAAGTTCTTTTTTGTCTGCCCTTTTGATGCCCCAAAAGGAACCCCTTACAAGATAAAGTTATTAACAAAAATTGCACGCACCTACACACGCAAATGCACACATATGTTAGAAATACAAGGACAGAAGTTTAAAATAGACCAGAAGAGATTTCAGCAGTTTTGTGTTTTTCTGGATCAGGCAGACTAGTGTTGATCGCCCACCAGCAGTCCCAGGAACCAATAGGGAATCAGTGATAAAATGAGCCTGGGTCCCAGTTTTATCTGGAGAACCAACCATTGTAATCGACTCAAAAACTTTAAAAAAAAAAAAAAAAAAAGTAAAAAAGTTGAATAGTGCTGTTCTTGCTGCATTGTCCGTTCTAACAGCAGCCTCCACCAGAAGGTTTGACAGGGGTGCTGTCAATTTTCAAGTTTGGTTTGTCCCCTCCTGCCGTGGGCCCCAGGCCCATGCGTTTCTTGATCTCTGCTGCCATGGTCATGAAGGCTTGCTCTACGTTGGTAGCATTCTTGGCACTGGTCTCCAAGAAGGGGATTCCTAAGGAGTCTGCAAATTCCTGTCCAAGAAATGCAGAATTAGATCAAAATCTCTAAGTAATGTTTTGGCAATACAAATCACCAGATAAATCCACTAACAAAACCAATGCCACTGAAAATGTATAGCTTTTGGTGTTTTCTGTGGGTACACCTTACTCCCTGAAGCTGATAGGCACTTCTTCAGCCTTCCACTAGCCCAACCTCCACCTTCTAGAGGACTTTCCTCTTGCTCCTAATATTCATTGCTGACCTCCTTTAAGGTTTCGGCAACTTTATTTTTTTATTTTACAGCTTATTTAGCCAGGACAGCACAGATGAAAAAATTACTCACCTTAGTAATGTTGTTTCTTCTAATGGAGTCTTGCTATATTATGACTATTGCAGTTTGTCCCACCATTAGAACTGCTCCTGAGGTGAAAGAGTTAACTTCCATGCAGGGCATGGAACTTAGAGCGCGAGCTCGGTTAGAGAAGCTCTGTCTGGGATATTTCAAACCGAAACTGTCAGATCTTTACGAGCAAAACTCACTAAGGTTCTGTGTGGAAGCTGTAACCTACACTAGCCAACTGGCTACTAAAATATCAACACATTTTCCTGGTCCCAACACCAAGACTCAAGTCAGGGGACCAGAAAAAGATAAGATAAAATAAAATAAAAACACAACACCCAAACACCCCAAAAAGAAGGGGTGGAAAACATAAAAAGGGGCATCAATAAGTGCCAACAGTGAACTGCCCACCCCATACCCCAAGTAGAAGTTCTGAGAGGGGCAGGCTGGTGGGGAGGTCATAATATAGCAAGACTCCATTAGAAGAAACAACATTACTAAGGTGAGTAATTTTTTCTTCAAACAACATGAAGTCTTGCTATATTATGACTACTGCAGACTACACAGCAGTACCTCCATGGAGGAGGGACAGAACCTACTTAGGGAATAGGCTCTGAAGCACGGCTGTGCCAAACCGAGCATCCCTCCTGGCCTGGATATCCAGGGAGTAATGCTTGGTGAAAGTGTGTACTGTTTTCTCCAAGTAGCTGCTTGACATATCTCTAAGATAGGGATGTCTCTGGCAGCAGCTAGAGACGCAGCTGTACCTCTGGTAGAGTGAGTCCTCAGGCCTGAGGGGGGAACCTTACCCAGTTTTTGATAGCAAAATTGGATACATGAGACAATCCACCTGGCAATGGATCTCTTAGCGGCAGGTTTCCCTTTCCCAACCTCACCATAAGTGAGAAACAGTTGGAGGGAGTCAAACCTGTGACCCTTGGTACGCTCTATGTAGTAACTTAGGGCCCTCAACATCTAAGCTCTGCAACCTCCTCTCACCAGAGGAGGAATGGTCAGTGAAGAACACTGGAAGTGAAATAGATTGATTAAGGTGGAAATCTGAAACCACCTTAGGCAAAAACTTCCTGTTAGTCCTGAGGACTACCTTATCCCTGTGAAAGGGAAAAAGTCAGTCTCCACTGACAAAGCTTGTAACTCACTTATACTACTGGCAGAAGTGACGGCTACTAGAAATACAGTTTTCCAAGTCAAGTACTTAAGCTCTGCCGAAGACAGAGGTTCAAAGGGGGGTTGCATCAGCTGAGCAATGCAAACATTAAGATCCCAGGCAGGGGCAGGGTCCCTGAATGGTGGATTGGTATGAAGCAATCCCCTAAAAAACTTGGAAAATACAGGGTGAGCAGAAAGAGAAGAGGGCTTCCCTGCTGAAATAAAAGCAGAGACAGCTGCCAAATGCACTTTCAGGGTAGCTGGTCTCAGTCCCAAAGAATTAAGATGGACCATATAGTCCAAAACAGTGGGCAAATCAGCAGATTCCGGGCAAATATGCTTCCCAGAACACCATATGGAAAACCTTTTCCATTTGGAATTATAAGTAGCCCTAGTTGAAGGCTTTCTACAAGCTTTCAAGATTTCGAGAACACCTTGAGAAAGTTGTAGATCAGCAAACTCTAACTCCTCAAGAGCCAGGCCTTGAGGTTGAGGGATTTGAGATTCGGATACCAGACTCTCCCCTGGGCACAGGTTAACAGATTGTGGTTCCTGGGGAGACACAGGGAAGATGGACTGCTAAGGACAGAAGGAGTGGGTACCAGGGCTGCCTGGCCCAGTCTGGAGCAATCAGGATCATCTTGCAGGGCTGAGATCTGATTTTGACTAGCACCTTGAACAGGAGATGGAAAGGGGGGGAAGGCATAGAGAAACTTCCCTTCCCAATCGAGGAGAAAGGCATCCAGGGGGACTGAGCCCAACACTGGGGGCCTGCAACAAAAAAGTGGAAGTTGATGATTGTCTGGGGCTGCAAAAAGATCTGAGGGGTGCCCCATCTGGCAAAAACTATCCCCAGTACTCTGGGATCCAGTGACCATTCGTGATGGCCCTGGGAAATCCTGCTGAGAGCATCTGCCAGGACATTGTCCTTGCCTGGGAGGTGAACTGCAATGAGGGAAGTGTTCAGGGAATAAGCCAGAGACCACAACTTCATCACCTCGGTGCACAAGGCCAAAGACCAAGTGCCCCCTTGTTTGTTGATGTACCACATTGTAGTGGTGCTGTCTGTTCTGACCTGTATCACTTTGTTCTGAACAGATGCAAAAAAAAAAAACCTGAAGTGCTAGAAAAACAGCTCTGAGTTCCAACAGATTGATGTGGAGCAGAGATTCCTGAGGGGACCACAATCCCTGGGTGGAGAGGTCGCCCATGTGAACTCCCCATCTCAAGAGGGACGCATCTGTAGTAAGGGTCAAGGAGTGAGATAGAGGGATGAAGGGCACCCCTTGTCTCATATTGCTCTGATCCTGCCACCACTGAAGGGCCTGGATCAAGGTTCGAGTTACTGGGATCAACTTGGATAGGGAATCTCTTCTTTGAGACCAAAAAGGCTCTCAAATGGAACTGAATGTCCCTCATCTGAAATCTTGCTCCTTGCACTACAGCTGTGGAAGCAGCCATGTGTCCTAGGAGCTGTAGGAAATGCCTTGCTGGTCGAGAGACCTGCAGAGTGAAGGATGAGGCCAGGGCCACCAGGGTCCTTACCCTTTCTAGGGGAAGGAAGGCTCTGGCCTGCTTTGTGTCCAGTTCTGCACCTATAAAGGTGAGTACCTGGACAGGTTCCAGAACTGACTTTGGAAGATTGAGAAGAAAGCCCAGAGAGGTAAGCAGCTGCTGGGTAACTTGCAGGTGTGATTTGACCTGGTCTGGAGACGGACCCACAATGAGCCAGTTGTCTAGGTAGGGAAAGATGGCAATCTTTTGCCTTCTTAAATGAGCAACTGCTACTGCCAGGCATTTTGTGAATACCCTTGGGGCAGAGGTAAGACCGAAGGGCATTGCTCTGAACTGATAATGGCCTGAGGGTAGTTCGAATCTGAGGTACTTTCGTGGAGCTTCTGATAAGAACATGGAAGTAGGCATCCTTGAGGTCCAGGGAAGCTAGCCAGTCCCCTGGCCTTAGGGAGGGTAAAATCATTCCCAGAGTCACCATTTTGAATTTTGGTTTTAAAAGGTGCTTGTTCAGATATTTTAGGTCCAGGATGGGCCGCCACTCTCCTGTCTTTTTTGGGGTAAGGAAGTACCTGGAGTACAGACCCTTGCCCTGGTGTAGGGGAGAAACCCTTTCTACAGCTCTGAGAGCCAGGAGGGTTGAGACTTCTGTTTCCAAAGCAAGAGTCTCTAGAGGGTTTTCAGGTGGAAAAGATCTGATTCTCATCTTTGGAAATTTTTTTGAAGCTGAGAACCAGACCCTGGCTTACTACTTCCAGGACCACTTGTCTGATGTTAAAGACTCCCAGTCCTGGACGAAGTAAGCCAGCCTGCCCCCTACAGGTAATGGAGAACCGGCCCTGGGCATCCCATCAGGGTGCCTGTTTGGCAGGGGCTTTAGGCTAAGGGGTAGGAGCAGGCCTGCTTGTACCCCGTCTGCCTCTCCCTCTGAAGAATCCCCTCTGAACATAAGCTGAAGAGGAGGCCTGGTTTGTAAAAGGCCTGTGAAAAGGCGGCCTCCACCCCTGGGGCTGCCTCTGAGGAGTGGCTTGCTCCTTGGCTTGTGCACTCCTATAAGTGGTTCTATATTCATCCATTTCTTCATATAATTCTCTGTCTGCTCCCCAAACAGAGAATTTCCCACCACAGGAAAATCCATAGCCTTAGCCTGGGTATCCTGTGACAAACTAGTACACCTGAGCCAAGCCAATCTACGAAAAGCCACAGAAGTAGCCATGACTCTAGAGGATACATCATTAGAATCCACTGCAGCATGGAACTGCACCTTAGATGCCTCAATACCATCAGCAGCCACCTGCTCCAGCTCCTTGGCAAGCTGGCCAGGGGCCTGTTTGGCTAAAGCCATGACAGTATCCCATCTAGATTTTTGGTATCTTGCAACATAAGCCATATAATTTGCTTGTCTGAGTCCCAAGGACGCTGCCATGTATTGTCTTTTAGCCATAGCATCAATCTTCCTGGAGTCCCTGTCAGGAGGATGGAAGCCAGGAATATTAGCCTTATCATAGGCTGCAGCCTGAACTACCCCAACATGGCTGCATTGCTGTGAAAGAAATTCTGTCATCAGGACCTGACAAAGTGTACCTCCTGTCCATCTTTTTATCCACAGGAGGCACAGAATTAGAGCTTTTAAAATGTTTATTGTTTGTTTCCTAAAGGATTTATGTAAAGGAATAGACAATCTCCTGGACTCTGGGATATCCATCATCTCTACAAAGTCAGGCTCCTCTTGCTCATCCACAGCTTCCTCCAAAGGAAGCTGGAGGGTTTCAGCAACTTTTTTGTAAAACAGAAAATGAGAAGGGGACTCAGCAAGCCTAGGGGGAGATTCTCCTAAAGGTCTGTCTGGGGAGAGGTCCGGTTCAATGGACACATCCAGACTTTCAAAATCACATTCACACTGTTCATAATCATCCTCCCCCTCCTCTGGTTCATAAAACTCCTCTATATCATATTCTTGAACCGGTGGAACCGACCGAACCGACCTCTTGCCAGATAGTGGCGGTTCGGATGGAACCGGGGAAAGTGACTGGACAATTTGGATTGCTTTGGCTATCTCTGCAGCAGTTGGAGAAGGGATTTTTGACTCCACACCTGCTGATTTTCTAGTTCTCTTTGCTGGAACTGGCTCCTCAGAGTCAGCTTTACGTTTGCCCGAGGAAGTCTGGCCCTGGTCAGAGGGCACTCCCTCCGGTTCGGTTGGCACCGAACCGGGCTGGCCATCCGGGTCAGCGGACTTTTTGGCCTCTCGTTCCCTGAGCCTAACAACTCTCTTATCTAGGGTAGCTGCAGGGAAATTCTTGCAAATCTGGCAGTCTGCATTGAGGTGGTCAAACCCAGACAATAAACACTTGTGGTGTGTGGGTCAGTCTTGGCAAAGGCTTCCCCACAGACACTACAGTGTTGAAACCCAGTGGGCCCGGTTTTTCTTTTGGGCTTCTCAGACATAATGCCAGCCTAACCAAAAACATGCCCTTTTTTTCGGCAGTGCCAGGCAAGACACCCTTATCGGTTCCCAACCGTGTCACGGGACGTGGAAAAAAAACGTAATGAAATCCGTTCTTTTTTAGAACCGATAAGAACCGGGAACCGCAATCTAAATGCTTCAGAATAAAGTTTCCACACAACCTGATCGGTTCAAACCGAACCGATAAACATTTACAAGTTCCACACAGAATAAACCTATCTATTACTTACAATACCATAGACAGAGCTTGAACCGATCGGTTTGCAGTTAAAATAATAATAATCGCGGTTGAATTTAACCAAGAAAAACTCTTTAAACCAAGAAAATGAACCGAGCAGTAGGAGGAATCTCCGGAGCGACTGTTCAGTGAGGCGGAGTAAAGAATCTGACAGTTTCGGTTTGAAATATCCCAGACAGAGCTTCTCTAACCAAGCTCGCGCTCTAAGTTCCATGCCCTGCATGGAAGTTAACTCTTTCACCTCTGGAGCAGTTCTAATGGTGGGACAAACTGCAATAGTCATAATATAGCAAGACTTCATGTTGTTTGAAGAGATGCACCACCTCTCTGCCGGTGGGGCCCTGCTTCAATTCATTTTTGGCAGCTGGGTGGAGTGGAGTTCAGGGAGATTAAGTGATTTGCCCGAGGTCACAGTGAGAATGTAGCTCTGGTGAGGTGTTGAACCTGTTATCTCCTGGCTCCTAAGCCTATCCTAATGCTCTGCTAGACCACACTGCCACCTTAAGACTTAACTTTCCTTAGTGGGGTCGATGATCATTTCCAAGGAGAAAGATCTTCCTCCGATCAACCCACTGCAACATCTCTGGCTCTGGATGTGAACCCAAAACACTGGCATGGCATGTGGCTCCCCAACCTCTGTGCTATCAGGACAGCTATAAACTTGTATTTAAAAATTCTAAGTGGTACTGGCATGCAGACAGCATCAGCATGTGTTGCTTGAACTTTTTTTTTTTGCTTTTGAAGACAGGAATACCTAATGCTACTGTATTCTTTTCCAATTACTATCTAAATTTGCACATTTCATCTATGACATCTATTTCTCTAGAACCCAGATTCTCCTTTGCAATATCGTAATAGTCTGTGTTTTCCAAATTCTTCCTCGAAGCAGTAGGCCCAGCAGGCATAATGCCTGTGTATTTTTTTTTATTGGGGGGGGGGGGGCCGGCGGTCTGCTTTACTGTTTTAAATGCTTCTAAAGGGAACAGAACAGTCAGCAACAAGGGCCCCACACTCAAGTGGGGCTGGTCCCAATGTGCGTTTTTGTAGGCGCATAAAAAAAAAAATATTGGGTTTACTTACAATCTACTATACTTCAGTAAACAATATCAGACTAATGTTGTTTACTTCTAGGTGGAACCCTTCTGTTACTTCAAATCCCCTGTAGCTGACATAAAAGGTGTAGGCAGCAGTTGGAGATTTCAATTGCCTGCAGTGCATGTCAGAGTTTATATAAGCTCTTTTGTTTGCTGATCCCACTATCCTGCCTGGGCTAAGTACAGTCACAGAGTTATGTACGCAGTCCCTGGAGAAAAGCAGGACCAGGAAACATCTGACAGGAGATTATAAAAGCTCTAACGTGCATTGCAAGCTACTGAATCTCCCACTGCTGCCTACAGCTGATGTCAACTGCAAGGGATTCTGGGATTTTTAGTAACAGATGTCAGCCTAGATGTAAACAAAATTAGTCTGATACAATCTACTATACTACAGCAAACAGTAAGTAAACCAAAATGTTTTTGCACACAAAGTGTACATTGGGAACAGCCCCAAATCCGAGTGTGGGGCTCTTGGTGCTGACAGTTCCCCTTTAAATGGAAGTGTCCACCTGTATAGTATATGCCCCACACCTCAGTGTGGGGCAGGGCGTAACATTTTCACAAAAAGTACCTATTTATGTGCTTACTACTGGCTGTTTAGATATATAGATTTTATCTGTTTGATACTGCTGTCCCTCCCACCTACATTTTGAAATAAGTGCCCCTAGTGGCACATTCCACAACCTCCCACAGTTGTCCTGAGGCCGATGACAGAACCTGGAGCAGTAATGGGAGTCTGTATAGTAGTTCCCTATGTTCAGAGCTATTAATAGCTCTGATTTATGATGTACCGGTCCCAGTGCTATACCTAATAAAAGGTAATAGGCGATTGTTTTTAAAAAGTACAGTTACATAAGAACTTACTGTAACAGTAGATCTTTGAGAGAAGCTCTTGCAGCAGGCAACACTGGTAGGACTAAGCTGTCAGATGCCAGGACAACATGGAGAACTTCTAGCTAGCAGTCTATCACGGAGGACCACCCACTGCCAACGTCAGCCGCTGATGTCAGCCTATCCTATAAAGGCAGGCAGTCCCTCACATCTATCTCAGTTCTCCTGCCGGAGACCCCAAACGGGCAGCAAAAGGAGAACTGAGGAGATCCCAGAGAGCCAAAAGTAGTGAGAGAAGAACAAAGAGCAGCAGGGCGAAGGAGAGAGGCAAAGCAAGGCCTGCGGCAAGAGCTTCTCTCGAAGGTCTACTGTTATGGTAAGTTCTTAAGGAACTGTACTATCTTACTTCATGGAAGGCTCTTGCAGCAGGCCACACTGGTAGGAGCACGTCCCAAGCAGTACAGGGTATCCCCAGGAGAACAACACCGGGAGGAGGACAGATCAGCAGCCAAGAGCTCAGGAGAGAAATCCCTGAAGAATATCTAAGCCAAAATTGGACCTACGCCTAGACGGCGATGTCCAGACTGTAATGCTTGGTGAAGGTGTGGACAGAACTTCAGGTGGCAACTGCACAGATGACCGCAGCAGACACAGTTCTAAAAGAAGCCATAGAGGTGGCCATACCCCTGGTGAAATGGACCTTGACCACTACCGGAAGGCTCTTGCTGTACTTGCGGTAGCAATAAACAATACAATTCACTATCCACTTAGACAAACACTGTTTGGAAACAGGGGTGCCCTCTCTCTTAGGGGTGAATGAAACAAACAACTGATCAGATTTCCTCAAAGACTTGGTGCAGTTTGTATAGTATCACAAAATCCTATTTGCATCCAAAGTATGGAGCAAAGCTTCCCCTCCAGATTAGAATATTCAGGAAGAAAAAAATTACTCACTGTAGTAATCTTCTTTCTTCCAAGGTGTCCTGTAGCATCAGTAACTATAGCAGTCAGCTGGATAGCTAGCACTGCTCAGGAGGTGGAATGTATGGTAATGACATTTATGAATTCGCTAATCAAACTGAAGCTATGGAATGTGCTGAGCAGTGAGAGGGAAAGGAAGCTTCAGAATTTTTTCTAAGATAAGATGGGAAAATGCCCAACAGGAAAGAACCAACTGGAATAAAAAACATTTATAATAACCAGAACCACAAAGCTTTGTCCAAAATGCAATCCAAGTTTAATATAGTGACATTTTTAAGGCAAAAGACAGCCTTCTTCTAAAGGATATCTAGGGAGGATGGGTTGGAGCTTACTGATGCTAAAAGACACCTTGGAAGAAAGAAGATTACTACGGTGAGTAATTTTTTCTTCTTACCCCAGGTGTCCTTTAGCATCAGTAACTATAGCAGACTACAAAGCAGTGCTGATGGGAGGCGGGTAGAGAACCTATTTAGGAAAAAGGTTCTGCAGGACCACCCTACCAAATCTGGCATCAGATCTAGACTGCAAATCTAAACAATAATGCTTAGTGAAAGTGTGCACAGCCTTCCAAGTTGCTGCTCTGCAGACTTCCAGAAGGGGAATGTCCCTAGCACCTGCCACTGAAGCAGAAGTACCCCTTAGTAGAGTGGGCTTGGAGGCCCCCAGGGGGCTGCTTGCCAGCTTTGTCATAACAGAATCTAATGCAGGAGACTATCCAGCAAGAGAGGGAGTTCTCTTAGTGGCTGGTCTTCCTCTACCTACCTCCCTCCTCACAGGTGAGGAACAGCTGTGTGAAAGAGTCCCTGGACTGCTTGGCGTGCTCCAAATAGTAAAGCAGGGGCCTTCTGGCATCCAGACCGTGAAGCCTCTGCTCCTCTGGAGTGGATTTTTCTGTGAAGAACACAGGTAAAGTGATGGACTGTTTAAGGTGGAATTCAGAAACCACCTTAGGCAAGAATTTTCTGTTAGTCCTAATCTCAATCTTGGCCCTGTGTGAAATGAAATAGTTGGGCTCAGTGCAGAGGGCCTGCAACTCTGAAATCCTTCTAGCACAGGTGATGGCCACTAAAAACACAGTTTTCCAGGTCACATAATTGTTTGTTTTATTTATGTATACTGATAGGACCAAGGGCCAAAACTGACCCGTTTTCATGGGCAATCAGTGTACAAATAATTAAATACAATACATAAATACATACATCTAACAAATACAATCAAGAAAGAAATATACACATACCAATACATATAAATATATTATAGCATCATCATTCAAAACATTTACATTTGCAATCAGAAAAGAGATACTCTTTCAACCTATGCCTAAAAGAGCAAAAGGAAATGTTCTCACAATCGAAAATAGACTGTATTGTATTAGAAAAGGTAGGTAACATGTAAAGTAATGCCTTTTGTCTTAGGGAAGTATGCATTCTTGGAATGCAAAGAGAAAAATTATCTGTTAACCTTGTTTTAGCACGAGTTCTGTTTTTTAAAGATTAAGAAAAAAAAACAGTCAGGGACTCTGGTATCACCTTTTTTGCTAATATACCCATTTGGAATTTATATCTTCCAACCAGAGGAAGCCAACCCACTTGCTCTAAAAGACTACAATGATGGACCCTTTGTGGAGATTGTACTACAAATCTAGCAACTGAGTTAACACTTTCACCTTGGATAGCAAACCCTCCCTTGCAGTATAATAAAACAAAAACCCATAATCAATTAATGGCAGCAAGAAACTTTGGGCCAACAAAAATCGTGTGGAATCAGTAAGTAAAGGAGATAACCTATATAAAGCCACAAGCCGCTGGTGAGTTACCTTCACCATATTAAGTATATGAGGTTCATAGGAGAGACCCTCATCCATCAACAAACCCAAATACTTAAATTGTTTAACTTGTTCAATATACCAGAAATAGTGTATAATGAAAATAAAGGATTCAAGTTCAATCTTTTTTTGTGTGTTTGCAAAAACCATAGAATTGTGTTTTTTTTTTTTTTTATTTAAGACCAATCCATGGTATCTAAACCAATTCTATACCTCCAAAAAATCATCAGCTAAATCTTTCTGAACTTTTTCAAAATAAGAACCACTTGTGAGGACCACTGCATCATCAGCATATAAAAAGAAAAATTGAGATCTACTGCATACAGAAGAAGAGTATAAAGAAAAAGACTAAACAAAAGGGGACCCAAAATAGAGCCTTGGGGAGCACCCAGTGAATCCTTAGCAGGAGAAGAAAATTGACCACTTACCCTCGTGACCTGTGTACGATCAGCCAGATAATTTCCTAGCCAATCCCTTACATCCATAGATATTTCCAGATTAACTAAAGAGGACAACAAAAGGACATGATTGACCAGATCAAATGCCTTGGTGAGGTCCATGAACACGGCCCCCGTGAAATTGCCCTAATCAAGGGCCTCATACACCGTGCTCGTGAAGCCCACCAAGGCAGTCGTGGTAATATGTCCTGGCCTAAAGCCATGCTATACAGATGTTAAAACATTGTTTAGACAAGTACTCCATAATCTGGTCAAAAATAACCCTTTCCAGAACTTTTGAAAGTGGAGCCAATAAAGAAATAGGATGATAATTAGATTCATCAGAAATATCACCAGTTTTAAAGACAGCAACAATAGTAGAATCTTTCCAAATCTTAGGAAAGCTAGACCCACCATAAAGAAAAATTAAAAACAGCAGAAAGAGGAAAACAAAGAAAGTCAGCAGTGGTCCTCATAAGTCGATAAACTTAATATGGGCCATAGCCATGGGCTCAAAAGGAGGCTCCATAAGTTTGGCAATATAGAGATTCAAGCTCCAAAGGAGGCACAAGCTCCCTTATTGGATGCTGAGCATGAAGGAGACCTCTGAAAAACTGTTTGAAGGCCGGTTGTCAATAAACCGACTTGGTCTTCCCCACAGAGAGATAGGCTGAAACCGCTGCCAGATGAAGCTTCAACGAGGAGGGCTTCAACCCCGAGTCCTGTGGGCATACCAGGTAATCAAAGATGTTAGGGATCAAAGCCTTAAGAGGATTAATGTGCTTCTGTTTGCAACAGACAGAAAATCTTTTCCATTTGGCTGCATAAGTCTTTTTTTTGTACTAGGCTTTTTGAACATCCTCAGGATCTTCAGCACTTGCTCAGAGTACTGAGAGTCTGGAAACTCTAGCTCAAGAGCCAGGCTTTGGGGTAAAGAAGTTTCAGGTCTGGATAAGACACCCTTGTCTGGGAAGAGACAGAAAGGAGTGACTGAGAGGCAGACGAATAAGCTTGCTGCAGGACACAGACTTCAGTAGAGGGTACCATGCCTGCCTCGGCCAGTCTGGTGCCACCAGTATCATTGTTGCAGGCTGATTTCTGAGCTTCAAAGCTCTGAAAATTAGAGAAAAAGGAAGAAAGGCATAAAGGAACCTTTCTGTCCAATCCAATGCTAAGGCATCTGTTGGAAGAGTTCCCAGTGCTGGGGGCCTGCAGCAGAACAGAGGAAGTTGATTGTTCAAGCAGGAGGAGAACAGATCCACTTCTGGTGTGCCCCACCTCCTGAACACCGTGGCCAACACTTGTTTTGTTCAGGCACCATTCGCTGTGCTCCTGGTTGATGTGACTGAGGGCATCCGCTGAGGTATTGTCTTTTCCTGGGAGATGTACGGCTGAGACACAGAATTCCAGGGAGTAGGCTAGGCCCCAAATCCTCATGGCTGCCAGGCACAGGATGGTGGACCTTGTGCAACCCTACTTATTTATGTAAAACATAGCAGTGGTGTTGTCTGTTCTAATTTGAACTGTCAGTCCCTTTATCTGTGGAGCAAAAGTTTTGAGAGACAGATAAATGGCCCTGAGCTCCAGCAGATTGATATGGGATCGTGACTCTTGTGGAGTCCAAGAGCCTCTGACAGAACAGTCATCCATGTGAGCTCCCCATCCAAGCAGAGAAGCATCTGCAGTGATGTGTTTTGAGGGGGAGGAAACCTGGAAGGGAACCCCTACTGACAGGTTGGTGGAATCCTTCCACCAGTCCAGAAACTGTAGCAAGTTTTTTGTAACTGGAATAAATTTAGACATGGAATCTCTGCTTTGGGACCAGCGAGACCTTAGGTAATGCTGAATGTCCCTCATTCTGAACCTGACCCCTGGGACCACAGCCGACATAGATGCCAAGTGACCCAGTAGCTGCAGGAAATGTCTGGCTGGCCTGGGCTGACCCAGGACAAAATAATTTGCCACTGTCAGGAAATTCTGAATCCTTTTGCAGTGTTGGGTAAGTTACTTTTTCCACTACGTTTGGAAACTTGTTCCAGGAAGCTCTGTGCAGTCACTAGCAAGGATGGAGAAGTACTAGAAAAAGTAATACACCTTACAATTATAGTTACTTATTTCTTTTAATACAAAAATAGAATAAAAATAACTAACAGATTACATTTTTTGAAAGTAATAGGTTAGTTACTAGTTACTTTCAAATAAATGTAATCAGTTACAGTTACGTATTTCTTTTGTATAAAGACATAAGTAAATGTAACTGTAAGGTGTATTACATCTTCCAGTACTTCTCCATCCTTGCTAGTGACTGCAAAGAGCATTTGGGAACAAGTTTTCAAAAGTAATAGAAAGTAACTTACCAAACACTGTCCTTTTCACAGGTAGAAAAGCTCTGCTGTGCAAAGTGTCCAGCTGTGCTCCTATGAAGGTGAGGAGTTGGGCTGGCACTGAGATTTCTTTACAATTATAATGAACCCCAAGGATTGCAGTGTGTCCTTTTTTAAAGACAGGGCCTGCTCCAGAAGTGGAGGAGACTTTGCTACTTTGAGCCAGTCATCCAAGTATGGGTAAACTGATATCACCTTTCATCTTAAATGAGCTGCTACTATGGCTAGGCATTTTGTAAAACACTTGGAACAGATGTCAGGCCGAATGGCAAGGCTGCAAACTAATAGTGCCCCGAAGGTAGTTTGAACCTTAAAAACTTCCTGTGGGCCAACCTGAGGAGGATATGAAAGTAAGCATCTTTGAGATCTAGGGAGGCTAGCCAGTCTCTCTGCTGCAAGGACTGAATCACCAAATTCAGAGTGACCATCTTGAATTTGGGCTTCAGAAGGTGCCTGTTTAGGAACCTGAGGTCCAAAATAGGCTGCCACTCCCCATTCTTATTTTGAGTCACGAAGTACCTGGAGCAAAAGTCCTTTGTCCCTTTGATGGACAGGCACTCTCTCCACTACTTTTGCTTCCAAAAGATGATTTACTTCCAATTCCAACAGAATTTTCTCTTTTGGAGTTAGAGGTTTGGAAAGCCGAGTTCTCTTTAGGGCTAGCATCTTTCTGAACTGAAGAGACGGGCCCTTTTCCACTACCTCCAGGACCCATCTGTCTGTGGTAATAAGGATCCAGGACTGGAGGGCATGGGAGAGCCTGCCCCCTACAGGCAGTGGGGAGGCGACCTGGGCTGAGGAGTCAGGGTTTCTGCTGAGTGGCAGGGGTAGAAGCAGACCTTCTCTGGCCCCTCCCGCCTCTACCTCTGTAGTAACCCCTGAACTGAGAGAGGTCAAACTGAGGAGGAAGGGAATAAAAAGGCTTGGGAACATAGCCCCTACCTCTGGTACACCTGTGTTGAGTTTTGTGGGCCCACCTGTGGCCTAGTCTTGGTAGTGTTACTCTGATAGGTTGCCTTGTATTACCAACCTTTTTCATGTACTCCTCAGTCCTGGAATCAGCGAGAAGATTTCTGTCGCAAGGAAAGTCCATGGATTTGGACTGAGTGTCTTGTGACAGGTTTGTTGTTCTGAGTCAAGCAAAACGCCTCAGGGAAATAGCCTGGGCCATAACCCTCGAGGCTGCATCACTGCTGTCATCCGCCATGTGGAACTGGTATTTAGTGGCCTCCAGAGCTGTTTTAGCTGTTTCCACTAAATCTTTAGCCATGGAATCTGAACCTCATTTGACAATGACAGTATAGTTCCACAAGGCCTTCTGATATTTGGCTGTATAATGTTAGAGGACAGGCGAAGAAGGAGAGAGGCTGACGTATAAGTTTTCCTAGCCATAAAATCCAGCCTCTTAGACTCTTTCTGGGGGCTGGGAAGAAAGTGGAACTCCAGCCTTAACACATGCTGTTTGTTGCACCACTCCTTCATGACTTGGGTGCACAAACAGAAATTCTATATCAGTTTTTGAAAACTGATTTTTTTGTCAGCCTTTTTTTGACCCCATTGTACTGAAGTGGGGTTTTGAAGGAATTTCATAGTGTTCTTCCTGAAGGGTTTATAAATAGGAAGAACCAGTTTCTTAGGAGGGGAAGACCTTTCATCTCTCTATAGTCCTGGTCTTCCTCCTCATCCTGGCTGGACTCTTGAAAGGGGAGATCAACAGTGTCTGCCATGTGTTGCAGGAAAGAAAACAGGGAGGAATTATCCTCCTGATCAGGAGAAGCCCCAAAATTTGGATCAGGAGACTCATCGGGTTCTGCGACCTTACCCTCAGAGGTGCCATCAGGGGGCTCATAATCATCATCCCCTTCGTCAGCTCCTACAGCATAGGGAACATTAGAAGGGGTTTGCCTAAGGAAATCAGAGACACCAAAAATAGACCCCATGCTCTGGATAGTTTGATAAAAGTGCCAGGCTTTTGCCATACCCTCCATAGAGGGAAGGTCCCCTTGAAAATCTTGTGGGTCGCCCTCCTGGGTTTCAACATTTTTTGACTTATCTTCTTGCTTTTTTCCCCTTGCAGCCTCACTAGTGGCACCGCCTGGAGGAGCAACAGGATTTTTTTCCTTATACATCTTTTTTGATGCCACCTCATCAGTGACTTATTTAGGTTTTCTTTTTGATTTTAGGAACTTCATCAGCCCCTTTAGCCTTATTTTTCTAGACACTTCATCTGTGCCAGGCTTAGTGTTCTTTGTTTTCAAATCTTGATTTAGTAGTTGCCGTATTGGTCCTTGCAAGAATAGATCCAGAAGCAAATGATTTGATACCTTTTAATGGACCAACATAGATGTAACAACAAGAACAAAGTGCTCTAGCTTTCAGACCAACCAGTCCTTCTTCAGAAGCTCATGGCAGTTGTTTAGAAAATACAATACTTATAACAGCTAGATAATGCAGAGAAAAACATGATTTGATACCTTTTAATGGACCAACATAGATGTAACAACAAGAACAAAGTGCTCTAGCTTTCGGACCAATTTTTTTTCTGTTTTTCTCTGCATTATCTAGCTGTTATAAGTACTGTTTTCAAAGTCACTTCATCAGCACCTGTACCAGGCTTTGATTTCAAAGATGCCTCATCAGCAGCTGCATTAATTTTATTTTTTTATAGGCCCCTCATCGGTAGCCTTGGGTCTGTGTTTGGGACCAGATGAAGACCCTTCTTCTGCCATTTCTCTAAGCCTTTTTGCCTATTTCTTAAAGTTTTTGAACCGAATTTGGAGCAAAGAACACAGTAGTGGTCTGGACCTAAGCACTTTAAACACAGGTTGTGAGTATCAGCTTTAGCTAAAATTCTATGGCAGTTCAAGCAATTTTTAAAACCTGTGAGTCCAGTCCTTTTCATTGGGGTTTCTGACATGCCCAATTAAGAGAAAACCCCTAAAAATGTTGAACCATTTAAATCTAAGGTCCAATGGTTGGATCCCTCACGGTAAATAACCATGATTTTTCTGAGGTAAAAAATATAGAGAACCGTCAGTTCCCACTTAAAAAAAGGGAACCGCAGTAAAAATAAACAGGGAACCACGGAAATGCTAGACGCGATGACTTCAAATTTTTTTTTTAAATAAAGAAAAAGGTGCCAGCTAGGTGGCACTGAGGGCTGAGGCGCTGGACGCCTCACCTCACACTACACCGGCGACCCGCGTTCAGGAACGAGCAGGGCCGCTGGGGGTCAGCAAGGGAGGAGAAGGATCAAGTGCCCGAGGGACTGCTCTTCTTCACTGGGGAAGGGACCACCAGCAGTCGGTGTCGACTGGCCCCCGGCTGTGGCTGGGGGACAGCACACTGACGCTTAGCAAGGGGGAAAGAGAGGAGGAAGATGCTTGGAGCACATGTGTGCTCTCTCCATTGGGCGTCATTGCACACCTCCTCTCCTAAGGGTAGAAAAAGGGAGGAAAAATTAGTCCTGGGCACAGCATGATGACAGGCAATCCTCGTAGGCCCTGCTCTCGCAAATAGCGGTAACCTCCACACTGGATCCATTCCAGCAGGTTGAGGATCCCACTGCCCCACCACATCAAAGCCATGGAGGACAGCGGAAGGTAGGCTGCGAGCGGGGGACAGGGCTGGGGGATCAGGAATGAAGGTGTGCCAAAAGAAAAAATTACTCACCTTAGTAATGTTGTTTCTTCTAATGGAGTCTTGCTATATTATGACAATTGCAGTTTGTCCCAGCCTTAGAACTGCTCCGGAGGTGAAAGAGCTAACTTCCATGCCAGGCATGGAACTTGGAGCGCGTGCTCGGTTAGAAAAGCTCTGTCTGCATAATTTCAAACTGAAACTGTCAGATCTTTACGAGCAAAACATCACTAAGGTTCTGTGTGGAAGCTGTAAACCTACACTAGCCAACTGGCTACTTAAATATTAACACATTTTCCTGGTCCCAACACCAAGACTCAAGTCAGGGGACCAGAAAATAAGATAAGATAAAATAAAACACAACACCCAAACACCCCAAAAAGAAAGGGTGGAAAACACAAGATGGGCATCAATAAGTGCCAACACTGGACTGCCCACCCCATCCCCAGAGTAGAGGTTCTGAGAGGGGCAGGCTAGGGGGGGAGGTTATAATATAGCAAGATTCCATTAGAAGAAACAACATTACTAAGGTGAGTAATTTTTTCTTCAAACAACATGAAGTCTTGCTATATTATGACAATTGCAGACTACACAGCAGTACCTCCATGGAGGAGGGACAGAACCTACTTAGGAAATAGGCTCTGAAGCACAGCTGTGCCAAATCGAGCATCCCTCCTGGCATGGATGTCCAGGGAGTAATGCTTAGTGAAAGTATGTACTGTTTTCCAAGTAGCTGCTTGACATATCTCTAAGATAGGGATGTCCCTGGCCGCAGCTAGGGACGCAGCTGTACCTCTGGTAGAGTGAGCCCTCAGGCCTGAAGGGGGAACCTTACCCAGTTTTTGATAGCAAAATTGGATACAAGAGACAATCCACTTGGCAGTGGATCTCTTAGTGGCAGGTTTCCCTTTCCCAACCTCACCATAAGTGAGAAAGTTGGAGGGAGTCAAACCTGGAACCCTTAGTACGCTCTATGTAGTAACTAAGGGCCCTCTTAACATCTAAGCTGTGCAGCCTCCACTCGCCAGAGGAGGAATGGTCAGTGAAGAACACTGGAAGAGAAATAGATTGATTAAGGTGGAAATCTGAAACCACCTTAGGCAAAAACTTCCTGTTAGTCCTGAGGACTACCTTATCCCTGTGAAAGGAGATAAAGTCAGTCTCCACTGACAAAGCTTGTAACTCACTTATGCGCCTGGCAGAAGTGATGGCTACTAGAAACACAGTTTTCCAAGTCAAGTACTTAAGCTCTGCCGAAGACAGAGGTTCAAAGGGGGGTTGCATCAGCTGAGCAATGCAAACATTAAGATCCCAGGCAGGGGCAGGGTCCCTGAATGGCGGATTGGTATGAAGCAATCCCTGAAAACTTGGAAAATGCAGGGTGAGCAGAAAAGAAGAGGGCTTCCCTGCTGAAATAAAAGCAGAGACAGCTGCCAAATGCACTTTCAGGGTAGCTGGTCTCAGTCCCAAAGAATTAAGATGGACCATATAGTCCAAGACAGTGGGCAAATCAGCAGATTCCGGGGAAATATGCTTCCCAGAGCACCATATGGAAAACCTTTTCCATTTAGAGTTATAAGTAGCCCTGGTGGAAGGCTTCTTAGAGGCTTTCAAAATTTCGAGAACACCTTGAGAAAGGTGCAGGTCAGCAAACTCTAACTCCTCAAGAGCCAGGCCTTGAGGTTGAGGGATTTGAGACTCGGATACCAAACTCTCCCCTGGGCACAGGTTAACAAATTGTGGTTCCTGGGGAGACACAGGGGAAGATGGACTGCTAAGGACAGAAGGAGTGGGTACCAGGGCTGTCTGGCCCAATCTGGAACAATCAGAACCATCTTGCAGGGTCGAGATCTGATTTTGACTAGCACCTTGAACAGGAGAGGGAAGGGGGGAAGGCATAGAGAAACTTCCCTTCCCAATCGAGAAGGAAGGCATCCAGGGGGACTGAGCCCAACACTGGGGGCCTGCAACAAAAAATGGAAGCTGATGATTGTCTGGGGCTGCAAAAAGATCTATCTGAGGGGTGCCCCACCTGGCAAAAACTATCCCCAGTACTCGGGGATCTAGTGACCATTCGTGATGGCCCTGGGAAATCCTGCTGAGAGCATCTGCCAGGACATTGTCCTTGCCTGGCAGGTGAACTGCTATGAGGGAGGTGTTCAGGGAATAAGCCAGAGACCACAACTTCATTGCCTCGGTGCACAAGGCTGAAGACCGAGTGCCCCCTTGTTTGTTGATGTACCACATTGTAGTAGTGTTGTCTGTTCTGACCTGTACCACTTTGTTCTGAACAGACGCAGAAAAAACCTGAAGTGCTAGAAAAACAGCTCTGAGTTCCAACAGATTGATGTGGAGCAGAGATTCTTGAGGGGACCACAATCCCTGGGTGGAGAGGTCGCCCATGTGAGCTCCCCATCCCAAAAGGGACGCATCTGTAGTAAGGGTCAAGGAGTGAGATAGAGGAATGAAAGGAACCCCTTGTCTCAGATTGCTCAGATCCTGCCACCACTGAAGGGCCTGGATCAGGGTCTGCTGCTAGGATCAACTTGGAAAGGGATCTCTTCTTTGAGACCAAAAGGCTCTCAAATGGAACTGAATGTCCCTCATCTGAAATCTTGCTCCTTGCACTACAGCTGTGGAAGCAGCCATGTGTCCTAGGAGCTGTAGAAAATGCCTTGCTGGTCGAGAGACCTGCAGGGTGAAGGAGGAGGCCAGGGCCACCAGGGTCCTTACCCTTTCTAGGGGAAGGAAGGCTCTGGCCTGCTTTGTGTTCAGTTCTGCGCCTATGAAGGTGAGTATCTGGACAGGTTCTAAAACTGACTTTGGAAGATTGAGAAGAAAGCCTAGAGAGGTAAGCAGCTGTTGCGTAATCTGCAGGTGTGATTTGACCTGGACTGGAGACTGACCCACAATGAGCCAGTCGTCTAGGTAGGGAAAGATGGCAATCTTTTGCCTTCTTAAATGAGCAACTGCTACCGCCAGGCATTTTGTGAATACCCTTGGGGCAGAGGTAAGGCCGAAGGGCATTGCTCTGAACTGATAATGGCCTGAGGGCAGTTCGAATCTGAGGTACTTTCGGTGGGAGCTTCTGATAAGAACATGGAAGTAGGCATCCTTGAGGTCCAGGAAGCTAGCCGGTCCCCTGGCCTTAGGGAGGTAAAATCATTCCCAGAGTCACCATTTTGAATTTTGGTTTTAAAAGGTGCTTGTTCAGATATCTTAGGTCCAGGATGGGCCGCCATTCTCCTGTCTTTTTTGGGGTAAGGAAGTATCTGGAGTACAGTCCCTTGCCCTGGTGTAGGGGAGAAACCCTTTCTACAGCTCTGAGAGCCAGGAGGGTTGAGACTTCTGTTTCCAAAGCAAGAGTCTCTAGAGGATTTGCAGGTGGAAAAGATCTGATTCTCATCTTTGGAAATTTTTTGAAGCTGAGAACCAGACCCTGGCTTACTACTTCCAGGACCCACTTGTCTGATGTTAAAGACTCCCAGTCCTGGACGAAATAAGCCAGCCTGCCCCCTACAGGTAATGGAGAATCGGCCCTAGGCATCCCATCAGGGTGCCTGTTTGGCAGGGGCTTTAGGCAGAGGGGTGGGAGCAGGCCTGCTTGTACCCCATCTACCTCTCCCTCTGAAGAACCCCCTCTGAACGTAAGCTGAAGAGGAGGCCTGGGTTTGGTAAAAAGGCCTGTGAAAAGGCCTGCCTCTACCCCTGGAGGGCTGCCTCTGAGGAGTGGCTTGCCTTTCCTTGGCTTGTGCACTCCTATAAGTGGTTCTATATTCATCCATTTTCTTCATATAATTCTCTGTCTGCTCCCCAGACAGAGAATTTCCCACCACAGGAAAATCCATGGCCTTAGCCTGGGTATCCTGTGACAGACTAGTACACCTGAGCCAAGCCAATCTACGAAAAGCCACAGATGTAGCCATGACTCTTGAGGATACATCATTAGAATCCACGGCAGCATGGAACTGCACCTTAGATGCATCAATACCATCAGCAGCCACCTGTTCCAGCTCTTTGGCAAGCTGGCCAGGGGCCTGTTTGGCTAAAGCCATGACAGTATCCCATCTGGATTTCTGGTATCTTGCAACATAGGCCATATAATTTGCCTGTCTGAGTCCCAAGGACGCTGCCATGTATTGTTTTTAGCCATGGCATCAATCTTCCTGGAGTCCTTGTCAGGTGGATGTGAAGCCAGGGAATATTAGCCTTATTACAGGCTGCAGCCTGAACTACCCCAACATGGCTGCATTGCTGTGAAAGAAGCTCTGCATCAGGACCTGACAAGGTGTACCTCCTGTCCATCTTTTTATCCACAGGAGGCACAGAATTAGGAGCTTTTAAAATTTTTATTGTTTGTTTCCTAAAGGATTTATGTAAAGGAATAGACAATCTCCTGGACTCTGGGATATCCATCATCTCCACAAAGTCAGGCTCCTCTTGCTCATCCACAGCTTCCTCCAAAGGGAGCTGAAGGGTTTCAGCAACTTTTTTATAAAACAGAAAATGAGAAGGGGACTCAGAAAGCCTAGGGGGAGACTCTCCTAAAGGTCTGTCTGGGGAGATGTCCGGTTCAATGGGCACATCCAGACTTTCAAAATCACATTAACACTGTTCATAATCATCCTCCCCCTCCTCTGGTTCATAAAACTCCTCTATATCATATTCTTGAACCGGTGGAACCAGCTGAGCCGACCTTTTGCCAGATAGTGGCGGTTCGGACGGAACCGGGGAAAGTGACTGGACAATTTGGATCGCTTTAGCTATCTCTGCAGCAGTTGGAGAAGGAATTTTTGACTCCACACCTGCTGATTTTCTAGTTCTCTTTGCTGGAACTGGCTCCTCTGAGTCAGCTTTGCGTTTGCCCGAGGAAGTCTCGCCCTGGTCAGAGGGCACTCCCTCTGGTTCAGTTGGCACCGAACCAGGCTGGCCATCCGGGTCAGCGGACTTTTTGGCCTCTCGTTCCCTGAGCCTAACAACTCTGCTATCTAGGGTAGCTGCAGGGAAATTCTTGCAAATCTGGCAGTCTGCATTGAGGTGGTCAAACCCCAGACAATAAACACATGTGGTGCGTGGGTCACCCTTGGCAAAGGCTTCCCCACAGACACTACAGTGTTGAAACCCAGTGGGCCCGTTTTTTCTTTTGGGTTTCTCAAACATAATGCCAGCCTAACCAAAAACTTGCCCTTTTCCGGCAAATGCCAGGTAAGACACCCTTATCGGTTCCCAACCATGTCACGGGTCATGGAAAAAACTGTAATGAAATCCGTTTTTTTTAGAACCGATAAGAACCGGGAACCGCACTCTAAATAGCTTTAAATGATTTTAGAAAAAGTTTTAAAGCAACCTGATCGGTTCAAACCAAACCGATAAACATTTACAAGTTCCACACAGTAATAAAACCTGTCTATTACCTACAATACCACAGACAGAGCTTGAACCGATTGGTTTGCGGTTAAAATAATTATAATTGCGGTTGAATTTAACCGAGAAAAACACTTTTAAACCGAGAAATGAACTGAGCAGTAGGAGGAATCTCCGGAGCGACTGTTCAGTGAGGCGGAGTAAAGATCTGACAGTTTCAGTTTGAAATTATGCAGACAGAGCTTTTCTAACCGAGCTCGCGCTCCAAGTTCCATGCCTGGCATTGAAGTTAACCCTTTCACCTCCGGAGCAGTTCTAAGGCTGGGACAAACTGCAATTGTCATAATATAGCAAGGGTTGTTTGAAAACTTCATTAGAAAACTCTTGGCTGCCCTCCAAACAAAGAAGGATACATCAGTTGTAACAAAGAAAACAAAAAACTTTTATTTCATGATAAAATACAGAAGCACACCCTCACATGCCATGAGATGTCAACGACGTTTCACGCCGCACTGACGCTTTTCAAGACGCTATTGCTTATAACACGCCTCTTCTTATATATAATCACCTTTTTAACACATAGCAGCAATTTCATCCTTTCTTAAAGGGACATTGCACCACCTAAATTTTCTTTAACTGTTTTACTGGAATATATGTTATTCTAATAAAATAATCCTATAATACTTCCTTCAAGGCCACCATGATTCTAATAATAAATATTTCAGAACCAGTTTCTTAAAAATATTGCACCAATATTGCAATATACAACCCTGGTGTGTCATATTCCACTTAGAAAAACATTTTAATCTAATAGGTTTGCATGTTCCATTGTTTTTCTATTCAATTTTATGCCATGATGGCCATCTCAAAAATTCCTTCCTAAATCTGCAATTACGTTAAAAAATGAGTTTATATCTTACCACCAAACTTTATACAATTCTTTATATTTTTTTTATTCTTTTATACTTTTTTGTTTTCACCACAACACAAACCCTTATGGCAGCATGGTGCTTTTATTTGGCTCCTCCCATGGTGTCTTTTAACTGTTTTTTGCTTTTTGAGTTGATGGTGTGCCGCCTGGGAAGAAGAGAGAGATTAACTGCCAAAAAAAAGAAATAAAAGAAAAAAAGAGAACCGTGAGGAACAGCGTAACAGAGAAAAAAAAACACAGTTCCCAAGAACTGAGAGGAACTGCTTAAACCGAAATAAAAATAAATACTCAACACATTAAAATTTATGAGAAACTAAGAAATAGCTACCAGTCTCAAGAAAAACAACATTTTCTTGTCAGGAGAGAGAGCACCTCAGAGGCAGTGTTGCTCAGTCCAGGGAGAAAATATTCTGAAGCCTCCTTTCCCTCTCACTACTCAGCATATTCCATAGCTTCAATCTGATTGGCTAATTCATAAATCTCATTACCATACATTCTTCCTCCGGGCAGTGCTAGCTATCCAGCTGACTGCTATAGTTACTGATGCTAAAAGACTCCAGGGGTAAGAAAATAAACAGGAAGATATATGGGACTGATTCAAAGTACTTGGGTAGAAACTTAGAATTAGTACTCAAAGACACCCTGTCTTTGTGAAAACCAAATAAGGCTCCTTACACATAAGAGGCTAGAGCTCGGAAATCCTTTGAGCACAACAACTAAAAGAGCACTTTCCACGACAGCAAGCATAACTTGGGGTTGGTTCAAAGGGAGGTAAAGTGAGTTTCTTCAACATAAAATTGAGGTCCCATGGAGGGACCGGGCTCCGAATCGGAGGTTTCAGATGCAAAATACCTCGCAGGAAGGTATGGGGCACTTCAAGCTGGGTGACAGCTTTGCTTTAGATACGTGCAAGGTACACAGAGATGGCAGAAAGATGCACCTTGAGCAAGGAGTACCCCAAGCCAGAGTCCGAAAGGAAAAGAAGGCACTCCAACACCTGTTTCACCAGACAGGTGAAAAGTCCCAACTGGCAAGTAGCAGCCCAACGGGAGAAACGCTTCCACTTCATAGAGCAAGTGGCTCTAGTGGAGGGCCTCTTAGCAGCCACCAGGACTGCTGCAACCCTAGATGACACTCCAAAGTGGGCAACAGCTAAGTCTATAGAAGCCACGCATGGAAATGCAGGGACTTGAGGTCTGGAAGGACTAGGCTGCCCTGGTCCTGGGAGAGAAAGCTAGTGCACAGGGGCAAGGGCACTGGTGTTCCACCGCCAGCTGTTGCAGCAATGGGAACCAAATCTGACGAGCCAGAAGGAGCTATGAGAATCATCTCCGCCCTTCCAACTGGAGTTGGAACAAACCTCTGTGGAAGGGGAAGGCATACAGAAGCCTCCCTTCCAAGAGAGGACAATGCGCCTCGCAGTAAACCCAGGCCTGGGATCGAAAGCAAGCAGAAAAGCAGCAGTTTTATGCTGAGTGTTGGCAAAAGGTCCAACTCTGGATGACTCCACCTGTCGAGAGAGATCTTCAATCACTGAGGTTAGAAGCTCCCACTCATGAGTCCACTACCTGAAGCAGCGGAGACTGTCAGCCCAGCCATTCTGGATGCCTGGAACATGTACTGACAGAGAGCTCCAGACCATGCTTGATGGCCCAATACCAGACTCTCATCACCTCCCAACACGGGGGTTAAGAATGCCTCCCACCACCACTTGTTGATGTAATACACCACACGCTCTGTTTGCACTCAACAGCGAGCAGGGAGGAGGGACCAGAAAGGCCTGCAGGGTGTAAAAGACCACTCACATCTCCAGGACGTTGATATGGAGATCCTTGTTCCAATTCCATATCCAGGTACCCTGGGTTTGGTGACTGGCCAGATGAGCACCCCAGACCAGATATGACTGCCAAAAGAATCTGATGGGGGTTGAAATCTGAAAGGAGACTCCCCGAAGGAAGTTTGCTGGATCCAGCCACCACAACAGAATGCTCCGGACTGGGTCAGAAACCAGGACCAACATGGTCCACTGAGGGACTCGCATGTGCAAGTGGGCCAGAGGAACCATGGCAACTGCTGCTGCCATACGGCCCAGATGGTGCAGGAAAACCCTGGCGGGGACCTGTCGACTGAAGGAAACCAAACAGGCCTGCTCCATCAGTCACTCCACCCTGTCCATGGGCAAAAAGGCCTTGCCCTGGGTAGTGTCCAGGATTGCTCCTATGTATTGAAGGCACTGGCAAGGAGAGAGGCAGGACTTCGGTAGATTAATGGTGATCCCAAGGTCTGTAACAGACAAAAGGTGCAGTCTAGAGTATGAACCAGGCGGTCCCTGGAGGGGGCTGTTAGCAGCCAATCAGCCAGGTAAGGGAACACGTAGAAGCCCTGCCTCCTCAGTACCGCCATGACCGCCAAGCACTTGGTAAACACCTTGGGGCCAAAGAGAGACCAAAAGGAGGGCCCAGAATTTATTTATTAAGTTTCTGTTGACCAGGTAAGTGCACCAGACAGCATAGCTGCCTATTTTTAGGCACGACCCAGGAGGTTACATACAATAGGTGGGAAAACAACAGTGAATACAAAGGATAAATCATGTGACAACAAGCAGTACAATTAGCCTAAATCACATAGTCAGGTAACAACAAACTGAAGCCAGAGTCAGGCATGGAGTGGTACAAACACAACACAGTACACTGGCATAGGCAAAGATTTGACAGATCAAAGCCCCTGTATATGACATTAACAACATTGTACAAATAGAGTGTAAGTGCGAGGGAAAAGGTTCAGGTAATGCTCAATGGAGCCTGAAAATGGAGACGGAGGAAGCGATGGTGAGTGGGAAAGATGTGAATGTGCAGGCAAGCATCCTGCATATCCAGAGAACAGAGCCTATCCCACTGATGCAAAAGGGGTAACTCCCTGGAGAGTGACCATCCGGAAGCGTTTGTACTCTATGTACAAATTCAGATGGCTCAGGTCCAGAATAGGCTGACGGTGCCTGGGTCTTTCTGGGAACAAGGAAGAAGCAGGAGTAAAACCCCTTCCCCACTGAGCCGAAGGGATGGGCTCTATGGCTCTTTTTTGTAGGACAGCCTGAATTTCCTCCCAAATGAGGGACAGATGGGCCAGGGGGTAAGAGAAATTTAATGGAGGATTTTCTGGAGGCCATTGTAGAAACTCCAGTGTTTGCCTGTGCTCTATGATCTGGAGCACCCAATTGTCTGTGGTCATTCCCCGCCACCCAAGTGGAAGGAGAACCGACCCCCGACCGCCTCCTCAAGAGTCTCGGCTGGAGGAGGTTGGGGGGTGGCGCTGGCAGGGTGACTGCAGGTGCTCGAGGGGCTCTGGCAGCAGCAGTTACAGGGGCCGCTGTGGCGTTTCACTTCTGTCCCTTGGTAAACTGGTTTCGGGACTGCTTGCAAGTGGACCAATGAAAGGACTGATGTTGGCCCGCTCTAGGCTGAGAGTGATAGAGTGAATGAACCAACTTAAGGGCTTGCCCAGAATCCTGCAGGGTGTAAATGATGAGATTAAAAACGCATCCAGCACTCCAGATAAAATTCAGGGAGAATATTTTATTAGTACATACAAAATAATAAAAGTTACTTACTACTTTAAGCACAAAAAAATGTATTCAATGTGAAATACAGGTTCCAAAGAAACCCCGTTCCAGCCTCAGCGCTTCGGGGCAATGCTACCCCTTCATCAGGAAGGTGTAAATGATGTCCTGAACATCACCCCAAAAGGACAGAGCCACAGAATGGCTTCCAAGATGCTGGCTTGCACATCTGAGGCAAAGCTGGAGACCCAGAGCCAAGAATGGTGCCAGAGACAGACCCCAGCAACCGCTCTGCACCTAGAGGCATCCAATGCATCATAAGCAGCCCGGAGAACAGTTTCCAACGTCTGAGTCTGACTTCAAGAGTTCGGTGAGCTGCGTCTTGGTGGGGTCTTCAAAAAATGCCTGCACTAGCTCCTTGGCCTGGTCCCAGAGAACTTTCTGATACTGGACCATATGGGCCCAGGAATTAATGGTCCTGATAGCCAGGGTAGCAGACCTGATCACGTGCTTACCCAGGTGGTCTGGCTGTCAAGACTCCCTGTCTGGGGGAAGAGCGGGCACTAAGGTGCTTGGGCTTTCTGATACAGTCATGTGCTGCATTTATGACCACAGAATCAACCTTGGGGTGACTCCCTAAGATGGGTTTACCAACAAGGGCATAGTAAAGGTGGTCTGCCTTCTTGGGCAACAGAAGGGTGGAACAGGAGTGATTCCATGCCACCTTTGTGACATCCTCGTAGGAGTCAATCATGGGTGGCATGACCACCGGGATGGTGTCCCGCTGCCTTAACTATATGGCCAGGCGACGACGCTCTGTGTCCTGCTCTTCCATTTCCCAGCCCATAATGGACTGGATGTGGCGCATGACATCCATAAACACTGGATCATTAGCGGGGGATTTAGGGACCTCCCTAGGAGGGTCCTCGCCATCCGAAAACTCCCGGCGAGGAGGAAGACCCAAAGCAGTCCGAATCACTCATTGGTTTCACCATCGTGCCAGATGCTGGTGGCATACGCTCATCCTAGCGATGGTCAGAGCTGATGCTGGGTCAAGACCAGGAAGGCTCCATCATTCGGGGTTCACTAGGGCCAGCCCAGCCTTGATCCTGTGGTAGTAGGTCCCAGGGCCAATGCTGGGGGATGCCAGAGGCACCTCTTGAGGAGCGGGGGCGGGGGGGGTCTTCCAATGGATAAAGGACCACCACGCTGAAAACAGTGCATTATAATCCACCGGTGGTGGGAGATTATACACTGGTGGGTAGGAATAGGAAGGTGCTGGGTATAGTTACAACAGCGGTGGGGCCGGCGTTGGGTACTCAAGGATAGGGCCACCCAGTGCCAGCTAAGGATCCAGCATCGGGACAGCAGGCGTCAACTGCAGCATGTGTAATGCTGGTGTTGAGCCCACAGGCTGGGACAGCGGCAGTACTGGCGGCAGCCCAGTGGGAAATATCCGAAATCGTCCGGGGGGCCAGGTCCACCAGCGTAGGCCTAGCCGGAAAAGCAGGCACCTAAAAGTGGCTCTCCAGAGTTTTTAGACATTTGAGTGGCACGACTGAATTTCTGGAAAACCTGGCAGGCTTCATTGTCATGGCTGGGGCCTAAGCAAAAGGGACACACAGAGTGGCCATCTTTTTTAGGAATCTGTTTGCCACAGGCACACTTAGTAGAACAGTTGGAAGACGAGGCTGGTGGGGAAAACTTGTCGACGAAAACAACGAAAATTCAATGTTTAACACTGAAGAAAAAGGAAAATAAAGCATGGGTAATGGCAGTCGACTGTAGCCGCAGCGTCCGTAAAGGTCGAACATGTGCAGATTGATGGCAGGAAAAGAACTGAGATAGGTGTGTGTGGACCCGCCCGCCTTTATAGGATAGGCTGACGTCAGCGGTGGGCGGTCCCCTGTGGTAGACTGCTAGCTAGAAGTTTTCTGTGTGGTCCTGGTGCCTGACGGTTTAGTCCTATCGGTGTGGCCTGCTACAAGAACCTTTCTCGAAGTAAGATCTAACATTAGTTTTAGGCAGTATCCATACAAAGCAAAAGTAAATGGTAGACAACAGGACTCCTTCAAATCTCAGATTCAACCATTTCACACTTGCATCTCTTCTATTTGAGTTAAGTTTTACTGTGAAGATATTTAGAAAAATAAGTAGTACTGCACTGTAACTGGCAAGTACTAATAAGGAAGAAACAATTACTCACCGTGATAATGAGGTTTTCTAATGTGTCCAATAGTGAGCCAATAAAAACTGCATCTCCAGCCAGAGATGTTGCCTCAGAGAATTTGGAATGGTGATGACAGAATCACAACTCCGCTCAAATGTTGCTGTATACTGTTGTCTCTAGTGTTCTAACATCAGACTTGTGTAGAAGAGCAGATCAGAGCAGTGCTAATTTATCTAAAATATTAGGTGTTAGCTAAAAATCTAAACAGCTAAAAAAAGCAGTCAACTTTTTAAGTTAAATAAAAAAATTCTAGAAACATTATTCAAATATGAACTCTGGAAACATATTTAAATGCTCAGGCAGAAATGAAGAAATAGGTATTTAAAATCTATTTTTGGGAGTTGGGGGGGGCGCCCACATGCTCTGGAGTCTGAGCAGTGAAGTCGCTCTGCACTTCAACTCCTTGGATTAAAAAGTTAACACTTTGCAAGCAACATTTTTTAACAATGAAAACCTGGAAAGTTTTACCAATTTAGAAAGAGTTGGACTTGGGCTACAATATGATAAAACCACATCGTAACCAGCATGCGACAGGGTTGGGTAAGACTCTCCCGTCCCATTTGTTACTCAGATCTAAAAGCAAGAATCTATTTTGTCCTCTCCTATTCTGCCACTTGTCTGTTGCCTGTCTGGATTGAGCAATCATTTTTTTCTCGCGGCACCTAGGAAATGGCAACTCCGTTGGTCCCACAATTTTCCCGTCATCTCCCTTCCTAGTCTTTTTCTCCACTTGTTTCTCTGTAGTTAAAATATATATGTGAATCTTTATGTGAAACTGGGATCCCTTAATTATATTGTTGGAATGATTGCAGAAAACTATTTGGGTTTATTAGAAAAAGTAAAACTGGAACACGGGTTGACCTTGGTATGTATTTTGGCCTCCTCAAGCTTGTTTACAGAACTGTCAACAGAAGACTAGCTCTGTGACAGAAAGTTCCGTTTTGCTGCACCTATTAAGACCAGATGTGCTCTTCAGGCTGGTCACAGGAACGAACGTCAGAGGGAGAATCAACCCCCAACCGCTTCCCCCAAGGCCTCTGCTTGGGGGTCGGGCAAGGAGTTAGGCAGAGGATCCGGGGATGGGCAGAGTGGCTGTGGGTGCTCTGGGGGCCCTGCTAGTGGGGTGTTTGCCTTGCGCTTAAAAGGGTCCTTTCAGCTGCTGGCCCTAGGAGGGCTGATGAGAAGACCGATGAAACGACTGACGTTGGGAAGGCCGAGGTTGGGATCGGTAGAGGGAAAGCACTAACCTCAAGGCCTTAGATTCTTGGAGGTGGGAGATAACCTGGGCATCTCCCCCAAACAAGACCAAACCCCGATAAAGGTGCATCCATTATTTTGGCCTGATCATCATGTGCAAAGCCAGACACCCTAAGCCATGAATGGCAGGCAAAGGCAGATCCTTGCCACTGTCCCACACCCAGAGGAGTCAACAGTGTCATATGCTGCCCATAGAACATGGTTGCCCACATCTGACCCAGATTTAAGGAGTTGGGCCAACTGTGTCTTAGTACAGTCCCCAGGGAAGGTTTGACCAGATCCGCCTGATCCCAGACGGCATTCTGGTACTGCACCATGTGGGCCAGGTAGCCAAGTTCCCAAAGGGCCAGTGTGGCCGAGGCAAACATCCGATTGCCCAGCTGGTCCAGTCAGCTGAACTCCTTTTGTCAGGGGGGTTGATACTGAAATGTTTGAACTTCTTAGTACAGTCATCGGCAGTGTTCATGACCACCGAGTCTGCTGTGGGGTGCTCACCAAAGAAGGGCTTGCTCACCTGCGCATGATAAAGGTGATCCGCCTTCTTGGCCAAAGCCGGGGAGGAAGAGGGGTGGTTCCACACCGCCTTAGTAACATCGTTGTAAGAATCAATAAGAGGAGGCACCACCAAAGGGAGGGTCTCATTTTTCCAGCGGTAAATAGCCAGATGACGGCGCTCTGGGTCAAGCTCCTCAAGTTTCCAACCCCTTGAAGGACTGGATATGAAGTAGAACATCAAGGAAAGAGGGATCATCAGGGAGAGAGTTAGGGGTCTCCTTAGGAAGCTCGTGACCATCAAAGGAGTCCCTCAAGTCCTCAGACGATTCTGAGGAGGGAGAGGAAGAGTTGTCCCCTGACTGATCACCATCAGGAACCGGCATTTGAGAGCGATGTTCATCCAATCGCTGGTCAGAGCTCCCCGTGCATCCCCCAGCAGATCCTGTGGTACAGGGATTGCTAGGTCCTGCCTGGTCTAGGTCCTGAGGAGGGGATCCCAGGGAGGACGAGAAAGAGGGTCACCTGGGAGCGTCCTTGTTCTGCATGAAGGACCACCAGGAAATAAACAGAGCATTGCAATCCACTGGTGGAGGAGTATAGGGTGGATAGGGATACTGAGGAGGAGAGTACGATGGTGGAGGGGCCAACTTAGGGTACTTTGGTGTAGATCCAACAGGCATCGGCAGAGGATCCCTAGGACAGCCAGCAGGCATTGGTTGTGGTGTGGGCTGAGGCGATGACAGCAGATGGCCCCAAAAGTGAGGCTGGCACTTGCAGGGAAGAATTCACCCGAGACAGGGGCAGAGGTGTCACCTGTGTGGAAAAAGAGGCGTGCGCTTGCTCTGGTCGATGCCTGGAAGGACTAGCACCGGCCCCGGAGTCAGCAGCCAATGAAGGCAATGCCTTGACGGGGGGGCCGGGCGCCACGACCCACCACCAGAGGTTCCAACCCTGGTCAAGCCACCTGGATGAGGACCTCTGGGAGCTAAGAGCCTGAGAGTTAGGGGCTGGGAAGAAGGGGATTAAGTCCGCTGCCCTGAAATGGAAATGAAGGCGTACGGCTGCACCACTGGCAGCCTGGGAGGAGTAAGGGCTGCCAATCCCCCATGGAAGAAAGACCCAGAGGCAGACACCGGTCTATTCGGCGACCGCAAGCAAGAGGATAACCGAGGACGTTCCCAGTGCTTATGCTTCCCACTCTACTTCTTCCAGGAAAAAGAAGATGCCTCGGAAGACTGAGTAGGAGGAGTAGAAGAGCTCCTAAAGCTCCTTCTCCATCGTGGCTAGTTTCTGCTTCAGCAGACAGCTTTCCAAAGTCTTCAAGTGGTGTCTGTGTGTGGTCTTGCTGAAGTCCTTGCAGTGCTGGCAGGCCTCAGTGTCAAGGTTGGGGCCTAAGCAGAGCAGGCAGGAAGACAGACAGTCTTTGGCAGGCATCTGCTTGCCATAGGCACTTTTGAGGTTTGTTTATCCAATAAAGAATAAAAATAAATCATCATGGGTTTTTATTTTGCAGTTGGGGAAAACGAGACAGTGATGGTCTCAAGACCTCTGAACAGTTATGCTGACCAGAGGACTCTCACGCTTCTGCCGCTGACATCAGTCTTTGAATGACGTCAACGGCAAACGGCGTTCAGCTGAGATAATGGAAAAAAAGCGAAGACTTTTTCAGTGACCTGTATGTCACTGACAACTACTTGTTTAGTGAGATGTGTGGAAAATAAACACAAGGGACAACATAGGGTGGTATAATCAATATTTTATTTGAAAAACAAACCCAAACCAGATCGAATTACACTAGAAGTCCACAGGCTATTATCAAATCTCAAGTCAGAGAGCTCCCATGACGACACATTAGAACCCAGGTTTCTCAAACTAGGGGCAGCAGCACTTGTCGCACCTGTCTGATCTTCTAAACAGATCCATCCTTTCTGGTGAGGTGCCAAGTCTTTGAAAGTGGTTGTGGTGGTCCCTCCACAAGGGGGGCGCCACGATGTGAAAATTATAGGACTATTTCAATTCTTTGACCCCTTGGCTAAGATCCTGAAGCGGATCCCATACAATCAGCTATAATCCTACCTAGACTTGCATCATCTTCTCACAGACTGCCAGCATGACTTCAGGAAGAGCCACGGTACTACCACAGCCCTTGTCAAAGTCTCGATTGACATTCTTAATGCAAGCAATGAAGGACTATTAACTGGTGAAGTGTTCGTCGACTTGACTAAGGCCATCAATCTAGTCAACCACCACCTTCTGCTTGGTAAATTGCATCAATTAGGCCTAGATCACCTAGCACTTACATAGTTCCACGACTATCTCACTGGCAGATCGCAAAGGGTAAAATGATCTGGTTCACTCTCCTCTTCAAGGCCCATCTCACACGGTGTACCCCAAGGTTTTATTCTTGGCCTGATATTATTCTCGCTTTTTATAAACGAGCTCCCAACCTTCTGTGGCAGTGTGTCTGTGCAATTACATGCTGATGATGCAATCTTATACTATTCATCTAACACTACAAACTGGCTTAACCAAAGCCTTAATTCTGATTTCAGTATGCTTGAGACCTGGTTCTCCAACAATCACCTAATTCTAAACTTGAAAAAAAGCTAGCTATTCACAACCTATCCTCTAAACCCTCACGAAACAGCTCCAGATCAGTTCACAATCAGGTGACCCCTCAGAGGTGGTTAGTACTTTTAAATACCTTGGGGTCCAGTTAGATGCCTCCTTCTCGATGGATCATGCAACTCAGCTTACCAGAACAGTAAACCAGAAGCTTGGTCTATTTATACTGTCTCTGCCCTCTATTATTCAACACACCTGTAAAAAGATTGCTTCTACATCCCTTCTCCCTATTTTGTTCTGTGGTGCCCCACTATTACTCTCCACACAATCCTCTTCCCTTGCTCAGCTGCATCACCTCTATCGTAGTATTGGACATTTTGCCCTTGGTGCAGACTCCAGAAAACACCACTGTGAGACCCTGTATTCTCTTCAATGGCCTACCTATGACTCAAGGTTACAGTTTAACACCCTATGCCTTGTATTTAAACTTGTCAAGCTCTTTAATCCCCCTTGCCTAAGGGGAATCGTTTACAATAAAGCATCCACGCGCCTGCTTAGATCTACTTCCCTACACTTATTAGCAATCCAGAAGATGCACCGTTTATCAGGTAAACGCGCACTCACCTTCTCAGCTACCACTGCTTGGAATTCCCTTCCCCCTAACACTCTCCTGCCCCACACTATCTTCCTTCAAAAAAGAGCTTGCCTCTTATCTACTAACCCCCCCCCGTAACTGCTTTAACGAACGCTTACTGTGTCTTTAATGCCCAGTCTATGTTACTCCTGTATATGTATCTTGTAATCCACTAGTTCTTGTGTTCCTGCTATGTATATATTGTATAATATTAGTGTTCTGTTTAACTGTATTATATTGCCTGATCTGTTTTAAGTTGCATATCTTGCTTCCCACTGTATTTACCTGAAACATTGTTAAATATCACTGTATCCTGTATATTATTATTGTATTTATCAATTGTATTGTGTTCATTATCTCCCGGGTCGTCACTGAAAAAGGGACTGCATGGTCTCAGTGGACTTACCCGGTTACCAAAATTCTAATAAATAAATAAATACAGATTCCATCATTGCCACTGATTATAGATCATTTCCCAATTTTCTGCATTTGGAGCCACAAGGCTGCTCCCTCCCCTCTACAGCTCTATGTCACCTTTACCAATTTCGCTAACCTGGATGTAGAGGCATTTCTATATGATGTCTTCAGAATAAACTGGTCTGGAATTTATCACTCCTGTGATGTTGATTTTTCTTTGATGAATTCCTGGCTGTTCAGTGCAAGCATGCCCCTAAGGTAATCTGGAGGGTTAAGGGCAACAAACAAGATGGCTTCACAAAGACCTACTGGCTAATCTGCGGCAAGGGACAAATGCTGGAAGAAGTACAAACCGTCAGAGCTTCAAGCCGACTATACTACCTACAGAGCCCTTCGGAACTCCTGTAAAATAAACAGGTCAGAACAGCTAAGAGAGTCTACTGTAAAGACTTACTAAGCTCTGCTGGGGACCCCAGGAAATTCTGGGCTCACGTCAAGTCCTTTCTCAGGGCTCTTCAGTCATCTACCCCTAGTGACATGATATTAAATGGTGTACACTGTAATGACCCAAACACCATAGCAAATTCTTTCAATCAAATGTTCTCGGATCTGTCTCAGCATAACTCTTCCTTCACGTCATCTCAAACAGCTCCCCTGTCTTCTCCTACTCCTCAGTCAGCTACCCCCAGCTCTCCTTCCAGTCTGCTGCCTAACAATCCCCCATTCCTTTTCAAGGCAATTTCAAGGATTGAGGTCTTAAAGCTACTGCAGACAGTCTCTGACAACACCAGCTCTGGCTCAGATACCCTTGAGCCTCTGCTCCCGAAACTAGCGGCACATTTTACTGCCTCCCCTCTGGCTAAAATCATCACATTGTCTCTCTCCTACAGCCAAGTTCCTGACCTCTGGAAAACTGCCTGTGTAACGCCTCTTTTTAAAAAGGCGAACCAAAAGAGATCACTAACTATAGGCCCACTGCCATTCTATCGGTCTTAAGTAAAATTCTAGAAAAACTAGTTGCAACTCAAACTACTGACTACCTAACAAAGTATAACCTTCTCTCGGACACTCCACATGGTTTCCGGAAAGGTCATAGTACCTTCACAGCTCTTCTCAAATTCACTTCAGATACTCCTACCAACATGGACACTGATCTACTGACAGGGGCAATTTTTATAGACCTTACAAAGGCTTTTGATCTTGTTGATCACCCACTTCCCTCCACTCTTTGCAATTTGAGCTTTTCACCCTCAGTTGTTGACTGGTACTGAAGCTAACTAATCATGAAATTTAACTCCTTATCTGATAGAGCTATTGTCAACATTAGGTCCCCAGGGCTCCATCCTGGGACCCCTTCTTTTCTCACTTTTTATCAATAATGTAGCTGAGGTTCTTCATTCATGCTCATCTATTCTCTACGCGGATGATCTCATACTGTATTCAAGCTCCAACAATACTGCCAATATAAATGCATCCCTTTCCTCCGACTTCACTAATGTACAAAACTGGCTGTCTGCCCATAAGCTTGCACTCAATGCTAAGAAAACACAAGCTATGCTATTTGGATCTGCCCCAAGCTCAGGGTATGTCAAACTTCCCTGCTGGTACAAGACTCAGGTGGCACAAACAGTGTGTGTAACATCGTTTAAGCTCCTGGGTGTTCTTCTGAACCAATACGGATTTCAATTCATATATACAGTCCACTTGCAAAGCAGTGCATGCAAAACTGGGAGTCGCTTATAAGACAAACTTTATGCTAACTCCTCTACTAAGCTGGCCTTTGCCAGAGGCATCCTTCTCACTGTCCTCACAAATACTGCTGCCACCACTGCTGCTGCACATAAACCACCCTCCATAAATGGGACGAATATATAATAATATCCACGGGTACGCCATCACTCGGCTTAAGCACCACTGACAACTTTACAGAGACCTGGGCTGGCTCTCCTCCTCTGCCTGCCGACAATACTCTCTTGGCTCCCTAACTGACTTGGTAATCAGAAGTCAAACTCCTTCAACGCTCACCGTGATGCTTGTACCTCAAACTTCCTCCTACGGACCGAGATCGGTAGATAAGTCTCTACTTAATGTGCCTAGATGTTATACGTCCAACAGCTCTGGTGCTTTTTCTCACGCTGCCCCCAAGCTCTGGAACTCCTTTTCCCTAGCACTTTGACAAGCAGGATCAAATGAGTGTTTTAAAAAAGGCTACGCATCATCTATCTCTTGCAGACTCCTGCACTTGTTTTGATCCTACTTAAATCCCTCAACCCACAGCTACTTCCTGCCATACTATCCACTATCCCACTCCCCTAGCACTCACTCAACCTTCCTATCTGCTTAGTGGGCTAATCTTGCCTCCCCTCTTAAAACGGAGTCTTGCCTTGTAGGTCATGATGGTGCATCCTGCCCAGCCAGGAACTTGCCCTCGCCTTGCTGTGCTGACTCATGAATGGCTTCATTGCTGTGACCAATTTTAACCAATATTCATTATTACCTTGTTGGGGTATTTCTCCTTTACTGTGCAACTTATTTACCCTATGTGAATTCTGATGCCATGTTATATTTGGCTGAATGTATAATTTTTACTATTTGACCTGTGCTATATGTAATTTTCTTATACTAATGCTATGTATCTGTTTATGATTGTTGTGCTCTCCTGGGTCGTGCCTGAAAATAGTAATTTCATGGCTAGTGCACTTACCCGATCAACAAAAAGTAAATAAAGTCACACACCAGTAAGCAGCAATTCCTACTACTCAAATTTGTTGATAAACAGTATGCTGCAACGACTAACACAGTGGGTTAGCGGAGGGGACAAAAGTTTTAATGTGGTCACAGCATCAGAATAGTGAGTCAACAAATAAGAGTTTCTTTGCCTAAGGTAGTGGTCGTGGGAGCGATTTACAACAACTTTGAGCACTTCGCAGAATGTGTAGTCTTTCTTCTTACCAGTTGTAAATGTCTGCATATTTGTAACCACTCTGATGGCACAAGGTCCTATAGTTAGTGTGTACCTTCTAGTTAAGAAAGTTTGTTCAGACAGGGTATAACTGTGCTTTGCTTATGTGCCAAGTGGTTTGACAGCACACTGTTAATGTATATGCCTTGAAAGTTCAACAAAATTAACCACAAAATAAAAATAAAAGTTGTTTCCATTGGGGGGTTCGCTAAAGAGGCTACAAATTAATCTGCTGAACCTACATGTTGACATATTTATGACACCTACAGCCCACATGGGTGGAGGATTACAAAAAAGAGCCATGAGCTCCTGGACTACAATTCTACGGCCTGTGTAAGTAATTTTTATGTATAATGGAGGTGGTAGCCTGTTCATTTAGGGTATTATCAAGGGATGCTGTTAATGCCTGCATAAAATCAGACGCAACATCTGTGTGGACAACATTACCTCTACAATTCCTTACACAAGAATACGGGGTCTCCACCACCCACCGCGGGGCAAGCAGGGGTATGCAGTGAAGCCCCAGGTGGGAACCGGAGTGGTCTGGACGGCAGCCGGAGGTGGTGGATGCCTGACGTGGATGGCAGACCAGGGGCCAAGGAAGAAAATTACCAACAAAAAAATAAAATATAAGTTAAACAAACAAAAACAACTATTAAATAAATAGTTACTCTCTTACTGATTAGGTTCTAGAAGAGAAGGCTGAGATGGAACTGTATTCGCTCACTACTGTACCCATCAGAAGAAACATTATATTGTGAGTGATTTCTTCTAACAACATGAGTTCAAGAGTGATGCCATACAAAAACTAGACCACACAACAGTACCTTGGGAAGCTGTGACATCTGGAACCTATTTAGGAAAAAAGATTCTGTAAGACAGCAGTCTCAGACTTTGCATCTCTTCTGGCCAGAATGTTTAAACAAAAGTGCTTCGTAAATGTGTGAATGGTTTTCCAGGTATCTGGTTTGTAGACGTCTGCAAATGGAATGCCCCTTGAGGTGGTCAATGAGGCTGCAGTGGCCCTTGTGGAATGTGCTCTGAAACCTAAGGGGGCTGCTTGCAAACTTTCTCATAAAAGAACTGGATGCAAGAGACCAGCCAGCATAAGATGGTCTTTCTTGCTACAGGTTTACCTTACCAGTCTCACCATAAGTGACAAATAGCCGTCTGCTGTTTGTCCCAATGTCCTCTGTTCTTTCAGTACAGTAGCTAAGTGATCTCTTGATAGCCAAGCAGCAACAGTTTCTGTTCTGCTGAACTAGAATGTGTTTGGAATAGTACAAGTAAAAATCACTGCAATTACAGAAGTTCTATGGAGGCGTTAAGCCCGACCGCTGCACAGATCGGGCTTCACCTCTCCGATCCCCCTGCAAACACCATCAAAAATAAACAGATTAAATACCTGATAGCATATAAAATCAATATCAGCTCCAGTACAGCCAGCATTTTAACAATGGCACTCCTCCACCCCCTGGGATCTCACGGGTAATACCATGAGACGACGCAGCATTGCCCCTGCCACTATACTGCCCTTATGTGTGGAAATAAAAGTATATGTATATTTTGGAAGCCCAGTGCCATTCTTATTGAATTTGCCTAAATCCCATGAGTATACCATGTATAATAGAATTTTCGGTTTGTAAATTCTGGCGCTGAATCAGGAGGAGTGGGCCATCCATCGATCTGAGTAGACCCAGGAATGTTCGTCTATGAACCTGAAGGCAATCACAAGGGCAGTTTGGCCACACTGTCCCTCAATTATAACACTATCTGTTACAGTGGTTGGGAGAGTTGCCTCTTTACAGGGGGTGAACATCAGTAAATCTGAGCCCCCATGAAATTCTTAATTCGACAATCAAGTAGAGGTACCCACATTTCTCACCTCCTCTGATGTAATGGTTTTGTTAATGGCTTGTAGTTCTGGCTCCATGAAGCACTTCATTTAAGTGGTGTGGCCATGTTGAAGATGCAGCCTGCATTTTTCTCTGCCTCCCTGCTCGGAACCATGCAGTAAGCGATAAGTTGTGCTCCAACGTTTCCATTTGAGTTCAGGATATTGCAGGCCCAGTTTTCTTAAGGTTGGTGCTGCTTCACATAGAGATTCAAAGGGCCATGGTCACCTTTCAGTGTGTACCCATAATCTGGACAGATAATTGAGCTGAATTTTAATATTTTTATCCTTGGCTTGTTTGACTGTGTCTCTTTGCTCTACTTTTCATTCAAAATGTCTGAAAAGTCCTGACCAAAAAATATACGTTTGCCATCCACACTTAATTCTTTGTGCTTCCACGCTGTTTGGAGAATTAACTGGCATTTTTGATCATCCTGTCTATAATCAACCATGGCCTTGCCTTTTGATTGGTGGGTTTCTGAACAAGCGATCATGCGCCCTTTCAATCAACAGCATGACCTCATTTGGGATCTTTAGCACCGACCACAGCAAGTGTAAAACAAAAGCCTCTACCGATTCAAATGACCTCTCCATATCCTCTGGTGCTCCATGAATGCAAAAAATTATTCCATCTTGCTCTACTCTCCTGGTCATCAATATTCACTTGCAGTTCACGTTCTCTGGTGAACAAATACAGGATCGCTCTATTGCGTCTGCTCACGATGACCATAATCTCTTCTGCTGCTTGTTCGTTGGCTATAGTTCTTTTATCCATCCCTTTAGATCAGCCCGTAAATCTGCCACGATGTCTCCACTCTGTGGATGGCTTTAAAGGAGAACTGAACCTGCCAAAAGGGGTGAAAACATATAATGGGCATAACCGGTGCCCACATTCGACTGCCCACCCCATACCCAAGTAGAAGTTCTGAGAGGGGCAGGCTGGGGGGGAGGTCATAATATAGCAAGACTCCATTAGAAGAAACAACATTACTAAGGTGAGTAATTTTTTCTTCAAACAACATGAAGTCTTGCTATATTATGACAATTGCAGAATACACAGCAGTACCTCCATGGAGGAGGGACAGAACCTACTTAGGGAATAGGCTCTGAAGCACGGCATATAGAAACTTCCTTCCCAATCTAGGAGAAAGGCATCCAGAGGGACTGAGCCCATCACTGGGGCCTGCAACAAAAAATGGAAGTTGATGATTGTCTGGGGCTGCAAAAGGTTCTATCTGAGGGGTGCCCCACTGGCAAAAACTATCCCCAGTACTGGGGATCCAGTGACCATTCGTGATGGCCCTGGGAAATCCTGCTGAGAGCATCTGCCAGACATTGTCCTTCCTGGCAGGTGAACTGCTATGAGGGAGGTGTTCAGGGAATAAGCCAGAGACCACAACTTCATTGCCTCGGTGCACAAGGCTGAAGACCGAGTGCCCCCTTGTTTGTTGATGTACCACATTGTAGTAGTGTTGTCTGTTCTGACCTGTACCACTTTGTTCTGAACAGACGCAGAAAAAACCTGAAGTGCTAGAAAAACAGCTCTGAGTTCCAACAGATTGATGTGGAGCAGAGATTCTTGAGGGGACCACAATCCCTGGGTGGAGAGGTCGCCCATGTGAGCTCCCCATCCCAAAAGGGACGCATCTGTAGTAAGGGTCAAGGAGTGAGATAGAGGAATGAAAGGAACCCCTTGTCTCAGATTGCTCAGATCCTGCCACCACTGAAGGGCCTGGATCAGGGTTCAAGTTGCTAGGATCAACTTGGAAAAGGGATCTCTTCTTTGAGACCAAAAGGCTCTCAAATGGAACTGAATGTCCCTCATCTGAAATCTTGCTCCTTGCACTACAGCTGTGGAAGCAGCCATGTGTCCTAGGAGCTGTAGAAAATGCCTTGCTGGTCGAGAGACCTGCAGGGTGAAGGAGGAGGCCAGGGCCACCAGGGTCCTTACCCTTTCTAGGGGAAGGAAGGCTCTGGCCTGCTTTGTGTTCAGTTCTGCGCCTATGAAGGTGAGTATCTGGACAGGTTCTAAAACTGACTTTGGAAGATTGAGAAGAAAGCCTAGAGAGGTAAGCAGCTGTTGCGTAATCTGCAGGTGTGATTTGACCTGGACTGAGACTGACCCACAATGAGCCAGTCGTCTAGGTAGGAAAGATGGCAATCTTTTGCCTTCTTAAATGAGCAACTGCTACGCCAGGCATTTTGTGAATACCCTTGGGGCAGAGGTAAGGCCGAAGGGCATTGCTCTGAACTGATAATGGCCTGACGGCAGTTTGAATCTGAGGTACTTTCGGTGGCAGCTTCTGATAAGAACATGGAAGTAGGCATCCTTGAGGTCCAGGGAAGCTAGCCGGTCCCCTGGCCTTAGGGAGGGTAAAATCATTCCCAGAGTCACCATTTTGAATTTTGGTTTTAAAAGGTGCTTGTTCAGATATCTTAGGTCCAGGATGGGCCGCCATTCTCCTGTCTTTTTTGGGGTAAGGAAGTACCTGGAGTACAGTCCCTTGCCCTGGTGTAGGGGAGAAACCCTTTCTACAGCTCTGAGAGCCAGGAGGGTTGAGACTTCTGTTTCCAAAGCAAGAGTCTCTAGAGGATTTGCAGGTGGAAAAGATCTGATTCTCATCTTTGGAAATTTTTTGAAGCTGAGAACCAGACCCTGGCTTACTACTTCCAGGACCCACTTGTCTGATGTTAAAGACTCCCAGTCCTGGACGAAGTAAGCCAGCCTGCCCCCTACAGGTAATGGAGAACCGGCCCTGGGCATCCCATCAGGGTGCCTGTTTGGCAGGGGCTTTAGGCAGAGGGGTGGGAGCAGGCCTGCTTGTACCCCATCTACCTCTCCCTCTGAAGAACCCCCTCTGAGCATAAGCTGAAGAGGAGGCCTGGGCTTTGGTAAAAGGCCTGTGAAAAGGCCTGCCTCCTACCCTGGGGGGCTGCCTCTGAGGAGTGGCTTGCCTTTCCTTGGCTTGTGCACTCCTATAAGTGGTTCTATATTCATCCATTTTCTTCATATAATTCTCTGTCTGCTCCCCAAACAGAGAATTTCCCACCACAGGAAAATCCATGGCCTTAGCCTGGGTATCCTGTGACAGACTAGTACACCTGAGCCAAGCCAATCTACGAAAAGCCACAGATGTAGCCATGACTCTTGAGGATACATCATTAGAATCCACGGCAGCATGGAACTGCACCTTAGATGCATCAATACCATCAGCAGCCACCTGTTCCAGCTCTTTGGCAAGCTGGCCAGGGGCCTGTTTGGCTAAAGCCATGACAGTATCCCATCTGGATTTCTGGTATCTTGCAACATAGGCCATATAATTTGCCTGTCTGAGTCCCAAGGACGCTGCCATGTATTGTTTTTTAGCCATGGCATCAATCTTCCTGGAGTCCTTGTCAGGTGGATGTGAAGCCAGGGGAATATTAGCCTTATTACAGGCTGCAGCCTGAACTACCCCAACATGGCTGCATTGCTGTGAAAGAAGCTCTGCATCAGGACCTGACAAGGTGTACCTCCTGTCCATCTTTTTATCCACAGGAGGCACAGAATTAGGAGCTTTTAAAATTTTTATTGTTTGTTTCCTAAAGGATTTATGTAAAGGAATAGACAATCTCCTGGACTCTGGGATATCCATCATCTCCACAAAGTCAGGCTCCTCTTGCTCATCCACAGCTTCCTCCAAAGGGAGCTGAAGGGTTTCAGCAACTCTTTTATAAAACAGAAAATGAGAAGGGGACTCAGAAAGCCTAGGGGGAGACTCTCCTAAAGGTCTGTCTGGGGAGATGTCCGGTTCAATGGGCACATCCAGACTTTCAAAATCACATTAACACTGTTCATAATCATCCTCCCCCTCCTCTGGTTCATAAAACTCCTCTATATCATATTCTTGAACGGTGGAACCAGCTGAGCCGACCTTTTGCCAGATAGTGGCGGTTCGACGGAACCGGGAAAGTGACTGGACAATTTGGATCGCTTTGCTATCTCTGCAGCAGTTGGAGAAGGAATTTTGACTCCACACCTGCTGATTTTCTAGTTCTCTTTGCTGGAACTGGCTCCTCTGAGTCAGCTTTTCGTTTGCCCGAGGAAGTCTCGCCCTGGTCAGAGGGCACTCCCTCTGGTTCAGTTGGCACCGAACCAGGCTGGCCATCCGGGTCAGCGGACTTTTTGGCCTCTCGTTCCCTGAGCCTAACAACTCTGTTATCTAGGGTAGCTGCAGGGAAATTCTTGCAAATCTGGCAGTCTGCATTGAGGTGGTCAAACCCCAGACAATAAACACATGTGGTGCGTGGGTCACCCTTGGCAAAGGCTTCCCCACAGACACTACAGTGTTGAAACCCAGTGGGCCCGTTTTTTCTTTTGGGTTTCTCAAACATAATGCCAGCCTAACCAAAAACTTGCCCTTTTCCGGCAAATGCCAGGTAAGACACCCTTATCGGTTCCCAACCATGTCACGGGTCATGGAAAAAACTGTAATGAAATCCGTTTTTTTTAGAACCGATAAGAACCGGGAACCGCACTCTAAATAGCTTTAAATGATTTTAGAAAAAGTTTTAAAGCAACCTGATCGGTTCAAACCAAACCGATAAACATTTACAAGTTCCACACAGTAATAAAACCTGTCTATTACCTACAATACCACAGACAGAGCTTGAACCGATTGGTTTGCGGTTAAAATAATTATAATTGCGGTTGAATTTAACCGAGAAAAACACTTTTAAACCGAGAAATGAACTGAGCAGTAGGAGGAATCTCCGGAGCGACTGTTCAGTGAGGCGGAGTAAAGATCTGACAGTTTCAGTTTGAAATTATGCAGACAGAGCTTTTCTAACCGAGCTCGCGCTCCAAGTTCCATGCCTGGCATTGAAGTTAACCCTTTCACCTCCGGAGCAGTTCTAAGGCTGGGACAAACTGCAATTGTCATAATATAGCAAGGGTTGTTTGAAAACTTCATTAGAAAACTCTTGGCTGCCCTCCAAACAAAGAAGGATACATCAGTTGTAACAAAGAAAACAAAAAACTTTTATTTCATGATAAAATACAGAAGCACACCCCTCACATGCCATGAGATGTCAACGTACGTTTCACGTCGCACTGACGCTTTTTCAAGACGTCATTGCTTATAACACGTCTTTCTTATATATAATCACCTTTTTAACACATAGCAGCAATTTCATCCTTTCTTAAAGGGACATTGCACCACCTAAATTTTCTTTAACTGTTTTACTGGAATATATGTTATTCTAATAAAATAATCCTATAATACTTCCTTCAAGGCCACCATGATTCTAATAATAAATATTTCAGAACCAGTTTCTTAAAAATATTGCACCAATATTGCAATATACAACCCTGGTGTGTCATATTCCACTTAGAAAACATTTTAATCTAATAGGTTTGCATGTTCCATTGTTTTTCTATTCAATTTTATGCCATGATGGCCATCTCAAAAATTCCTTCCTAAATCTGCAATTACGTTAAAAAATGAGTTTATATCTTACCACCAAACTTTATACAATTCTTTATATTTTTTTTATTCTTTTATACTTTTTTTTGTTTTCACCACAACACAAACCCTTATGGCAACGCATGGTGCTTTTATTTCGGCTCCTCCCATGGTGTCTTTTAGCCGTGTTTTTTGCTTTTTGAGTTGATGGTGTGCCGCCTGGGAAGAAGAGAGAGATTAACTGCCAAAAAAAAGAAATAAAGAAAAAGAGAACCGTGAGGAACCGCGTAACAGAAAAAAAAAAACACAGTTCCCAAGAACTGAGAGGAACTGCTTAAACCGAAATAAAAATAAATACTCAACACATTAAAATTTATGAGAAACTAAGAAATAGCTACCAGTCTCAAGAAAAACAACATTTTCTTGTCAGGAGAGAGAGCACCTCAGAGGCAGTGTTGCTCAGTCCAGCGGAGAAAATATTCTGAAGCCTCCTTTCCCTCTCACTACTCAGCATATTCCATAGCTTCAATCTGATTGGCTAATTCATAAATCTCATTACCATACATTCCGCCTCCGGGGCAGTGCTAGCTATCCAGCTGACTGCTATAGTTACTGATGCTAAAAGACTCCAGGGGTAAGAAAATAAACAGGAAGATATACGGACTGATTCAAAGTACTTGGGTAGAAACTTAGAATTAGTACTCAAAGACACCCTGTCTTTGTGAAAAACCAAATAAGGCTCCTTACACATAAGAGGCTAGAGCTCGGAAATCCTTTGAGCACAACAACTAAAAAGAGCACTTTCCACGACAGCAAGCATAACTTGGGGTTGGTTCAAAGGGAGGTAAAGTGAGTTTCTTCAACATAAAATTGAGGTCCCATGGAGGACGGGCTCAATCGGAGGTTTCAGATGCAAAATACCTCGTGAGGAAGGTATGGGGCACTTCAAGCTGGGTGACAGCTTTGCTTTAGATACGTGCAAGGTACACAGAGATGGCAGAAAGATGCACCTTGAGCAAGGAGTACCCCAAGCCAGAGTCGAGAAAGGAAAAGAAGGCACTCCAACACCTGTTTCACCAGACAGGTGAAAAGTCCCAACTGGCAAGTAGCAGCCCAGCGGGAGAAACGCTCCCTTCATAGGAGCAAGTGGCTCCTGGTGGAGGGCCTCTTAGCAGCCACCAGGACTGCTGCAACCCTAGATGACACTCCAAAGTGGGCAACAGCTAAGTCTATAGAAGCCACGCATGGAAATGCAGGGACTTGAGGTCTGGAAGGACTAGGCTGCCCTGGTCCTGGGAGAGAAAGCTAGTGCACAGGGGCAAGGGCACTGGCGGTTCCACCGCCAGCTGTTGCAGCAATGGGAACCAAATCTGACGCAGCCAGAAGGGAGCTATGAGAATCATCTCCGCCCCTTCCAACTGGAGCTTGGAACAAAACCCTCTGTGGAAGGGGGAAGGCATACAGAAGCCTCCCCTTCCAAGAGAGGGACAATGCGTCTCGCAGTAAACTCCAGGCCTGGGATCGAGCAAGCAGAAAAGCAGCAGTTTTGCGTTGAGTGTTGGCGCAAAAAGGTCCAACTCTGGATGACTCCACCTGTCGAAGAGAGATCTTCAATCACTGAGGTTAGAAGCTCCCACTCATGAGTCCACTACCTGAAGCAGCGGAGACTGTCAGCCCAGCCATTCTGGATGCCTGGAACATGTACGGCAGAGAGCTCCAGACCATGCTTGATGGCCCAATACCAGACTCTCATCACCTCCCAACACGGGGGTAAGAATGCCTCCCCACCACCACTTGTTGATGTAATACACCACACACGTCTGTTTGCACTAACAGCGGAGCAGGGAGGAGAGGAGCCTGAAAGGCCTGCAGGGTGTAAAAGACCACTCACATCTCCAGGACGTTGATATGGAGATCCTTGTTCCAATTCCATATCCAGGTACCCTGGGTTTGGTGACTGGCCAGATGAGCACCCCAGACCAGATATGACTGCCAAAAGAATCTGATGGGGGTTGAAATCTGAAAGGAGACTCCCCGAAGGAAGTTTGCTGGATCCAGCCACCACAACAGAATGCTCCGGACTGGGTCAGAAACCAGGACCAACATGGTCCACTGAGGGACTCGCATGTGCAAGTGGGCCAGAGGAACCATGGCAACTGCTGCTGCCATACGCCCAGATGGTGCAGGAAAACCCCTGGCGGGACCTGTCGATGAAGGAAACCAAACAGGCCTGCTCCATCAGTCACTCCACCCTGTCCATGGGCAAAAGGCCTTGCCCTGGGTAGTGTCCAGGATTGCTCCTATGTATTGAAGGCACTGGCAAGGAGAGGAGGCAGGACTTCGGTAGATTAATGGTGATCCCAAGGTCTGTAACAGACAAAAGGTGCAGTCTAGAGTATGAACCAGGCGGTCCCTGGAGGGGGCTGTTAGCAGCCAATCAGCCAGGTAAGGGAACACGTAGAAGCCCTGCCTCCTCAGTACCGCCATGACCGCCAAGCACTTGGTAAACACCCTGGGGGCCAAAGAGAGACCAAAAGGGAGGGCCCAGAATTTATTTATTAAGTTTCTGTTGACCAGGTAAGTGCACCAGACAGCATAGCTGCCTATTTTTAGGCACGACCCAGGAGGTTACATACAATAGGTGGGAAAACAACAGTGAATACAAAGGATAAATCATGTGACAACAAGCAGTACAATTAGCCTAAATCACATAGTCAGGTAACAACAAACTGAAGCCAGAGTCAGGCATGGAGTGGTACAAACACAACACAGTACACTGGCATAGGCAAAGATTTGACAGATCAAAGCCCTGTATATGACATTAACAACATTGTACAAATAGAGTGTAATGCGAGGAAAAGGTTCAGGTAATGCTCAATGGAGCCTGAAAATGGAGACGGAGGAAGCGATGGTGAGTGGGAAAGATGTGAATGTGCAGGCAAGCATCCTGCATATCCAGAGAACAGAGCCTATCCCCTGATGCAAAAGGGTAACTCCCTGAGAGTGACCATCCGAGCGTTTGTACTCTATGTACAAATTCAGATGGCTCAGGTCCAGAATAGGCTGATGGTGCCTGGGTCTTTCTGGGAACAAGGAAGAAGCAGGAGTAAAACCCCTTCCCCACTGAGCCGAAGGGATGGGCTCTATGGCTCTTTTTTGTAGGACAGCCTGAATTTCCTCCCAAATGAGGGACAGATGGGCCAGGGGGTAAGAGAAATTTAATGGAGGATTTTCTGGAGGCCATTGTAGAAACTCCAGTGTTTGCCTGTGCTCTATGATCTGGAGCACCCAATTGTCTGTGGTCATTCCCCGCCACCCAAGTGGAAGGAGAACCGACCCCCGACCGCCTCCTCAAGAGTCTCGGCTGGAGGAGGTTGGGGGGTGGCGCTGGCAGGGTGACTGCAGGTGCTCGAGGGGCTCTGGCAGCAGCAGTTACAGGGGCCGCTGTGGCGTTTCACTTCGTCCCTTGGTAAACTGGTTCGGACTGCTTGCAAGTGGACCAATGAAAGGACTGATGTTGGCCCGCCTAGGCTGAGAGTGATAGAGTGAATGAACCAACTTAAGGGCTTGCCCAGAATCCTGCAGGGTGTAAATGATGAGATTAAAACGATCCAGCACTCCAGATAAAATTCAGGGAGAATATTTTATTAGTACATACAAAATAATAAAAGTTACTTACTACTTTAAGCACAAAAAAATGTATTCAATGTGAAATACAGGTTCCAAAGAAACCCCGTTCCAGCCTCAGCGCTTCGGGGCAATGCTACCCCTTCATCAGGAAGGTGTAAATGATGTCCTGAACATCACCCCAAAAAGGACAGAGCCACAGAATGCGGCTTCCAAGATGCTGGCTTGCACATCTGAGGCAAAGCTGGAGACCCAGAGCCAAGAATGGTGCCAGAGACAGACCCCAGCAACCGCTCTGCACCTAGAGGCATCCAATGCATCATAAGCAGCCCGGAGAACAGTTTCCAACGTCTGAGTCTGACTTCAAGAGTTCGGTGAGCTGCGTCTTGGTGGGGTCTTCAAAAAATGCCTGCACTAGCTCCTTGGCCTGGTCCCAGAGAACTTTCTGATACTGGACCATATGGGCCCAGGAATTAATGGTCCTGATAGCCAGGGTAGCAGACCTGATCACGTGCTTACCCAGGTGGTCTGGCTGTCAAGACTCCTGTCTGGGGAAGAGCGGGCACTAAGGTGCTTGGGCTTTCTGATACAGTCATGTGCTGCATTTATGACCACAGAATCAACCTTGGGGTGACTCCCTAAGATGGGTTTACCAACAAGGGCATAGTAAAGGTGGTCTGCCTTCTTGGGCAACAGAAGGGTGGAACAGGAGTGATTCCATGCCACCTTTGTGACATCCTCGAGGAGTCAATCATGGGTGGCATGACCACCGGGATGGTGTCCCGCTGCCTTAACTATATGGCCAGGCGACGACGCTCTGTGTCCTGCTCTTCCATTTCCCAGCCCATAATGGACTGGATGTGGCGCATGACATCCATAAACACTGGATCATTAGCGGGGGATTTAGGGACCTCCCTAGGAGGGTCCTCGCCATCCGAAAACTCCCCGGGCGAGGAGGAAGACCCAAAGCAGTCCGAATCACTCTCATTGGTTTCGCCATCTGCGTCAGATGCTGGTGGCATACGCTCATCCTAGCGATGGTCAGAGCTGATGCTGGGTCAAGACCAGGAAGGCTCCATCATTCGGGGTTCACTAGGGCCAGCCCAGCCTTGATCCTGTGGTAGTAGGTCCCAGGGCCAATGCTGGGGGATGCCAGAGGCACCTCTTGAGGAGCGGGGGGGGGGTCTTCCAATGGATAAAGGACCACCACTGAAAAACAGTGCATTATAATCCACCGTGGTGGGAGATTATACACTGGTGGGTAGGAATAGGAAGGTGCTGGGTATAGTTACAACAGCGGTGGGGCGGCGTTGGGTACTCAGGATAGGGCCACCCAGTGTAGCTAAGGATCAGCATCGGGACAGCAGGCGTCAACTGCAGCATGTGTAATGCTGGTGTTGAGCCCACAGGCTGGGACAGCGCAGTACTGGCGGCAGCCCAGTGGGAAATATCCCAAATCGTCCGGGGCCAGGTCCACTGTGCTTAGGCCGCCCAGCCGGAAAGCAGGCACCTAAAAGTGGCTCTCCAGAGTTTTTAGACATTTGAGTGGCACGACTGAATTTCTGGAAAACCTGGCAGGCTTCATTGTCATGGCTGGGGCCTAAGCAAAGGGACACACAGAGTGGCCATCTTTTAGGAATCTGTTTGCCACAGGCACACTTAGTAGAACAGTTGGAAGACGAGGCTGGTGGGGAAAACTTGTCGATGAAAACAGCGAAATTCAATGTTTAACACTGAAGAAAAGGAAAATAAAGCATGGGTAATGGCAGTCGACTGTAGCCATGGCGTCCGTAAGGTCGAACATGTGCAGATTGATGGCAGGAAAAGAACTGAGATAGGTGTGTGTGGACCCCGCCTTTTATAGGATAGGCTGACGTCAGCGGTGGGCGGTCCCCTGTGGTAGACTGCTAGCTAGAAGTTTTCTGTGTGGTCCTGGTGCCTGACGGTTTAGTCCTATCGGTGTGGCCTGCTACAAGAACCTTTCTCGAAGTAAGATCTAACATTAGTTTTAGGCAGTATCCATACAAAGCAAAAGTAAATGGTAGACAACAGGACTCCCTTCAAATCTCAGATTCAACCATTTCACACTTGCATCTCTTCTATTTGAGTTAAGTTTTACTGTGAAGATATTTAGAAAAAATAAGTAGTACTGCACTGTAACTGGCAAGTACTAATAAGGAAGAAACAATTACTCACCGTGATAATGAGGTTTTCTCTAATGTGTCCAATAGTGAGCCAATACTAAAACTGCATCTCCAGCCAGAGATGTTGCCTCAGAGAATTTGGAATGGTGATGACAGAATCACAACTCCGTTCAAATGTTGCTGTATACTGTTGCTCTCTCTAGTGTTCTAACATCAGACTTGTGTAGAAGAGCAGATCAGAGCAGTGCTAATTTATCTAAAATATTAGGTGTTAGCTAAAAATCTAAACAGCTAAAAAAAGCAGTCAACTTTTAAGTTAAATAAAAAATTCTAGAAACATTATTCAAATATGAACTCTGGAAACATATTTAAATGCTCAGGCAGAAATGAAGAAATAGGTATTTAAAATCTATTTTTGGAGTTGGGGCCCACATGCTCTGGAGTTCGAGCAGTGAAGTCGCTTGCACTTCAACTCCTTGGATTAAAAAGTTAACACTTTGCAAGCAACATTTTTAACAATGAAAACCTGGAAAGTTTTACCAATTTAGAAAGAGTTGGACTTGGGCTACAATATGATAAAACCACATCGTAACCAGCATGCGCACAGGGTTGGGTAGACTCTCCGTCCCATTTGTTACTCAGATCTAAAAGCAAGAATCTATTTTGTCCTCTCCTATTCTGCCACTTGTCTGTTGCCTGTCTGGATTGCGCAATCATTTTTTTCTCGAGGCACCTAGGAAATGGCAACTCCGTTGGTCCCACAATTTTCCCGTCATCTCCCTTCCTAGTCTTTCTTTCTCCACTTGTTTCTCTGTAGTTAAAATATATATGTGAATCTTTATGTGAAACTGGGATCCCTTAATTATATTGTTGGAATGATTGCAGAAAACTATTTGGGTTTATTAGAAAAAGTAAAACTGGAACACGGGTTGACCTTGGTATGTATTTTGGCCTCCTCAAGCTTGTTTACAGAACTGTCAACAGAAGACTAGCTCTGTGACAGAAAGTTCCGTTTTGCTGCACCTATTAAGACCAGATGTGCTCTTCAGGCTGGTCACAGGGCGACGTCAGAGGGAGAATCAACCCCCAACCGCTTCCCAAGATGCTCTGCTTGGGGGTCGAGACAGGAGTTGAGCAGAGGATCCGGGGATGGGCAGAGTGGCTGTGGGTGCTCGGGGCCCTGCTAGTGGGGTGTTTGCCTTGCGCTTAAAAGGGTCCTTTCAGCTGCTGGCCCTAGGAGGGCTGATGAGAAGACCGATGAAACGACTGACGTTGGGAAGGCCGAGGTTGGGATCGGTAGAGGGAAAGCACTAACCTCAAGGCCTTAGATTCTTGGAGGTGGGAGATAACCTGGGCATCTCCCCCAAACAAGACCAAACCCCGATAAAGGTGCATCCATTATTTTGGCCTGATCATCATGTGCAAAGCCAGACACCCTAAGCCATGAATGGCAGGCAAAGGCAGATCCTTGCCACTGTCCCACACCCAGAGGAGTCAACAGTGTCATATGCTGCCCATAGAACATGGTTGCCCACATCTGACCCAGATTTAAGGAGTTGGGCCAACTGTGTCTTAGTACAGTCCCCAGGGAAGGTTTGGACCAGATCCCTCGCCTGATCCCAGACGGCATTCTGGTACTGCACCATGTGGGCCAGGTAGCCAAGTTCCCAAAGGGCCAGTGTGGCCGAGGCAAACATCCGATTGCCCAGCTGGTCCAGTCAGCTGAACTCCTTTTGTCAGGGGGTTGATACTGAAATGTTTGAACTTCTTAGTACAGTCATCGGCAGTGTTCATGACCACCGAGTCTGCTGTGGGGTGCTCACCAAAGAAGGGCTTGCTCACCTGCGCATGATAAAGGTGATCCGCCTTCTTGGCCAAAGCCGGGGAGGAAGAGGGGTGGTTCCACACCGCCTTAGTAACATCGTTGTAAGAATCAATAAGAGGAGGCACCACCAAAGGGAGGGTCTCATTTTTCCAGCGGTAAATAGCCAGATGACGGCGCTCTGGGTCAAGCTCCTCAAGTTTCCAACCCCTTGAAGGACTGGATATGAAGTAGAACATCAAGGAAAGAGGGATCATCAGGGAGAGAGTTAGGGGTCTCCTTAGGAAGCTCGTGACCATCAAAGGAGTCCCTCAAGTCCTCAGACGATTCTGAGGAGGGAGAGGAAGAGTTGTCCCCTGACTGATCACCATCAGGAACCGGCATTTGAGAGCGATGTTCATCCAATCGCTGGTCAGAGCTCCCCGTGCATCCCCCAGCAGATCCTGTGGTACAGGGATTGCTAGGTCCTGCCTGGTCTAGGTCCTGAGGAGGGATCCCAGGAGGACGAAAGAGGGTCACCTGGGAGCGTCCTTGTTCTGCATGAAGGACCACCAGGAAATAAACAGAGCATTGCAATCCACTGGTGGAGGAGTATAGGGTGGATAGGGATACTGAGGAGGAGAGTACGACGGTGGAGGGGCCAACTTAGGGTACTTTGGTGTAGATCCAACAGGCATCGGCAGAGGATCCCAGGACAGCCAGCAGGCATTGGTTGTGGTGTGGGCTGAGGCGATGACAGCAGATGGCCCCAAAAGTGAGGCTGGCACTTGCAGGGAAGAATTCACCCGAGACAGGGGCAGAGGTGTCACCTGTGTGGAAAAAGAGGCGGCGCTTGCTCTGGTCGATGCCTGGAAGGACTAGCACCGGCCCCGGAGTCAGCAGCCAATGAAGGCAATGCCTTGACGGGGGCGGGCGCCACGACCCACCACCAGAGGTTCCAACCCTGGTCAAGCCACCTGATGAGGACCTCTGGGAGCTAAGAGCCTGAGAGGGGCTGGGAAGAAGGGGATTAAGTCCGCTGCCCTGAAATGGAAATGAAGGCGTGCAGCTGCACCACTGGCAGCCTGGGAGGAGTAAGGGCTGCCAATCCCCCATGGAAGAAAGACCCAGAGGCAGACACCGGTCTATTCGGCGACCGCAAGCAAGAGGATAACCGAGGACGTTCCCAGTGCTTATGCTTCCCACTCTACTTCTTCCAGGAAAAAGAAGATGCCTCGGAAGACTGAGTAGGAGGAGTAGAAGAGCTCCTAAAGCTCCTTCTCCATCGTGGCTAGTTTCTGCTTCAGCAGACAGCTTTCCAAAGTCTTCAAGTGGTGTCTGTGTGTGGTCTTGCTGAAGTCCTTGCAGTGCTGGCAGGCCTCAGTGTCAAGGTTGGGGCCTAAGCAGAGCAGGCAGGAAGACAGACAGTCTTAGGAGGCATCTGCTTGCCATAGGCACTTTTGAGGTTTGTTTATCCAATAAAGAATAAAATAAATCATCATGGGTTTTTATTTTGCAGTTGGGGAAAACGAGACAGTGATGGTCTCAAGACCTCTGAACAGTTATGCTGACCAGAGGACTCTGACGCTTCTGCCGCTGACATCAGTCTTTGAATGACGTCAACGGCAAACGGCGTTCAGCTGAGATAATGGAAAAAAAGCAAAGACTTTTTCAGTGACCTGTATGTCACTGACAACTACTTGTTTAGTGAGATGTGTGGAAAATAAACACAAGGGACAACATAGGTGGTATAATCAATATTTTATTTGAAAACAAACCCAAACCAGATCGAATTACACTAGAAGTCCACAGGCTATTATCAAATCTCAAGTCAGAGAGCTCCCATGACGACACATTAGAACCCAGGTTTCTCAAACTAGGGGCAGCAGCACTTGTCGCACCTGTCTGATCTTCTAAACAGATCCATCCTTTCTGGTGAGGTGCCAAGTCTTTGGAAAGTGGCTGTGGTGGTCCCCCTCCACAAGGGGGGGGGCGCCCCACGATGTGGAAAATTATAGGACTATTTCAATTCTTTGACCCCTTGGCTAAGATCCTGAAGCGGATCCCATACAATCAGCTATAATCCTACCTAGACTTGCATCATCTTCTCACAGACTGCCAGCATGACTTCAGGAAGAGCCACGGTACTACCACAGCCCTTGTCAAAGTCTCGATTGACATTCTTAATGCAAGCAATGAAGGACTATTAACTGGTGAAGTGTTCGTCCGACTTGACTAAGGCCATCAATCTAGTCAACCACCACCTTCTGCTTGGTAAATTGCATCAATTAGGCCTAGATCACCTAGCACTTACATAGTTCCACGACTATCTCACTGGCAGATCGCAAAGGGTAAAATGATCTGGTTCACTCTCCCTTCAGGCCCATCTCACACGGTGTACCCCAAGGTTTTATTCTTGGCCTGATATTATTCTCGCTTTTTATAAACGAGCTCCCAACCTTCTGTGGCAGTGTGTCTGTGCAATTACATGCTGATGATGCAATCTTATACTATTCATCTAACACTACAAACTGGCTTAACCAAAGCCTTAATTCTGATTTCAGTATGCTTGAGACCTGGTTCTCCAACAATCACCTAATTCTAAACTTGAAAAAAAAGCTACGCTATTCCACAACCTATCCTCTAAACCTACGAAACAGCTCCAGATCAGTTCACAATCAGGTGACCCCTCAGAGGTGGTTAGTACTTTTAAATACCTTGGGGTCCAGTTAGATGCCTCCTTCTCGATGGATCATGCAACTCAGCTTACCAGAACAGTAAACCAGAAGCTTGGTCTATTTATACTGTCTCTGCCCTCTATTATTCAACACACCTGTAAAAAGATTGCTTCTACATCCCTTCTCCCTATTTTGTTCTGTGGTGCCCCACTATTACTCTCCACACAATCCTCTTCCCTTGCTCAGCTGCATCACCTCTATCGTAGTATTGGACATTTTGCCCTTGGTGCAGACTCCAGAAAACACCACTGTGAGACCCTGTATTCTCTTCAATGGCCTACCTATGACTCAAGGTTACAGTTTAACACCCTATGCCTTGTATTTAAACTTGTCAAGCTCTTTAATCCCCCTTGCCTAAGGGGAATCGTTTACAATAAAGCATCCACGCGCCTGCTTAGATCTACTTCCCTACACTTATTAGCAATCCAGAAGATGCACCGTTTATCAGGTAAACGCGCACTCACCTTCTCAGCTACCACTGCTTGGAATTCCCTTCCCCCTAACACTCTCCTGCCCCACACTATCTTCCTTCAAAAAAGAGCTTGCCTCTATCTACTAACCCCGTAACTGCTTTAACGAACGCTACTGTGTCTTTAATGCCCAGTCTATGTTACTCCTGTATATGTATCTTGTAATCCACTAGTTCTTGTGTTCTGCTATGTATATATTGTATAATATTAGTGTTCTGTTTAACTGTATTATATTGCCTGATCTGTTTTAAGTTGCATATCTTGCTTCCCACTGTATTTACCTGAAACATTGTTAAATATCACTGTATCCTGTATATTATTATTGTATTTATCAATTGTATTGTGTTCATTATCTCCGGTCGTCACTGAAAAGGGACTGCATGGTCTCAGTGGACTTACCGGTTACCAAAATTCTAATAAATAAATAAATACAGATTCCATCATTGCCACTGATTATAGATCATTTCCAATTTTCTGCATTTGGAGCCACAAGGCTGTCCTCCCCCTACAGCTCTATGTCACCTTTACCAATTTCGCTAACCTGGATGTAGAGGCATTTCTATATGATGTCTTCAGAATAAACTGGTCTGGAATTTATCACTCCTGTGATGTTGATTTTTCTTTGATGAATTCCTGGCTGTTCAGTGCAAGCATGCCCCTAAGGTAATCTGGAGGGTTAAGGGCAAACAAACAAGATGGCTTCACAAAGACCTACTGGCTAATCTGCGTGCAAGGGACAAATGCTGGAAGAAGTACAAACCGTCAGAGCTTCAAGCCGACTATACTACCTACAGAGCCCTTCGGAACTCCTGTAAAATAAACAGGTCAGAACAGCTAAGAGAGTCTACTGTAAAGACTTACTAAGCTCTGCTGGGGACCCCAGGAAATTCTGGGCTCACGTCAAGTCCTTTCTCAGGGCTCTTCAGTCATCTACCCCTAGTGACATGATATTAAATGGTGTACACTGTAATGACCCAAACACCATAGCAAATTCTTTCAATCAAATGTTCTCGGATCTGTCTCAGCATAACTCTTCCTTCACGTCATCTCAAACAGCTCCCCTGTCTTCTCCTACTCCTCAGTCAGCTACCCCCAGCTCTCCTTCCAGTCTGCTGCCTAACAATCCCCCATTCCTTTTCAAGGCAATTTCAAGGATTGAGGTCTTAAAGCTACTGCAGACAGTCTCTGACAACACCAGCTCTGGCTCAGATACCCTTGAGCCTCTGCTCCCGAAACTAGCGGCACATTTTACTGCCTCCCCTCTGGCTAAAATCATCACATTGTCTCTCTCCTACAGCCAAGTTCCTGACCTCTGGAAAACTGCCTGTGTAACGCCTCTTTTTAAAAAGGCGAACCAAAAGAGATCACTAACTATAGGCCCACTGCCATTCTATCGGTCTTAAGTAAAATTCTAGAAAAACTAGTTGCAACTCAAACTACTGACTACCTAACAAAGTATAACCTTCTCTCGGACACTCCACATGGTTTCCGGAAAGGTCATAGTACCTTCACAGCTCTTCTCAAATTCACTTCAGATACTCCTACCAACATGGACACTGATCTACTGACAGGGGCAATTTTTATAGACCTTACAAAGGCTTTTGATCTTGTTGATCACCCACTTCCTCCACTCTTTGCAATTTGAGCTTTTCACCTCAGTTGTTGACTGGTACTGAAGCTAACTAATCATGAAATTTAACTCCTATCTGATAGAGCTATTGTCAACATTAGTCCCCAGGGCTCCATCCTGGGACCCCTTCTTTTCTCACTTTTATCAATAATGTAGCTGAGGTTCTTCATTCATGCTCATCTATTCTCTACGCGGATGATCTCATACTGTATTCAAGCTCCAACAATACTGCCAATATAAATGCATCCCTTTCCTCCGACTTCACTAATGTACAAAACTGGCTGTCTGCCCATAAGCTTGCACTCAATGCTAAGAAAACACAAGCTATGCTATTTGGATCTGCCCCTAAGCTCAGGGTATGTCAAACTTCCCTGCTGGTACAAGACTCAGGTAGCGCACAAACAGTGTGTGTAACATCGTTTAAGCTCCTGGGTGTTCTTCTGAACCAATTACCGGATTTCAATCTACATATACAGTCCACTTGCAAAGCAGTGCATGCAAAACTGGGAGTCGCTTATAAGACAAACTTTATGCTAACTCCCTCTACTAAGCTGGCCTTTGCCAGAGGCATCCTTCTCACTGTCCTCACAAATACTGCTGCCACCACTGCTGCTGCACATAAAACCACCCTCCATAAATGGGACGTAACATATAATAATATCCGTCGGTACGCCTCATCACTTCGGCTTAAGCACCACTGACAACTTTACAGAGACCTGGGCTGGCTCTCCTCCTCTGCCTGCCGACAATACTCTCTTGGCTCCCTAACTGACTTGGTAATCAGAAGTCAAACTCCTTCAACGCTCACCGTGATGCTTGTACCTCAAACTTCCTCCTACGGACCGAGATCGGTAGATAAGTCTCTACTTAATGTGCCTAGATGTTATACGTCCAACAGCTCTGGTGCTTTTTCTCACGCTGCCCCCAAGCTCTGGAACTCCTTTTCCCTAGCACTTTGACAAGCAGGATCAAATGAGTGTTTTAAAAAAAGGGGCTACGCAATCATCTATCTCTTGCAGACTCCTGCACTTGTTTTGATCCTACTTAAATCCCCTCAACCTACAGCTACTTCCTGCCATACTATCCACTATCCCACTCCCCTAGCACTCACTCAACCTTCCTATCTGCTTAGTGGGCTAATCTTGCCTCCCCTCTTAAAACGGAGTCTTGCCTTGTAGGTCATGATGGTGCATCCTGCCCAGCCAGGAACTTGCCCTCACCTTGCTGTGCTGACTCATGAATGGCTTCATTGCTGTGACCAATTTTAACCAATATTCATTATTACCTTGTTGGGTATTTCTCTTTACTGTGCAACTTATTTACCCTATGTGAATTCTGATGCCATGTTATATTTGGCTGAATGTATAATTTTACTATTTGACCTGTGCTATATGTAATTTTCTTATACTAATGCTATGTATCTGTTTATGATTGTTGTGCTCTCCTGGGTCGTGCCTGAAAATAGTAATTTCATGGCTAGTGCACTTACCGATCAACAAAAAGTAAATAAAGTCACACACCAGTAACAGCAATTCTACTACTCAAATTTGTTGATAAACAGTATGCTGCAACGACTAACACAGTGGGTTAGCGGAGGGGACAAAAGTTTTAATGTGGTCACAGCATCAGAATAGTGAGTCAACAAATAAGAGTTTCTTTGCCTAAGGTAGTGGTCGGGAGCGATTTACAACAACTTTGAGCACTTCGCAGAATGTGTAGTTTCTTCTTACCAGTTGTAAATGTCTGCATATTTGTAACCACTCTGATGGCACAAGGTCCTATAGTTAGTGTGTACCTTCTAGTTAAGAAAGTTTGTTCAGACAGGGTATAACTGTGCTTTGCTTATGTGCCAAGTGGTTTGACAGCACACTGTTAATGTATATGCCTTGAAAGTTCAACAAAAATTAACCACAAAATAAAAATAAAAAAGTTGTTTCCATTGGGGGGGGGGGTTCGCTAAAGAGGCTACAAATTAATCTGCTGAACCTACATGTTGACATATTTATGACACCTACAGCCCACATGGGTGGAGGATTACAAAAAAGAGCCATGAGCTCCTGGACTACAATTCTACGGCCTGTGTAAGTAATTTTTATGTATAATGGAGGTGGTAGCCTGTTCATTTAGGGTATTATCAAGGGATGCTGTTAATGCCTGCATAAAATCAGACGCAACATCTGTGTGGACAACATTACCTCTACAACGTTCCTTACACAAGAATACGGGGGGTCTCCACCACCCCACCGCGGGGGGCAAGCCGCAGGGGTATGCAGTGAAGCCCCAGGTGGGAACCGGAGTGGTCTGGACGGCAGCCGGAGGTGGTGGATGCCTGGACGTGGATGGCAGACCAGGGGCCAAGGAAAGAAAAATTACCAACAAAAAAAAATAAAATATAAGTTAAACAAACAAAAAACAACTATTAAATAAATAGTTACTCTCTTACTGATTAGGTTCTAGAAGAGAAGGCTGAGATGGAACTGTATTCGCTCACTACTGTACCCATCAGAAGAAACATTATATTGTGAGTGATTTCTTCTAACAACATGAGTTCAAGAGTGATGCCATACAAAAACTAGACCACACAACAGTACCTTGGGAAGCTGTGACATCTGGAACCTATTTAGGAAAAAGATTCTGTAAGACAGCAGTCTCAGACTTTGCATCTCTTCTGGCCAGAATGTTTAAACAAAAGTGCTTCGTAAATGTGTGAATGGTTTTCCAGGTATCTGGTTTGTAGACGTCTGCAAATGGAATGCCCCTTGAGGTGGTCAATGAGGCTGCAGTGGCCCTTGTGGAATGTGCTCTGAAACCTAAGGGGGCTGCTTGCAAACTTTCTCATAAAAGAACTGGATGCAAGAGACCAGCCAGCATAAGATGGTCTTTCTTGCTACAGGTTTACCTTACCAGTCTCACCATAAGTGACAAATAGCCGTCTGCTGTTTGTCCCAATGTCCTCTGTTCTTTCAGTACAGTAGCTAAGTGATCTCTTGATAGCCAAGCAGCAACAGTTTCTGTTCTGCTGAACTAGAATGTGTTTGGAATAGTACAAGTAAAAATCACTGCTTAATTACAGAAGTTCTATGGAGAGACGTTAAGCCCCGACCGCTGCACAGATCGGGGCTTCACCTCTCCCGATCCCCCCTGCAAACACCATCAAAAATAAACAGATTAAATACCTGATCGCTTGTAAAAATCAATATCAGCTCCAGTACAGCCAGCATTTTAACAATGGCACTCCTCCACCCCCTGGGATCTCACGGGTAATACCATGAGACGACGCAGCATTGCCCCTGCCACTATACTGCCCTTATGTGTGGAAATAAAAGTATATGTATATTTTGGAAGCCCAGTGCCATTCTTATTGAATTTGCCTAAATCCCATGAGTATACCATGTATAATAGAATTTTGGTTTGTAAATTCTGGCGCTGAATCAGGAGGAGGCCATCCATCGATCTGAGTAGACCCAGGAATGTTCGCCTATGAACCTGAAGGCAATCACAAGGGCAGTTTGGCCACACTGTCCCTCAATTATAACACTATCTGTTACAGTGGTTGGGAGAGTTGCCTCTTTACAGGGGTGAACATCAGTAAATCTGAGCCCCATGAAATTTTAATTCGACAATCAAGTAGAGGTACCCACATTTCTCACCTCCTCTGATGTAATGGTTTTGTTAATGGCTTGTAGTTCTGGCTCCATGAAGCACTTCATTTAAGTGGTGTGGCCATGTTGAAGATGCAGCCTGCATTTTCTCTGCCTCCTGCTCGGAACCATGCAGTGTTATAAGTTGTGCTCCAACGTTTCCATTTGAGTTCAGGATATTGCAGGCCCAGTTTTCTTAAGGTTGGTGCTGCTTCACATAGAGATTCAAAGGCCATGGTCACCTTTCAGGTGTACCCATAATCTGGACAGATAATTGAGCTGAATTTTAATATTTTTATCCTTGGCTTGTTTGACTGTGTCTCTTTGCTCTACTTTTCATTCAAAATGTCTGAAAAGTCCTGACCAAAAAATATACGTTTGCCATCCACACTTAATTCTTTGTGCTTCCACGCTGTTTGGAGAATTAACTGGCATTTTTGATCATCCTGTCTATAATCAACCATGGCCTTGCCTTTTGATTGGTGGGTTTCTGAACAAGCGATCATGCGCCCTTTCAATCAACAGCATGACCTCATTTGGGATCTTTAGCACCGACCACAGCAAGTGTAAAACAAAAGCCTCTACCGATTCAAATGACCTCTCCATATCCTCTGGTGCTCCATGAATGCAAAAAATTATTCCATCTTGCTCTACTCTCCTGGTCATCAATATTCACTTGCAGTTCACGTTCTCTGGTGAACAAATACAGGATCGCTCTATTGCGTCTGCTCACGATGACCATAATCTCTTCTGCTGCTTGTTCGTTGGCTATAGTTCTTTTATCCATCCCCTTTAGATCAGCCCGTAAATCTGCCACTGATGTCTCCACTCTGTGGATGGCTTTAAAGGAGAACTGCGCTGAACCTGCAAGTCATTTTTCCTAAAAGAAACGTTTTTATACATTGAATCCTATTCCATTATTGTTCAGTCTTCACTGGCCTTTTCGTAAAGTCAATGGGTGTTTATGATTCATACACTGATGGTAAGTGCTATTTTAGAACTGTATGATGTAGTTTACGTCCCCCATGGACCACAGAGTTCTAAAGTAGAACACAAATGCATTGTAAAAGACAATGGAAGTTTCTTAACAAAGACACAGATCATCATATAGTTCTAAAATGGTACTGCCCACCAGAGTGTAAGGAACAAGCACTGGCTGCATTAAAGATGCAACACCTGAAGCAACATCCCATTGTGTTAGAGAGAAAAGGAAGTGTAAAAGAAGAAGGAAACCACTCTGGTTCTCAAAAACAGTAGCAGAAAAGGTCAGAGCCAAAAGGCTGGCCTTCAGGAAATATAAGGAAACAGCGGGATGAAGATAGGGAGGCATACCAAACTGCCCTAAGGGAAGCAGGGAAGGCAGTAAGGCAGGCAAAGGCCCAAACCAAGGAAACACTAGCACAAACTGCACCCCCCCTTCCCCCGAGGAGCCCGGAGGTCGCGAGGGCCATTCTCTGAAGCCCTCCCGGCCAGAGAAATCCCGAAGCTGCTGCACAGATCGCACCCCTCCCGAGGAGCCTGAGATCACAAGGGCCATTCCCTGAAGCCCTCCCTGCCAGAGAAATCCAAAGCTGCAGCATACATCACACCCCCCTCCCCAGAGGAGCCAGGAGGTCGCTAGGGCTATTCCCTGAAGCCATCCCTGCCAGAGAAATCCCGAAGCTGCTGCATAGGTAAATTACCATCTCTTTGCTACAGTCGCGACCGTTGGTCCGTGTGAGACCAAGCCTAGGCTGAGGACTGTTCGAATCCTGCTTCTGGCGCCTTTTATCTGTGTCTGAAACAAGCTCCCCAAGTAAAAGCCGCCGAAAACTTATATTTTTTTGGTGCTTAAGTTGGGACAGAATTAATTTTCTCCTGCACAAGCTGAACTGTAGAATTTACTGAAAAGTGTATTTAAAGTATAAATGTGTGCAGATCTGACCTTGTAACACAACATAGCCTGAATTAATTGTACTAGGGCTGTTAATTTTGAATCTTGAAACACAGCTAAGCCCTAATTTGCTGTGCACTACCCACTCCAGAGCCTGCCCACCCCACAACACTAACCGGTTCAGCACCTCCCACCTGCCTACTTAACCATCGCTCTCTCTCCCTCTCCTGCAGATCACACCCCCCCCTTCCCCGAGGAGCTCGGAGGTCGCGAGGGCCATTCACTGAAGCCCTCCCTGCCAGAGAAATCCCAAAGTTGCTGCATAGGTAAATTACCATCTCCTTGCTGCAGTCGCAACCGCTGGTCCGTGTGGAGACCAAGCCTACTGCTAGCTACTCTTAATATATGCATCCTACCAGAAAAAAAAACGAAACCTCCAAGGCTGGATTGCCCAGCATGCACCGGACGTCCTAGCTCTATCTGAGACTTGGCTCTCAGAAAAAATACCCAATGATGCTGTCTCCCTCAGTGATTATTCCGTCTTCCGGGCTGACAGAACTAGCAACAGAGGTGGTGGCTGTGCCATCTATGTTAGATCCTCACTTCATGCCACTGAAGTACATACCCCTACACCACAATATGGCGCCCAGACACTCAGAGTTAAACTTAGCCTGGGTACCAAAACCCTCCACATCACTGCGGCCTATATCCCCCAAGCAACCAAAAACTCGCATTTGAATCTATCCTCCACAGTATCTCCCACCTCACTAATACTAGTGAAGTCATCGTAATGGGAGACTTTAATGCCAATTGGCTATCCCCTGCCTCAACCAGCTTCAAAGACACTGCCCTGGCACACGATCTTACCCAACTCGTCACCTCTCTTACCAGAAGGGACCATAGCTCAGGGACCACCACCCTTATAGACCTCATCTTCAACGGGCCATGGAACCTCTCCCATGCCACTGTGCTCCCCGACTCTGCCGGTGGTCTGGTAAATTACCCCCTGCCCCCTCCAAAATCACCACACAGAGGCGACTAAAAAGAGGAGGCATAGAGTCTCTCAAAGCCCACCTAACTACCAGCAACTGGCTCCCCATTTACACCACACAGTCTGTAGATCTGGCACTCTCCCACTTTATAACCACTTTCAATAAGGCCTGCAAAATTTTCGCTCCCTTCACTAAGCAAGTAGTAAAAACCAGAACCACACCCTGCATCACACACTCTCTACTTAATCAGCTCCAACAAAGGGACAACCTATGGCATAAGGCCCTTGACTCCCAACGCACACAGGATAGACAACTATATCGGGAGGCCCGCAACAAATGTACCTGGGCCTTATGGCAAGCGAAAGCTACATATTACCAACAAACCCTAACCTCCTCCTGGGGAAACGGTAAAACATTTTGGAACAATATAAAAGAACACAGTGGAAAATCCTGCTCCCCCACCCCCACACAACTCACAGTAAACTGGGATATCACCCAGGATCCTTCCACCATCGCAGAAACCCTCAACTCCTCCTTCTCGGACCGCTCCCATATACTCTCCTCCAAACTACTTCAACCCTGTCTCCCCCACCGACACCTCGTGTAACAACAATACAATACCCTTTAGGCTAAGAGTCATCTCCTACCTCGATGCAAAACACTACACTTCCAGAGCTCTTGCCAATGCCCGACACAGCAATGATTCCCTGGATCTCAAACTCATTCGGCTGACCCTGGATGTTACACTACCCAATCTCACTAAAATTCTCAACCTCTCACTATGCGTAGGGCAGTTCCCCACAACCTGGAAAAGAGTCATAATCACACCTATTCTGAAGAGCGGCGACCCTACTAACACAAGCAACTATAGACCGATTTCAGTACTTCCACCTCTCTCCAAAGCACTGCAAAAAATAGTTTCGGACCAACTTACTGAACACCTAACTAAACACAACCTTCTCTGCCGGGAACAGCATGGTTTCCGGAGCGGCCACAGTACCATCACAGCCCTTACTGAGCTCACTTAGTTTATCCATGAGGCCCTTGACCAAGGCTCTATAGCAGGAGTGATCTATGTGGATCTGACCAAGGCATTTGACACGGTCAGTCATGAGCTACTGCTTTGTGTCCTTCCACAACTTAATATGGTCCCAGAGGCTACTGCCTGGTTCAAGGACTACCTCTCAGGCTGGTCACAACAAGTCAGGATAAACACCACCATCTCCTCCTGCAAAACAGTATGCTCTGGTGTCTCACAGGGGTCTATACTCAGCCCTCTACTATTCATCCTCTTTTTAAACTCTCTCCCCAAGTCTTGCAGCGGTCACCTACTACTCTACGCTGATGATGCGGTAGTGTTTTGGAAACACCCACAGCCGAGCGTCCTCCAACTAGCCTTGCAGGATTTTTTCAGGGAGCTAGAAACTTGGTTCACTGAACACCGCCTGATCATCAACTATCAAAAAACAAAGACCATGATCTTTGTGCACCGTCAAAGCCCGGACAGTCGTTCGGCACTCCTAATCAAAATCTCACATGGCTCCCCACTTGAACATGTTTTAAATACCTGGGAGTCACATTAGACACCTCCCTCTCCTACCATAGTCACATACAGCTTCTCACATCTGCCGTCAATGCTAGAGTGGGTATTCCCTACAGACTTAAACACTGCTTACCCACACAGGCCATGCATCTTGCAGTCTCCTCCTCAATCCTCTCTGGTAGACTACGGGATAGTCATTTATGGCTCTGCAGAACCGACCCCCCCCCCCCCACGTAACATTAACACTTCCTTGAATAAAGCCTGCCGCCCAGTCTTAGGCTGTGACAGGTTAACTCATACCTGTGAGCTCTATGCTTTGGCTGGTTGGCTAAACTTCCAAGGAAGACTAAAGTACCACTCCTGCGTCCTTGCAAAAAAGATACATCTCCAACTAGCTCCCATCGGCCTTCTCTCTATTATCAGCGCAGCCCCCCACAGGCGTAATACAAGACTAGCAGCAAACTCCTCATTCCTGGTCCCCCACTGTAGAATATCCCTTGGGCAAAGATCCTTCCGCTATCGTGCCCCACTTTGGCTCCATACTCTACCCCCCATCTCACAGACCCATAGTCTCTCCCTATTCAAAACAGGCCTCAAAGTACAACTCCTCGAGTCAGCAATATGTGACTGTGGTTAACACACAGCTCTCAACTTGTGCTTTCAAACCCTCCCCCCTGACCAAATACCTGACATAGGGTCTCTCTAGATCCCATGAAACAGCATCCTGCATGTCTCTGACAAGGGACATCTAGAATGCTACAAACTACTGTCACCGGTTGACTAAGATAAAGCCTGGACTGCATTACCAGTACTGTTAAGCTAATACTGTTTGTATATGTTAGTTTTCTGTAATTGTTTACCCTCCACCCTCTGTAACCGACATGGAGCCTTTGCAAACGAGTCTGTGACTCAAAGGATTGTAATTCTGATTACAGTCAATAAATAAAAATAGTAAAAAAAGAAAGTCCAGAGGTGGTATTGCTAATATCAATGGGGATAAGGGGGCATGTGAGGAGGATGACCATGTAAAAGCGTCTATCCTAAACAGATACTTCTGCTCAGTATTTACTGAAGAGAAGGTAGGACAGGGCCCACAGCTCAGCACCATGGACACAGGGGAGAGGGAGGTGTGCACTAGTCCCTTCACAAAAGAAAGGGTCCTACAAGAGCTCGATAAGCTCAGGGTGGATAAGGCAATGGGACCTGATGGCATACATCCCAGGGTACTAAAGGAGCTAAGGGTGGAACTAGCAGAGTCATTATCAGAACTGTTTAGTGAGTCTCTGAGTACAGGAGAGGTCCCAGAAGACTGGAGAAGGGCTCATGTGATCCCACTCCACAAGAGTGGTAGCAGGGAGGAGGCAGGAAACTACAGACCAGTCAGTCTTACCTCAGTAGTGGGCAAGATTATGGAGGCACTCCTTAAGAAAAGGACAGTGCAACACCTGGAATCCATAGCAGCACAGGATCCAAGACAGCATGGGTTTACAAAAGGAAGATCCTGTCAAACTAATCTCATAGATTTCCTTGACTGGGTAACCAGAGTGGTGAACCAAGGGAAGCAGTTGATGTTGCCTACCTTTACTTCAGCAAAGCTTTCGATACTGTTCCACACAGAAGATTGATTAATAAGCTGGGTAGGCTCGGGGTGGGTCTGATGTTGGTCAACTGGGTGGCAAACTGGTCTACAGGCAGAAAACAGAGAGTGGTAGCAAACGGTATACAGTCAGAAGAGATGCAAGTCACAAGTGGGATACCTCAGGGATCAGTCCTGGGGCCAGTCCTCTTCAATATCTTCATCAGTGACATTGCAGATGGACTGGAGGGTAAGGTTTGTCTGTTTGCAGACGATACCAAGATCTGCAACAGAGTAGATGATCCAGATGGGGTGGGCAGAATGAGAAGAGATCTGGATAAACTAGCAAAATGGTTGGAAGTGTGGCAACTGGAGTTTAACGCAAAGAAGTGCAAGATCATGCACATACGGAAGAGAAACCCTGAAGCCACCTATAGGCTGAGAGGGGAGTTGCTGGCAGTCACAAGGGAAGAAAGAGACTTGGGTGTCATCACCACAGATGAACTGAAATCATCAAAGCAGACCACTAAAGCAGTAGGTAAGGCTAGAGGGATGTTGGGGCGTATTAGTAGGGGTATCACAAGTTGGAAGAGGGAGGTAATAATTCTTCTTTACAAGACACTGGCTAGGCCCCATCTGGAGTAGTATGTGCAGTACTGGAGGCCACACCTTCACAAGGATATTAACCAAATTGAGGCAGTCCAGAGAAGGGCAACCAAAACGGTGCAGGGACTGCATCAAAAAACATATGAGGACAGATTAACCAAGCTCAATATGTATACCCTAGAGCAAAAGAGGGAGAGAGGTGATATGATCGAAACATTCAAACACCTTAAGGGCATTAACAAGGTGAAAAAGTCTAACATGTTTCAATACAAGGAAAATAGCAGGACAAGAGGACACAGCATGAGATTAGAGGGAAGCCGATTAAGGGGTAATGTGAGGAAGTTCTTTTTCACAGAAAGGGTGGCGGATGCATGGAACAGCCTACCTCAGGAAGTGGTGGGTATGAATACAGTGCAGGGTTTCAAACAGGCATGGGATAGGCATAAGTGAACAATACAGATAAGTCTGAATAGATAGGCCATTGACAGAGCAAAGGTCGACGGCACATTCATAAGGCAGAAAAAGAAATGGGCAGACTGGATGGGCCTTGCAGTCCTTATCTGCTATCATCTTCTATGTTTCTATGACTGCATTAACCGAAAGGCCAGTAAAGACGGAACAAAAACAGAATGTGAACCAGTATTAGAAACACAGCTTCATCAGAGAACATGGGTTTACAGATTCAAGCAGTTCTCCTTTAATGATGCCATCCAATTTAGATAGACCAAGGGACTGTCCTGTTAACGCTGAGCCATCCTCCAGTCCTTCAATACTTGACACTGGAGAGCCTGGTTGAGTGCTGTCGCTTAGGCCCACGGCATTATCTTCTTCCATCAAGGCTCGTAATTTGGCCAACTGGATTTGTTTACCCTTCAATATGTTGGCTGCCATCTGGAGTTGTAGTCTGCTACTATTTTGGGCTCATTTACAAGTTTAAAGCTATGATTTTAACTTCTTACCAGTCGGCAGCTCCCAGAGCAGCAAGGCTAAGCCGCCATCAGTCCCATGTCGTCACCGGACGTCCCAAAGGTGTCCCTTGTAAATGAGTGCTGGCTCAATGGGACTGTGTACCTGTTCACACCTACCTGAATAAAATACTACTGCTATTTATCCTGTTTAGAGAGTCTGTCAGCACACTCTTTTCCCGGCAAGTGTACGGCTACAATTTTTGCATTCTGGAAGTAAGCCACATTCCAAATTTTCACTGCCTCTGTGCATAGCTTTCAGGACACCTTGTAATACTCAGTTTATTTAGTACATGTAGTGGTATGTTCTGTTCTTATCAGAACTGACTGATCTTGCAGCAGAGCCGAGGACTAAATTGACTGGAGTACTACCTTTAGTTTAGTTACGATTTACTGTCTGTCCCTCCAGATGCCCTCTCCATCCTAGCAAAGCAGCATCTGTTGTCAGTGAGAGAGTTGCTAACTGCTGAGAAAGAATTCCTTCTCTGAGGTTGTCCACCTCTTCCCAACAGTATAGGGCCCTGCCCAGACTGTTTGTGACTGGTATTTGTTTGAATAGGCTTAGAGTTCAACTTTTGGTTCCAGTGCCTCTTTAAGTGGTACTGCACATCTCATCTGTAGGCGAGCCCAAGGCACCACATCTGTTGCTGCTGACATGTAGTCAAGTAGTTGCAAGAAGTCCCTTGCTGACCTTGGTTTACTGGCTTGAAGGACCCTGCACAGGACAGCAGGCTTTACACTCTTACCTGTAGAAGAAATGCTTTCCCCTGTATGGTAGCTAACATGCCCATGTGAACGCCAGTGTTTGACTAGGTTCTAGCTGGGATTTTTTCTAAATTCAAAATGATACCTAGATTTTCCATGGTGGTTCTTACCCATGTCAGAGAGCTCATAGCTTCCTCTTTTGAAATGCTTGTGACTAGCCAGTCGTCCAGGTAGAGATATACTACTAACCCTTTTCTTCGCAGAGTGGAAGTCAGACCAAAAGATAATGTTATGAACTAGTACTGCTCTTTTCCTAGCATGAACCAGAGATATTTTCTGTGAGAGTATCTTCCAGGGATGTGAAAATAAGCATATTTCTTTTCCAGGGATCCCAGACTCTCCTTTTTGTAGTGATGGTATAACTGATCTCAGTGTTCCCATTTTTAACTTTTCCTTTATATGTGTCTGTTCAGGTATCTTTAGTTTAGAAAAGTCCACCAATCCATATTTTTTTTTCTTGTCATAAAAGTATCTTGAAAACAGGCCTCTTCCTCATTCAAACGGAGGGAGGGACCTTTCCAATAGCCCCCCCCCCCCCAAATTATAGCAGGATGTTTTCCTGAGGCATGAATGGAGGAAAGATTTAGGGCTTTTCAGTTTTGGGAAGCTTGTGAACTGAAGTGCCAGGACCCGACTCACTACTTTCAACACCCACTTGCCCGTGGTGATGGATTCCTACTCATGGAAGTAATAAGTCAGGTGGCCTATTGGTGGGGTGATCTATAGTGGCCTGCAGTGTAGTCATGGATTCTTCTTCTCATGGAACTTAGGGTCAGGTACCTGCCTCTGCCAGACCCTCCCCTGCCTCTGCTTCTTTAAGCACCCCGCTGAGGACGACAATCATGGCAGAAATGGGCCTTTGGTGGTAGGCCCTACTCGTACCTCCCCTTCCATATCTCCTGAAGGAAGCAGAAGCTCTCTCCTTCTGGGTCAGATTTTTGTAGATTGTTTTCTATTCATTGACTGTCTGCATATAGACCGCTGCCTTATCACCAAAAAGGGACGACCCCTCGAAGGGGAAATCCATAGCTTTGGTTTATGTCCTCTGAAAGGATGGTTGCTCCTAGCCAAGCAAATCTCCTCAGAGTTACTGCATGTGCTAGTGCCTTACAGGCTGTCTCATTTGAGTCCACAGCCATATGAAACGGATATTTAGTGGCTTCCAATACACCCTTAGTAGTCTCTGCTAGGTCAGTTCCAATGTCACTGCCCACTTTTTCACCAAGCGCCTCTACAGTGCTCCAGAGAGTTTTATGGTACTGTGCAGCGTAGGCCATATATGCAGCTTGCCTTAACTGCAAAGTTCCTGAGATGTACCACTTTCCTTGCCATATAGTCAAGTTTTCCAGAATCCTTTTCAGGTGGCACTGCAGCCAGTAACACCTGTTTGCACATCTCCCTCATGGTTAGGGTGCGAGTATAAAAATTTGGACCCTGCCTTTCTACTTGCCATTTCTTCTCCACTTTTTATCAATATCAGGAGCTGAATTTGGGTGTTCCAAAATCCTGCTAGTGGCTTTTCAGAGGGATCTGTGGATGGGTACTGTGAGCCTTACTGATGACGTCAGTCCCAGTACACTCAAATTCTTCCTCCTCAGGCTCAGTAGAAGGGATATCCAGAGTCTCCACCATGTGCCTTACGAAAAGCAAGTGTGAGTTAAAATCCCCATTGACTTTTGGTGGTGAACCAAAGTCATGTTCAGAGGTTGTCTCCAGTTCTATTGGTTCCCCTTCATCCTTCTCTTGCTCCTACAGCGCAGGTTTAAAAAATGTCTGAGGTGGGGAGGAGGCACGAATAGTGGCCAAGTTTCCCATGGCTTGAAAGGCCTGGAAAAACTCACATTTTAGTGATGACCTCACACTCTGTTCTATTGCCAGCTCCTGGTCCCTCCTGGGAGAGGTGTAGTCAGATGTTTGGCATCAGGGTTCCCCCTGTCGGACACCTTGTGCTCTTCAGCTGAGCTGGATTGATGGCTTAGCAGATTCTTCTGTCTCATTGATTAGAGACTGCTATTCCTCGGTCACCTTTTGTTTGTTTTGAGGAAAGACACTTGAGTGTGCATGCTTGCCACCACCCGAGGTACTTCCCTCCAATTCTGTAGTTCTTTTAGGGGAGCTGTTCGGGGACTCAGTGGTAGACAGACTCTGAGCTTTGCTCTTTTCTGAGTTTTGGGGAAAAAATTTTACACAATACACAATTTAAATAATCATGGTCAGGGAGCAAACAGTCAAAACAAAGGTCATAGTAGTCTGACTTTACAGATCTTTTTAAAGGATTCACAGATTTTAAATCATGTAGACCCTGTCCAACTCCTAGGCTTTTCAGCCATGCCAACAGACTGAAAACATTTTAAAAATATTAGTTCCTCAATTTGTTAAAAAGTGTAAACAGCCTTTTAAAATAGTAAAAAATAAAGTGGTAATTTTTAACTTTATTGAAAATACAGGTTACACAACAGCAGCAGCAGGAATCACACTGTGAGACTTTTCTGTGGTTCCAAGACTGGATCAGGAAATGGAGAAAACTGAAATTTATAAATGATAAAACAACCTCTCAAATGCAATTATTGAAAGAAACTAAAAAAATAAGGAGTTTATAAATTATAAAAACAATAAAGGACTTAGCCGATGGACTTGGAGAGCACTCGGAGGCGACTGTTCAGTGGAGAAAACAAGCCCGATGTTATAACACTAGAGGGCACAACAGTACACAGCAACACTTAAATGGAGACTATCATCATCATTTTGAATCTCTGGCTGGACCCGATGCAGTTTTTGCATGGCAGCACCACTAGAATAATGTTGTTAGAAGCTAACTTTTTTCTGTAGGTGTACCCAAATTAAACAATTTGTTCTACAAGAGCCTTTGACATATTTCAGAAAATGAGAAAAAAAAAAAAAAAAGGATAGATTTCGGCATGTTTTGGCTTAAACTATGTAACATTTCCAGCATACAAGTTCCCCCTTTTCAGTATAAAGTACAGTTATGTAAGAACTTACCATAACAGCAGATCTTCAAGAGAAGCTCTTGCAGCAGGCCACGCTGGTAGGACTAAGCTGCCAGGCGCCAAAATTACATGGAAAACAAATAGCAGGCAGTCTACCACGGGGGGCCAGTCAGTTGATATCAGCTTAGCCTATAAAGGAGAGCAGTCCCCCACACCTACCTCAGTTCTACCACCAGAGACCCCGTATGGACAGCAAATAGAGAACTGAGGAGGCCCCACAGAGCCAAATAAAGGCAGAAGCAGTTCGAGAAGAACAAAGAGCAGTAGAGGGAGGGAAAGCAGGACCTGCTGCAAGAACCCCTCTCGAAGATCTACTGTTATGGTAAGTTGTTACGTAACTGTACTCTCTTACTTCGAGGAAGGCTCTTGCAGCACGCCACACCAGTAGTACTAAGTCCTAAGCGGAACCTAGTAGCCACCAGGAAAGAAACACCGGGAGGACGACAAATCAGCAGCTAAGAGCTCAAGAGAGAAGTCCCTGAAAGACTGCATGGCTGAAATTGGCCCTGCGCTGAAAGGCAATGTCCAAGCTGTAATGCTTAATGAATGTGTGAACAGAACTCCAGCTTTCAGCTGCACAGATGTCCACAGCATACACATTTCTGAAAAAAGCCACTGAGGCAGCCATACCATTGGTGGAATGGCCCTTGACCACTCCCAGAAGGGGCTTGTACTTGCAGTAGCAATAAACAATGCAATTCGCTAACCACCGAGACAAACAAATTTGGAAACAGGAGCGCCCTCTCTCGAGTCAAACGAAACAAACTGGTCAGATTTCCTCAAAGGCTTGGTGCGATTCATGTAGTACCACAAAATCCTATGTACATCCAAAGTATGGAGCAAGGCCTCCCACTGATTAGAATACTCCAGAAAACAGACTGGAAGGCAGATAGATTGATTCAAAGTAAACTCCGACACCACATTAGGTAAAAACTTAGGATTAGTCCTCAAAGGCACAGTCTTTGTGAAAAAACAAATAAGGCTCTTCACACATCACAGCCTGTGGCTCAGAAATCTTTTTGAGCAGAAGTAACTGCAACTAAAAAAAGAGCACTTTCCACGACAGAAAGTGCAGCTCGCAATTGGTTCAAAGGGAGGTAAATACAGGTTACTCACCTGTAACAGGAGTTCTAGGAGTGGTGTATGTTGTTCATCCACACTTCTTGGCAGGTACCTTGCCGCTTTAAGATGGGCCAGAAGGTCTTCAAGCTGGCTCCTCCCACCCACCCGGGATTTAAAACCCTTGGCTCAGCCCCATGACACCAGATCTAGCCCGCTGGAAGCCAGGTTGTGCGCCAAGGCTGGGGAGGTCGGGTGGGTCATGTGGATGAACAACATATACCACTCCTAGAATTCCTGTTACAGGTGAGTAACCTATATTTCTAGGGACATGGATATGTTGTTCAATCCACACTTCTTGGCAGACTCCTAGCAGTTCTCCGGGAGGAGGGAGGCAAGGTGCACACCCCCTACTTAGGAAAAAGGGACTGGATAACTGAGGCCCCAAAACCAGCATCCCGGCGTGACTTGAGGTCGATGTGATTATGGGAAATGAAGATGTGTGCTGACTTCCAGGTAGCAGCCCTGCAGATTTCCTGGATAGGGGCATCCCTAGAAGCAGCGGTATGGTGGGTAGAATGGGCTCTCATCCCTCTGGGAAGCTCCTTGCCCACCTAGCCTATAGCAGAGATCAATGCAGGAAGTGATCCACCTGCCAATCGTCTGCTTGGCTGAAGGTCTGCCAGGTGCGGCTTCAGCGTAGGTGACAAAAAGCTGGCAAACCTTTCCCCGAACTTCAGCCGTACGCTCTTTACAGTAGGCGAGTGCTCTTCTCAGGTCCAAAGTATGGAGCCTGTATTCGGCCTCCGAGGTGTGATTCGGGTAGAACACCAGCAGAGTCAACGCCTGGTTCACACCTTTGGAAGGAATTTCGGGTGGGGGCGTAGGACAACCTCGTCCCTGTGGAAAACCAGGTAAGGAGATTCTATGGAAAGCGCCTGGAGCTCCCCAGTCCTTCTGGCTGACGTGACAGCCACCAAGAAGGCGGTCTTTCATGACAGGTGGGAGATATCACTCCTGTGCATCAGTTTGAATGGCTTGCCCATGAGCTTGGCCAGTACCAGCACTAAATTCCACAGAGGTGAAGGTTCACCCAATGAAGGGGATATGTGATCTAGGCCTTTGAAATTACACTAGACCACCTTCTCCTGCGCCGCCAACTGCTTGCTGGCCCATGCCCGGTAAGCAGAGACGGCTGCCAGGTGCACCTTAAGTGTCGTCAACTGAAGACCTTGCTGAGAAAGTGACCACAGGTAGTCCAAACTGTTAGCCAATGGGCAGGACGAGGGGTACAACCCCTTGCCCTGGCACCAAATGGAAAATCTCTTCCATTTAAAGGCGTAACATTTTCTGGTGGACTCCTTATGGGACGCATCAACGACGCTGAGGACCCCGCGCGAAAGACCCAAGTCCTGGAACTCTAGCCACTCAGGAACCAGGGCGTCAGGTGCAGGGATTGAAGGTCCGGATGGAATACCTTCCCCATATTGACAGAGAACAGGTCCAGGTGGGCTGGAAGTCACTTTAGGAGCCTGGAGCTGAGGCTGTGGAGATCTGGATATCAGAATTGATGGGGCCAGTCTAGGGCTACGAGAATCACCTGCGCCTTGTCCCTCTTTGCCTTGAGAAGCACCTTGTGGATCAAGGGAAATGGAGGGAAGGCGTAAAAGAGGCCTGGAGTCCACGGCCTCGAGAAGGCATCCCCTGCAGGAAGCCCCATTGAGCGGGGTGGGCATGAAACAGCCTCAGCTTCGCATTCTCCCTGGAGGCAAACAGGTCCACCTGAGGAGTGCCCCAGTGGGAGAAAAGATCTTGTACTACCTTCGGCAGGAGAGACCACTCGAGATGCATAGTCTATCCGACTGAGGGCATCAGCAAGACTGTTTGAGGTTCTTGCCACATGGATGGCTAGGAGATCTGCCTCAGGCTAAGCACAAGAGACCATATGCGGAGAGCCTCCTTGCACAGGAGCAAGGAGTGCGTCCCGCCCTGTCAGTTGAGACAGTACATGGTCATAGTGTTGTCCGTCTGGACCTGGACCACTTCACTCCGGACAAATGGAGCGAAGGCGGTCAGGGCGAGCCAAACCGCTTGCAGCTCCAGCAGGCTGATGTGGCATCAGGCCTCCTGGTGGGACCAGAGGCCGTGGGCCCTGTGTTTCCCCAGATGGGCACCCCAACCCATTACAGAGGCGCTGGTCGTCAAGATGACCATCGGCTCGGGGCGGAGAAATAGGTTACCCTCCTGCAGATGAGCTGGGACAAGCCACCATTGCAGGCCGCCCCACATCATCTGGGTCATGGAGACTGGCTGGTCTAGAAGACCCGAGCGCTGAGACCACTGGCGGGCCAGCCCCCACTGCAGGGGTGCATATGCCAGCGGGCCCAAAAGACCACACTGGTGCAGGCCGCCATGAGACCCAGAAGGCGCAGAAAGTCCTGGGCAGGGCACAACTGCCCAACCAGAAATGACTGGGCAAAGGAGGAAAGTACCTTGGCTCTGTCCGCCAGGAACTAGGCTCTGGCTCGGAGAGAGTCTAGCTCCACCCCGATGAACTGGATCACCTGCAAAGGGAGGAGTTCTGACTTGGCCTCGTTGATAAGGAGCCCTAGCTGAGAGTAAGCCCAGAGGGCCAGATCCCTGGACCGCTCTGCCTCCAACCTGGAGGAGGCTGCCATCAGCCAATCGTCCAGGTAAGGGTGGACCCGGACCCCTCGGCGCCGCAGAAATGCTGCTACTACTGCCATGCATTTGGTGCAGACCCTGGGAGCTGAAGAAAGGCTGAAGGGCATTGCCCGGAACTCAAAGGGATCCTTCTGCTTGGAAGCAGAGGAACCGCTGATAGGACGGACGGATTGGGACATGAAAGAACGAATCCTGAAGATCCAGGGAGCAGAACCACATGCCTAGTTCCAGGGATGGTATGATCTGAGCCAGTGGCCATCCGAAAGGTGCACAGCCTTAGGAACTTGTTCAGGTTGTGCAGATCGAGAATGGGGTGCCAGCCCCCCATCAGTTTTGGAACCAGGAAGTACCTGGACACAAACCCTGGGCAAGGAGGAGGATCCACCACCTTGCTGATTACCCCGTTTCGGAGGAGCAGGGCTATGTTGTCTTGGTGAGCCGACAGAGAGGCTGCAGATCTGGTGCCCCCCCCCCCGTGGGGCACGGGCTCGAAAGGGAAGGGTCTGCTCGAATTCCAGAGGCAGGCCCCTGCCGACCACCTCCAGTACCCAGCAGTCCGTGGTGACAACAGACCAGGCGGAAAGGAAGTGGCTGAGCCGGCTCCCCGAGGGGGTGACGAAGTTGGGGGCAGCACCCCACAACCCATCACTGGGCAGGCTTGGAGGAAGAACCGGCTGAGAGGCCACCTGGACCTTTTCCCCTGGGCTTCCTGACCAAGGAAGTGATGGGACTTGGCCTTGAGGCACCAAGAATGAACCTGCTGGCCCTGCTGCTCGGTCGGACATACCGCAGGAGCAGAGGTACGAAAGGGCTTACGCTGCTGATGGCGGCCTTTGTCCTTCTGGGCAGATGCGACAGAGTCCAAGGTGGCATTGGACTTCTCGATCCGCTGGAGGTGACCCTCCAACCCCGGGCCTGAACAAGTCGGTGCCCAAAAAGGGGATATCTGCTAGCTTGTGCTGGGTATCTGCCGTGAAGATCAAGATCCGCAGCCAAACCCTGCAGCGCAAGGCTACTGCGGCCGCTACTGACCAGGCACAAGAGTCTCCAATGTCCAGAGCGGTCTGAAGTTGTTGTTTAGCCACTGACCTTCCCCAATCCCGAACCTGCTTGTCTGTGGTCTGGAGGTCGGCCGGGAGATGAGGAAGCACCTAATCAAGGGAGCCCAACAGGGCGTGGGAGAAATGTGCCATCAGAACAGCCAAGCTAGCCAGACTAAGGCCTAAGGAGGTGGCAGCGCAGTCTTTCCTCCCAGAATAGTCCAGCTTTTTGGACTCTTTATCCGGGGGCTTGTCCCAGTCCCTAGTGTTTCCCAAGCACCAGAACACACTGTCTGCTACTAACCCCTCAGCCGAGGGATGCTCCATGAAACCGGAGAGGGAGCCGGTAGGGACCGCATACTTGCAGGCCATCCTGGCCAAAGGTGCAGGGCAAGAGGCCGGGCGCTGCCAAAGCTCCAGAGCCAGACCCACAATGGCCTCGGCCACGGGGAAGGCCTCCGAGGGGGAGTCCCCTTTGTCCAGGATCTCAGTGAGAGGGTATTTGGCCCATTTTTTGCACGGGTTCCAGCTTCATCCCGGTTGACTCCGAGATGAGTCAAAGAACACCCAGGAACGAGGATGGGCTCTCATCCACCGACAGACCCCCAGAAGATTCCAGGTCGACTGGACAGGAATACAGCAAGTCGTCAGACTCCGAAGAGTCCGCAAACAGCTGCCGACCGCCTGAGCCACTCTCCACTCACCGAGGGCGATTGGGGGTGAGAGTGACCAACAACCTATGGGGAAAACCCAGACCTGACTGAGAATCCTTGGTCGGCGCCCCAGTCTTCAGCTGAGGAGGTGGGGGTTCCACCACTATGGGTGGAGCAGCCGGTTTTGGCCGAGCAATTGGCACCAGAACCAGCTCCTCGATTGAGGGGACAGGACACTGCTTCGGCCGATCGGGCGACAGCCACTTAAATCGCCGGGGTGGGAGCCGGCAATGGCTGACCACCGGTTAAAATAAGTTGCTGCCACATAAGGTCCTCATAGCATTGATGCAATCTGCATTGAAGCCTCTCCTCTGTGGAGGAGGAAGAAGAGGACGAGCGGCAACGCCGCTTTCAGCGATCTCGGGACCAGGACAGACGCCGATGCAGAACAGGACCAGGACCGAGACCTTGCCCGTCGACGATGTCGGTGGCGGACAGAGGAAGGAGAGGGGCAAACCCGCTGATCCTCCGGTTCAGGGTCCTTGGCCAGGGACCTCGGCTCAAGGGTCAGGTCCCCAGAGGGCACCAGGGGTACCGGTGTCTGAGGAAGAGAGATGTCAACAACCTGTCGGTGGGCTCAAGAAAGATCTCTGCCATGTCGGCAGGAGTCTCGGCCGGTTGGTTTGACGGGGACTCCGTGAAACCAGCAGCCGGGGCCGCAACCTTGACCGAAGTCAAGAGAAGACGATCCGGGGAGTGGGACCTCTCCCGCTCCTAAGAACATCGACGCTGGGACTTACCTTTGTGATCCCGTTTCTTTGGGTCGAGCAGGAAAAGACCCAGAAGGACCCTCTCTTTTAGTAGAGAGGGACTGACAAAGCTCCCTGAAGGAAGCCGTACAGGAGGAACCCCGGAGGAGCGGAACAAATGCTGTGGCCGAGGAGGAGCTCGCAACTGCCTGGGCCGCCTCCTCCTTGAGGGCCGTAGGCTGTTCCATGGAGCCTGCCACGAGACAACACCTAACGGGCCTCCTTCGATTTGACTGGCGGGAACCTCTTCTCCGGTCACCCTAGCTGAAGTTGGGCAGCGCAGTCTTCCAACACCAACGGAGAAAAGGAGACACACATCACAAGCCTGCAGATCGTGGTCGTGCCCAAGGCAGTAAATGCACATGGCATGAGAGTCGGTGCAGGACATCTTCTGCCTGCAAGGGCACTGGTGGAACCCAGGGCCAGACTTGTCTTCCTTCACAGCCGCAACAGGTGAAGACCGACCTAGAGTGAGTCTTAAAAAATGTTAGGACAAAAATCCAAAGATTCAGAATCCAGGCCTACAAAATGCAGGAGCGCTAAGGAGGGACCTGAGCTTCCAAGCGGTAAGGAAGATCCGGACTCATGGTGCACAGCCAAGTGTTTTACCACCCGGGTGGGTGGGAGGAGCCAGCTTGAAGCCCTTCCCGCACATCTTAAAGCAGCAAGGTACCTGCCAAGAAGTGTGGATTGACTAACATATCCACGTCTCTAGAAACTGAGTTTCTACAACAAAGTTGAGGTCCCATGGAGGGACCGGGTCCTGAATGAAAGGTTTCAGATGCAAAAATGCCCTGCAGAAATGTGCGGGACAGGTTGAGCTGGGCGACACCTTTGCCCTCAATAGGTGCTTGGTATGCAGAGATGGCAGAAAGGTGCATCTTGAGCAAGAAGTACCCCAAGCCTACATCCAAAAAGGAAAGAAGGTACTTCAACACCTGATTCACCGGACAGGTGAAAGGATCCAAATGGTGAACAGAACCCCATATGGTGAAATGCTTCCATTTCATCGGTCAAGTGGCCCTGGTGGAGTTTCCTAGTAGCTACCAGGACATCTGTGACCCTAGAGGACACCCTGAAGTGGGCAATGGCTAGGTCCACAGGAGCCATGCACAGAGATACAGAGACTTTAGGTCTGGATGGACCACGGTGCCCTGGTCCTGGGAGAGCAAGCCGGTACACAGAGGCAAGGGCACTGGAGGTTCCACAGTCAGTTGTTGCAGCAAGGGGAGCCAAATCTGACACGGCCAGAAGGGAGCTACGAGAATCATCTCCACCCCCTCCAACTGAAGCTTGAGCAGAACCCTCTGTAGAAGCAGGAAGGGAGGAAAGGTGTACAGAAACCTCCCCTTCCAGGAGAGGGATAATGCGTCTTGCCAGAACACTCCAGGCCCTTGGATCGAGCAAGCAGAAAAGCAGCGGTGTGGACGACCTCACCTGTAGAAGAGATCTTAGACTACCAAGGTTAGAAGTTCCAACTCCTGTAACATGTACGGTCGAAAGTTTCAGACCATGCTCGATGGCCCAACACCAGACTCTCATCGCCTCCTGACACAGGAGGCAAGCCCGCCTGCTGAAGTAATATACAACACACATGCTGTTCATCTGCACCAACAGTGCACCGGGCAGGAGACAAGTCTGGAAGGCCTGCAGGGCATAAAGAACTGCCCACATCTCCAGGACACTGCTATGGAGACCCTGTTCTACGTCCTTCCAGGTACCGCAGGTCTGGTTACTGGCCAGATGAGCACCCCCATACCAGGCCGGATGAGTCTGTCATGAGAATCTGACGGGGGGGGGGGGGTCGAGAGCAGAAAGGAGACTCCCCAGAGGTTGGCTGGATCCAGCCACCATGACAGAACTCTCAGGACAGGGTTGGAGACCAGGACCAACTGGTCAAGGTCATCCGTGCATTGGTCCCACTAGACCCTCAATATCCACTGAGGAACCCGCATATGCAGACGGCCAGGGGAACCATGGCAATAACCACTGCCATGTGGCCCAGAAGGCCCAAGAACACCCTGGTGAGGACCTACCGGCTGTAAGAAACCAGACGAGCCTGCTCTGCTCCATCAGTTGCTCCGCCCTGTCCTCGGGCAGACAGGCTTTGCCATGGCTGGTGTCTAGGACTGCCCCAATGTACTGAATGCGCAGGCAAGTGGAGAGGCAGGACTTCAGTAGATTGACAGTGACCTCTAAGGCCTGAAAAAGGCAAAATGTGTATTCTGGAGTCTGAACCAAGCAATCCCTGGAGGGGGCTGCTAACAGCCAATTGTCCAGGCAGGGGAACACATAGAAGCCCTGCCTCCTCAATGCAGCTGCCACTACTGCCAAGCATTTGGTACATACTCTGGGGCTGAAGAAAGGCCAAAAGGGAGGGCCTAGAATTGAGAATGGTTTCCCTGGAAGTGGAAGCAGAGGAAGCGACAATGGGCAGGAAAACTCTGGATGTGCAGGTATGCATCCTGCATGTCCAGAGAGCAGAGTAAGTCCCCCTGCTGCAGAAGGGGCAACAGGCCCTGTAGAGTGACATCCAGAAGCACTTGTACCTGATGAACAGATTCAGATGGCTCAGGTCCAGGATGGGCTGAAAATCCCTGATCTTCTTGGGGACGAGGAAGACGTGGGAGTAAAACCCCCGTCCCTATTAAGCCTGAAGGACGGGCTCTGTGGCTCTTTTTTTGAAGAAGAGCATGAAGTTCTTCCCAAAGCAGAGACAGGTGGCCTAGAGAGTAAGTGGAGTTTACCAGGGAATTTTCTGGAGTACACACTAGAAACTCCAGTGCAACCATGCTCTATGTTCTGAAGCACCCAACTGTCTGGGTCACCCCTCCAACCTTCTAGGTGGAGGGAGACTTCCCCTCCCGAGTATCCTCACCAGGGGAAGGGGGGGGGTGGCCAAGGAGTCAGGAGGTGAGGGAGTGGGGCGGGAACGGATGGGGTTGCTGTGGCCTTCCGCTTGTGCTAATCCTTGGCAGACTAGCTCTGAGAGGGCTTGCGTGAGGACCTGTGAAAGGGCTGACATTGGTCTGCTTTAGGCTGAATGTGATAGAGCGAATAGACAGACTTCAGGGCACATCCTGGGCTCCTGAAGGGTGGAAATGATACCCTGGACATCCTCACCAAAAAGGACCGAACCCCAGAAGGAGGCATCCCAAAATGCTGGCGTGTACTTCTGAGGCAAAGCTGGATACCCAGAGCCAAGAATGGTGCCAGAGATAGACCACAGCAGCTGACCCATGCCCAAAGGCATCCACAGCATCATAAGCAACTTGGAGGACATGACTGCCAACGTCCGAATCTAATTTCGGGAGGTGGGCAAGTTGCATTTTGGTGGGGTCCTCTGACAAGGTCTGCACCAAGTCCCTGGCTTGGTCCCAAAGAACATTTTGATATTTGATCCTTTTTTTCCCCAAAAAAATATTTTAAAAGTTCAGCACACACAGCACATTTCAGATCTTTCTTTTATATATAGATCAGAGAATACATACATACACTATTTGTAACATATTGCTGACATTTCAAAGCAGGCGATATAAAGCATCACATTTCATTTCTGTGCTTCCTACAACTCCAGTTTAATGTTAGGGTTTGATGGAGTTCCCTGTTCTAGTTTATTTATACTAATATATGCACACATCTGTTAGCATATTTGCTAGCTTACCTGCTAGCCTCCCTCCCTCCGTGTATAGTAAATGAAACATGCCTTAAGTGGATCCACCCTTGTTGAATTATTCTCTAAAAAGGCTGGGAACCATAAATGTGCTATGGCATCTTCCAAAGGTCCCCTAGTGCTCTAAACTTTTCCTCCTTATCCACTGCCTTGTATTGGGCATGTTCAAGCTTCATACATTGGAGTAATTTTTGAGCCCATTCAGATACCGTGGGAGTAGATTCCTTTCCCCAGTGACAGGCCAGAGCCTGTTTTCCAACTGCCATGGCTAGGGGCCATAGCGAGTGCTCCAGTCCTTCACCTTTCCTCGATCTCCCTGGCAATCCCAGAAGTACTTCCCCATGCCTATTTCTTGTGTGTGTCTCTCAACTGACACTGCATTATTTTTGTAAAACTCTGCCAGAAACTTGTTTTGTCACACTCCCAGATCATATGTATGAAAGTCCCCTTCTGGGCATGGCACTGCGGGCAAAGGTCCGAGTTTGAGAGATCTATTCTGTGGGCTAGTGCAGGGTGAAATAAGTTCTGTGGAGAACATTAAAATGGACTGCTCTCAGTCTGTTGTTAACTGAGCAGTTCATACCCCTAAGCAAGATCATTCTCCAGTCCCCTTCTGTCAAGGTTTCCCCTCCCATATCCATATCCCATTTCTCCTTTAGCTTCTCTAATGTGAGAGACAAACTTCCCACATTGTTAATGGTCCGAGTTCCTGTATTTCCCCACAGCCCCTCTTCCGGGGATCTCTGTATGGGGATAGGCATGACTGTGGTGCCCTTGGCCCCCAAAAGGCGATTCCAGACCTATAAGTACGTGAAGAAATGGTAGAGGTGTAGGCCAAATTCCCTGGACAGAGACTGGTATGGCGGGATACTTCCTAGTTCATATATCTGGCAGACAGTGTGGAGTCCTGCCTTTTCCCAAACCCCAAGTGCCCAGCCAGTAGGGCCTGTCACTCGCTCCTCCACCCACAGTGCCAGTTTTGTAGCTGCATCCGGGGACAGAGCGGGTGGGCATCCCATTATTGCATGTATAGCCAACTAGGCCCTCATTGTGGCCCTTGTAAATGTACTAGCAATAAACTTCATCGTTTTTCTTTGTAGTGTGGCTACAAATGTAGCCATATTTAATGAGGTAGTGATGGAAGAGCCCTCCAACTCCATCCACGTTTTCCTTTCTGAGCCCTGGAGTGTAAGGTCCGTTAGAGAGGAAATCTGCACTGCCAAATAATACAAATATAAGTTGGGGAGTCCCAGTCCCCCTTATGATGTATTTTTCCAGATTTCTTGTTTTGTTCTTGACCTACATCCCCCCCCATAATAGAGTTGTTATGGCCCCTCTGAAAGACTTAATATTTAGGGTCTCACACTGACAAAGTCTGGAATAGGTAGAGGCACTGTGGTTGCACATACTTGATATCTGATCATGTGAGCCAAGTAATTCAGGGCCCAGAGGTCAGGATAGTAGAAGCGAAGACACGCTTGCCCAGGTAATTCAGCTGCCTGGACTCCCAGTCTGGGGGTAGGGCACTAAGAGTGATTAGACGACTTAGTACGGTCATGCGCTGGATTAACCACCATGGAATCCACCTTAGGGTGACCCCCTAAAAAGGGTTCGCCAGCGGGGCGTGGTAAAGACAGTCCACTTTCTTAGGCAGCGGAGGGTTGGTAAATGGGTGATGCCATGCCATCCTAGTGACATCCTCACAGAAGTCAAAGGGGGCATCACCACAGGGAAGGCATCCCACTGCCGGAGACAGATGGCCAGGTGGCATCTCTCTGGGTCCTGCTCCTTTGTCTCCCAATCCATAATGGAAGGAATGTGGCACATGACATCCATAAAGGTTGGATAGTCAGGAGGGGGACTTTGGTACCTCCTTGGGAGGGTTGTCCCCCTCTGAGGACTCCCCAAGTGACAAGGAAGACTCATACGAATCTGAGTCATCCTCACTAGTCTAGCTGGGGCTGATGCCAGAGGACGATGCTCAGCCCTGCTAAAGCCCAAGCCGATGTCTGGTTGAGCCCCGGAGGACCCAAACATGTGGGGGTTGCTAGGCCCAGCCCAATCCAGGTGCTGGAGGGTCCTGGGTAGGACAGAGAGGAGATGCCGGAGGCAGTCCTTAAGGAGCAGGAGTCTGCCTCTGGGAGAAGGACCACCATGCTGAGAATGAGACGTTATAATCCGCTGGAGGCAGTATATTGTACACCAGTGGAAAAAGATAAGTGGGTGGCGGGAAAGGGTACAACAATGCTGGAGCCGGCGTACGGCCACCCAGCATCAGCCCAACAGGCGTCTGCTGCGGCAGGGGTGACAACAGTGTTGGGCCTATAGGCTGGGGCTGCAGCAACACTGGTAGTGGCCTAGCAGGCGTCAGCCTGGACTGCCCAGAGGAAGGATCCCCAACGCTGGCCTAGCTGGAGAAGCAAGTGCCTGAGGGGAAGGAGACCCCTAAGGCAGAGGTGACACCGGAGAGGAGGAAACGGTGATAGCCTACTGTGGGCGTTGCCTAGAAGGACTGACATCGGTCCCAGTAGTGGAAGCTGGTAAAGGCAGAGCCATGGCCGGGGGGGCAGTTATAGAACCAACGCTCGAGGAACTAATGCCAGCTGAGCCACATGGCTGAGAGCTCATAGAACATATGGGCCTGAGCATCATGGGCTGAGGTGCAGGAGACTAAGTCCCCTGCCCAGTACAGCCATTGTCCAAAATAGCTATGAGGGCGGGTGGCAGGAAAAGAGGGCTGGCGGGGGTGAAGGGGCCAACCCCCGTGGGAGGACAACACCGTCTCGGATGACGGTTTGTGAAGCAACCATGAATTGGAAGCAAACCAGTCCTGGTGTTTATGCTTCCCCGATTTCTCCTTTTGAGAAGATGAAGAGGAGGACTGTGTCAGCGAGGCCAAAGAGCTCCTGGCCTACAGCTCCTTCTCCATTGCGACCAACTTCTGCTTTAAAAGGTGGCTCTCCAGAGTTTTTAAGCGACTTCTCCGAACGGCCTGGCTGAATTTTTGGCAAAACTGGCAGACTTTGCTGTCGTGGCTGGGGCCTCTGAGACAGAGTGGTCATCCTTTTTGGGGATCTGTTTGCTGCAGGCACACTTTGAGGAGTAGTCAGAAGACTAGGCTGGTGGAGAAGACAAACTCTATGAAAACACTGAAAATGCGATGAGTCTAACTCAAAGAACGAAAAATTAAAAAGTGCGGCAAGTGCAGTTACCTACGGTCAACTGTAGCTGTGGCGTCAGCTAAGGTTCGACGTGTGCAGGTCAACAGCAGGAAAAGAACTGAGGTAGGTGTCGGGGACTGCCCTCCTTTATAGGCTAGGATGATGTCGGCAGGGGGGTGGTCCCCAATGGCAGACTGCTAGCTAGAAGTTTTCTGTGTGGTCCTGGCACGTGAGAGCTTAGTCCTACCAGTGTGGCCTACTGCAACAGCCTATCTCAAAGTAAGATCCAGGAACATTAACATGAAAGCCAGAACACTGCTTCACCTGCTGCAGTGGTTTTGTCAACACCAGACATACTTACGTCATCCTTGTAACACCATAATCATTTCTACGGCAAGTGAATGATGTCAACAGCAGAGGATTGTGATGAAAGGTTTAGTAAAGCAGAAAGAGCAAGCTAAGTTAAAGAGACAGTGATCCTGTATTCATGTTAGTTACAGTATACTGAAAACTGAGACGCTAAATTCAAAAAAATATGAAGTGTTTTTTGATATCGAGGGCTCTAAACAAAATTTTAAGAACCACTGAAAAATGTAGTACTCCAGTGGTTAATAATGAGGCAGTGAGGCACATATGTTTCAGTTATAAAAGTCTTTTGGAGCCTAGCACAAGATTTAAAGCAGCAGTGCAAAAATGTTTTTTCCAAAAAGCTAGTTTCAGCTACAGTTAATAAATACAGGTTACTCACCTGTAACAGGAGTTCTAGGAATGGTATATGTTGTTCATCCACACTGTCTGGCAGGTTCCTTGCCGCTTTAAATCTTGCCGGAAGGTCTTCAAGCTTGGCTCCTCCCACCGACCCGGTGGTAAAACTCTCGCCCGCCCCCATGACGCCAGATCTGGCCCGGCTGGAAGCTCAGGTTGTGCATCGAGCCGGAGGTCGGGTGGGTCGTGGATAAACAACATATACCATTCCTAGAACTCCTGTTACAGGTGAGTAACCTGTATTTCTAGGGACATGGATATGTTGTTCATCCACACTTATTGGCAGACTCCTAGCAGTTCTCCGGAGGAGGAGGCAAGGCCAACCCCCAATACTTACTTGGGAAATAAGGACTGAGAACTGAGGCCCCAAAACCAGCATCCCGGCGTGACTCAAGGTCGATGTGGTAATGGGTAATAAAGGTGTGCTGACTTCCAGGTAGCAGCCCTGCAGATTTCCTGGATAGGGACGCCCCTGAAGCAGCCACCGATGCAGCAGTATGACGGTAGAATGAGCTCTTACCTCTGGGAGGCTCCATGCCCGCCAACTTGTAGCAGAGATCTATGCAGGAGGTGACCCACCTGCCTATCGTCCGCTTGCTGCAGGTCTGCCAGGTGCGGCTTCAGCGTAGGTGACAAACAGCTGCCGAACCTCTCCCCGAATTTCAGCCGTGCGCTCCTTATAATAAGCGAGCACCCTTCTAGGGTCCAGAGTATGGAGCCTATATTCGGCCTCCGAGGTGTGACTGGGGTAGAACACCGCAGAGTCAGCACCTGGTTAAGGTGAAACTCCGACACCACCTTCGGAAGGAATTTCGGTGGGGGGCGAGGACAACCTTGTCCCTGTGGAAGACCACACGAAGGAGACCTGATGCAAAGCGCCTGGAGCTCTCACATCCTTCTGGCTGACGTGATAGCCACCAAGAAGGCGGTCTTCCACGACAGGTGAGAGAGATCATACCTGTGCATTGGTTCGAATGGCTTGCCCATGAGCTTTGCCAGTACCAGCAGTAAATCCCACGAGGTGGAGGTTCTATCGAGGGGAAATGGGATCAAGGCCTTTGAAAAGCGCCCGACCACCTTTTCTCATGCCATCGACTGCTTCCCGCCCGCGCTCGTAAGCAGAGATGGCTGCCAGGTGCACCTTTAGGGTCGCTGACTGCCCTTGACTAGAAAGAGACCATAAATAGTCCAAAATGCTTGCCACAGAACAGGAGGAAAGGTCCAAGCCCTTGCCCTGACACCAAATGGAGAATCTCTTCCATTTGAAGGCGTAGCATTTTCTGGTCGACTCCTTACGGGACGCCTCAACAACATTAAGGACCTCGTCGGAAAGACCCAAGGTCTGGAACTCTAGCCGCTCAGGAACCAGGCCGTCAGGTGCAGGGATTGAAGGTCCAGATGGAACACCTTCCCCTGATTGACTGAAAGCAGGTCCGGGCGAGCTGGAAGCTGCCTCGGGAGCCTGGAGCGGAGGCTGAGGAGATCTGGGTACCAGAACTGGCGGGGCCAGTCTGGGGCTATCAGGATCACCTGCGCCTTGTCCCTCCTTGCTTTGAGAAGCACCCTGTGAATCAAGGGAAATGGGGGAAAGGCGTAGAAGAGGCCCGGGGTCCACAGCCCCGAGAAGGCATCCCCTGCAGCGAGCCCTGCTGAGGGGGCGGCATGAAACAGCTCAGCTTCGCTCTCCGGAGGCAAACAGGTCCACCTGAGGTGTGCCCCAGTGGGAGAACAGATCTTGTACTACCTCCAGCAGGAGAGACCATTCGTGAGATGCAGCCCCTATCCGGCTCAGGGCATCGGCCAGGGTGTTGGAGGCTCCTGCCACATGAATGGCTAGGAGATCCGCCTCCAGGCTGCGCACGAGTGACCAAATGCGGAGAGCTTCCTTGCATAGAAGCATGGAGCGCGTCCCGCCCTGGCGGTTCAGGTAGTACATGGTCGTGGTATTGTCCATCTGGACTCAGACCACTTGACCCCGGAGAAACAGAGCAAAGGCGGTGAGAGCTAGGCGGACCGCTCGGAGCTCCAGCAGGTTGATGTGGCATCGGGACTCCCGCGGGGACCAGAGGCCGTGCACTCGGTGTTCCCCCAGATGGGCACCCCAACCCATCAGAGAGGCATCGGTCGATAGAGAGACAGTCGGCTCGGGGTGGACAAACGGGATGCCCTCCTGCAAATGGAATGGAACGGTCCACCACTGGAGAGCGTTCCACATCTCCTGGGTCACTATCACTAGCTGGTCCAAAGGATCGCAGCTGCTGTGACCACTGGCTGGCCAGTCCCCACTGAAGGGGGCGCATGTGCCGGCGGGCCCAACGGACCACGCTGGTACAGGCCGCCATGAGACCCAGAAGGCGCAGGAAGTCCCGGGCAGGGCGCGATTGCCCAACCAGAAATGACTGGGCAAAGGAGATAAGAACATCGGTCCTGTCCGCCGGGAGTAGTGCTTTGGCTCGAAGAGAGTCGAGCTCTGCCCCGATGAACAGGATCACCTGCTTTGGCTCGAGTTCCGACTTGGCCTCGTTGATGAGAAGGCCAACTCGAGAGCAAACCTGGAGGGCCAGATCTCTGGACCGCTCCACCTCCCGTTTGGAGGGGGCTGCTATCAGCCAATCGTCCAGGTAAGGGTACACCCGGACCCCTCGGCGCCGCAGGAATGTTGTCACCACTGCCATGCATTTGGTGAAGACCCTGGGAGCTGAAGACAGGCCAAAGGGCATGGCTCGGAACTCGAAGAGGGATCCCTCCGCTCGAAAGCGGAGGAATCTCCGATGTGACGGACGGATAGGGACGTGAAAGAACGCGTCCTGCAGGTCCAGAGAGCAGAACCACACGCCGTGTTCCAGAGATGGTATTATCTGCACCAGAGTGACCATCCTGAAGGTTTGAGAGCTTAGGAACTTGTTCAGGTCGTGTAGGTCGAGAATGGGGTGCCAGCCCCCTGTCCGTTTCGGAACCAGGAAGTACCTGGACACGAACCCCGGGTCTGAGGGGGGATCCGCTACCTCCCTGATCACCTCCTTTTGGAGGAGGAGAGCGATGTTGGCCCGACGAGCCGACAGTGAGGCTGCGGACCCCGAGGCCCCCCGAGGTGCGACGGCTCTGAAGGGCGGGGCCTGCTCGAATTCTAGAGGCAGGCCTTTTCCCACCACCTCCAGTACCCACCTGTCCGTGGTAATAACGGACCAGGCGGAAAGGAAGTGTCGGAGCCGTCCCCCCACGGGGGGAACCAGGGGTGAGGTGACGGGGATGGGGGCGACACCCCTCAGCCCGTCACTGGGCAGGCTTGGAGGAGGGACCGGCCGAGGGACCTCCTGGGCCTTTACCTCCCTGCTTCCTGTTGGAGGAAGCCGACGGCTTGGGTTTGGGATGCCAAGCCCGAGCCTGCTGGCCCTGACGTTGCTGGGCCGGGCCCGCGGGGGCGCAGAAGGACGAAAGGGCTTAGGCTGAGGCTTGCGGCCCTTGTCCTTCTGAGCGGAAGGACCGAGTCCAAGGTAGCATTGACTTCTCGATCCTCTGCAGGTGACCTTCCACCCCAGGGTCAAGAGGTCAGTCCCCAAAAGGAACGTCCGCCAACTTGTGCTGGGTATCCGGCAGGTGGATATCCTCAGCCAAGCCACGACGCATGTACACTCGCGGTCGCCACAGACCTGGCACATGAGTCCCCAATGTCTAAAGCAGTCTGGAGCTGCTGTTTGGCCACTGCCCTGCCCTGGTCCCGCACCTGCCTGACCGTAGTCTGCAGATCCGCGGGAAGATGAGGGACGACCTCATCCAGGGAGCCCAACAGGGCATGAGAAAAATGTGCCATGAGGACGTCCGAACTGGCCTGACAAAGGCCGAGAGAGAACGCAGCATAGACTTTTCACCCGGCATAATCCAATTTCTTGGATTCCTTGTCGGGAGGTTTGTCCACATCCCTGGCTTTCCCGGCGCGCCGGAAAACGCTGTCGGTAACCAACCCCTCAGCAGAGGGGTGTTCCGAAAAACCGGACAGGGAACCGTAGGGACCGTGATACTTCCTGGCCATCCTGGCCAAGGCGCAGGGCAGGAAGCAGGTGCTGCCAAAGCTCCAAGGCCGGGCCCACTATGGCCTCGCCACCGGAAAGGCCTCCGGGGAATCTCGGTCCAGAATCTCCGTGAGGGGATACCTGGCCCATTCAGAAACGGGTTCGAGCTTCATCCCAGTGGACTCCGAGATGAGCCGAAGCAATCCTAAGAAGGACGAGGGGCTATCGTCCACCGACTGTCCTCCTGAGGACTCCAAGTCCATTCGCTTGGAGAAAAGGGAGGAATCATCTTCGGACTCGGAAGAGTCCTCAAAGAGCTGCCTAAGGCCTGAGCCACCCTCCACCTGCCGAGGCTTATCGGGAGTGAGGGTGACAGACAGCCTATGGGGCAGTCCCTGAGCCGACCGAGAATTTTTGGTCAGAGCCCCAAATAACGGCTGTGGAGGCGGAGGTTCCACCAGAATCGGTGGGGCAGCTGGAATTTGCCGAACAACCGGCCTGGGAACAGGCTCCTCGGCTACGAGGGGTTGTTTCGGCCACTCCGGTGACAGCCACTTAATGGCCGGGGAAGACGACTGGGTCGGCTTATTCCCGGTCAGAAGGAGCTGTTGCCACATGAGTTCCTCATACCTCCGACACAACTTGCGCCAAAGTCTCCCCTCGTCCGAGGAGGAGGAAAAGGAAGAGCGGCAGTGCCGCTTGCCGCAGTAAGCCGGACCGCTTATGGCGGCGGATCGGCCACCGCCAAGACGTCCGAGATCGAGAACCTCGCTAGGCCGAGAGACGGTGCGGGAGGTGTCGGAATCGCACTCCTCGGTTCGGAAGATTCCACCGGCCCGGAACCGGAGACAGACGAGCCGGACGGGACCTCAACTCTCCGCCGGGAACCGGGAGAGGGATTTCAGCTTCTAGCAGACAACTCATTCAACGGGTCGAGAAAAATCTCGACCGCCGACGTGGAGTCTCAGTCAACTGTCCTGACGGGACACCGTAAGCCAGTGGTCGAGTTTAGGGTCGATCAAGCCCACTGTCGACTACTGGGGGAGGGGGATCTTTCCCGCTCCCAAGAGAGTCGACGGTGAGACTTACTTTTGCTCTTTTTGGACCAAGAAAAAGGTCCAGAAGAAGTTGGACCCTCACCTTTCGTCGAGAGGGTCAGACAAAGCTCCTTAAAAGAAGCCGAATACGAGGCACCGAGACAGAGCGGGACAAATGCCGCAGCCAAGGTAGAAGCAGCCCGCGCCGCCTCCTCTTCGAGGGCGATCATCTGCTCAAGCTGATCCACCGAGCCCGCCGCCACGGACACCGCCAACCGGGCCTCTTTAGACTTAACCGGAGGAAATCTTTTCTCGGGATGCCCCAGCTGTAAACGGGCAGCACGGTCTTAGAGGACGTAAGCCGAAAAAGAAGAGCACAGGTCGCAAGCCTGCGGGTCGTGCTCAAGGCCTAAGCAGTAGACGCACGTGGAGTGCAGGTCCGTCCGAGACATCTTCTGCCCGCAAGAGCATCTCCAGAAACCGGGAGTCGATTTGTCCATCGCAGCCACGAGGGAGAGAAGACCAAAGTCTTTTTAGCAAAAAACTTTTAATTTCGAAGATTCGAAGAATTAGGAACCAGTCTTATACGCAGAGCGTTAAGGAGGGAACCTGAGCTTCCAAGCGGTAAGGAAGATCTGGCGTCATGGGGCGGAGCCGAGAGTTTTACCACCCGGGTGGGTGGGAGGAGCCAGCTTGAAGACCTTCCGGCAAGATTTAAAGCGGCAAGGAACCTGCCAGACAGTGTGGATGAACAACACATCCATGTCCCTAGAAAAATTTTAGCACACCTGTCAAATCTACTTCTCTTGGTACTTCCTTTGCGGCGTACCAGGAGTTTAATTTCTCAGTTCTAACCACTGCCAGGTCTACAATGCTATTTCTAAGCCATAAGTTGTGTCCATATTTTTTCTTGAAAACTAAATTAAAACATTTGTAAAATACTCATATTTTGTGAGAACTAGAAACTTACAGTGCCTTCAGAAAGTATTCACCCCCCTTGGATTTTGTCACATTTTGTGATGTTGCAAACTCAAATTAAAATACATTTATATGGCATTTTATTGTCACATATCTACACAAATTACTCTATAATGTCAAAGTGGAATGAAACTCCTGGAATTTTTTGTACATGTAATTTAAAATAAAAACCTGAAATGTCTTGATTTGATAAGTATTCACCCCTTTGCTATGACACTCCAAATTGAGCTCAGGTGCATCCAATTTCCTTGTGAGGTCACTCAAACTTGAATGGAGTCCACCTGTGGTCAGTTCAAATGGATGACATGATTTCAGAGGAAATACACCTGTCTATATAAGGTCCCACTGTTGACAGTGCATGTCAGAGCAGAAACTCTACCAAGACGACCAAGGAGCTGTCCATAGAACTCCGTGCTAGAATTGTGAGGAGGCATAGATCTGGGGATGGGTATAAAAACATCTCTAGGGTGTTGAAAGTTCCCAGGAGCACAGTCAAGTCCATCATTAGGAAATGGAAAGATTACGGAACCACCCAGACTCTTCCTAGAGCAGGCCATCCTCCCAACCTGAGCAACCGGGTAAGAAGGACCGTAGTCAGGGAAGTCACCAAGAACCCAATGACCACCCTGACAGAACTACAGCGTTCCATGGCTGATATGGGAGAAACTGTCCAGAGGACAACAATCTCTGCAGCATTTCACAGATGTAGCCTCTATGGGAGAGTGGCTAGACAGAAGCCACTCCTGAGAAAAGGCCACATAATAGTATGCCTGGAGTTTGCAAGAAGGTACGTGGCAGACTCTGAGACCATGTGGCAAAAGATTCTCTGGTCTGATGAAACAAAAATTGAACTCTTTGGCCTGAATGCAAAGTGCTATGCCTGGCGCAAACCAAACACAGCTCAGCACCCGTGTAACACCATCCCTACCATGAAGCATGGTGGTGGCAGCATCATGTTATGGGGATGCTTTTCAGTGGCAGGGACTGGGGCACTTGTCAGGATAGAGGGAACAATGAATGGAGCCAAATATAGGCACATCCTTGAGGAGAACCTGCATCACTCTACAATAGACCTTGGACTGGGGCGAAGATTTACGTTCCAACAGGACAATGACCCCAAGCATACAGCCAAAACAACACTGGAGTGGCTTCAGAACAAGAAGGTGAATGTCCTTGAGTGGCCCAGCCAAAGCCCAGACTTGAACCCCATTGAGAATCTGTGGAAAGACTTAAAGATTGCGGTTCACCGACGCTCCCATCCAACTTGACAGAGCTTGAGCAAATCTGCAAGGAAGAATGGGCGAAAATCCCCAAATCCAGATGTGCAAAGCTGATACCGACAGACCCAAGAAGACTCAAAGCCATAATTGCTGCCAAAGGCGTTTCTACAAAGTATTGACGGGGGTGAATACTTAAGTAAACAAGATATTTCAGTTTTTAATGTTTCATACATTTTTGTTACACAATAAAAATATTTTTGCTCCTTTAAATTATTGAATATGCTGTGTGAATCAAGGGGGAAACAAATCATTTCAATGCATTAAAAATTCTGGTAGTAACACAACAACATGTGACAAAATCCAAGGGGGGTGAATACATTCTGAAGGCACTGTATATCACCAAATAAAACTAAATGGTGCCTGGAATATTTTATAGTAAAGAGACAGGGTCAAATTGTTTGCACGGTTTTGTTGCACTGCTGCTGCAGCTTTCATTAAGTTGTCATTTCTTACCTTAGCAGTTGTGTAATCCACTACCTTTTTTGTGGTTAAATCACATTTGTTTCCTACTAGAAGTTTGTTAACATTCTCACTGGCATAGCGGTCAATCTCCTGCAGCCACTGCTTCACATTATTATAGGATTCCTGAAGTAAGAAAGCCAGAGGTCAGTCTGACATTGAGAAAAGCACAAAATAATCTATAAGAAGTGTCAATTTTTAAAGCGGAACAATCAGCAATAAGAGCCTCACATCCAAATGTGAGGCTGATACCAATTTGCACTGTGTAGAAAAATTTTTTTTTTTTTTTTTTTTTACACTTACTATTTACTGCAGTATAGTAGAATGTATTAGGCTAATGTTGCTGACCTCTAAGATGCCATTTCCTGTAACCAGACATCCCAGAATCCCCTGCAGCTGACATCAGAGGAGGACTGCAGAGCCGAGAGATTCAACAGCTTTCAATAGCCCGCAGTATACGTTAAAGATTCTGTAAGTTAAAATCAGATGTTTGCTGGTCCTGTTGTGCTCACGGGGCTTAGTACAGTCCTCTGTGTCTGTACCTAGCCCCAGAACAACAGCAGACCAGCAAACAGAAGATTACAGCTTATAAAAACTCTTGACATTCACTGCAGGCTACTGAATCCCACACTGCTGCAGCTCTCCTGTGATGTCAGACGCAGGGGAGTCTGGCAGTTCTGGTTACAGGAAATGTCAGCTTACAAGTCAATGAAATTAGCCTGATACAGTTAATTACACTGCGTTTCTGCACACAAAGGGCTAATTAGGACCAGCTCTCACTTGGGTGAGAGGCTCCTACTGCTGACAGTTCCCCTTTAAGAAAAATATGCTTACTCTAAATGTGAAAATGCTTTATGATCACAACTGACTGAAGAGGACAAAAGATTCTCTAACCAGAAGCTAGCCTGACTACCAGTTCAACAGGTTACATAGCCTGTCCCTAGATCTGGAAGCATATATCCAGTCAAAGCTTTGGGCCCAACAAGTACCACATCTCAATATTGCATGGGTTCTTGTGCAAGCCTTGAGGTTCCACACTGGGCATGGTACACTGCGCGGAGGTGCAGGGCAGACCACCAAACATTCGTGCATTTACTGCTGGTCAACCAAGAATCAGCACTGGCGATGGCTACTGAGACAGCCATTTGTTATCCAATCCTCCACTCCAATCCGGAGGAAGGGTACAGCTATGGTAAAACTGGCGATCAGGGATGGGGAACAACTGGAAAGAGAACATTCTGTTTTTTATATATCGAGATATTTTAACCCCGCAGCTCAGCCTGCCCACATCCAGCCGTCGTCCTCTCTTCATTTGGCCCGTAGGCTCACTCACATCCAGCTGGCACGCTACGTACCTGCGGAGGGGTCCCCAATCCCTCTCGCCGGGCTGGGATCCAGTATCGGCGCACGATTCCATGGAAAGGCCCAGCCATCAAGCTGCCCAGCTGGCTGACATTTTTCCTCCCGATTTTTTTTTTTTAGACCTTAAGGTACAGACGTGCAATGATGTCCAGGCAGAGTCTGCAGTCGTCTGCTGTATCTCACCCCTGAGTGCACCACTCCTGCAATGCCCCTGATTTCCATCGGGGCGCTGCAGAGTGATGGGAGCCCCGAACCTTCCCCAGGGAAGGGAGAGCAGTCCATCAGATGCTCAATTCGTTTCCCTACCCAGCCAACCACCTACAACCCGGGCGCCTTCCCCGGATTCAAGTTGGCATGGCGCAAGGTGTGGCGTCCAGCGCCTCAACCCTCAGCGCCACCAAGCTGGAAACAGAATATTTAAAAACAAAAATGGCAAAACTGCAACACTAATACACAAGAAAGAAAATTATTCTTCAAACTAAACGTAAAACTGAAAATTGCATACCTACCGTAATTTTTGATCTTTTGTATATCTTCACCATTCATCACTGGTGGGTACTAGTCAAGGTGCTAGGACCCAGTGGGAAGCTTTTTAGCTAAAAGCTTTCTCTCTAGAGGAGGGTCTGACTTCGGGAACGGCACCACCCTTGAGGTTGACGTATTATGAGGCACTTGTAGGTTGGCCAGTAGTGGACACCAGCCCCTCCACCACCTCATTTCTGCCCACCAAAGAGGAAGAGAGAGACAGAGAAAAAAAGGCTAGAAGGTGGGGCAAGGGAGCCCAAGGGATAGGAAAAAAAGGAAAGGATATAAACTTAAGAAGGAATAAGCCAACCAGACGAAGGGGACAGACCCCAAGTTCTGTGGGAGGGAGACCCCAATCACTGGGCAGGCAAGAAGGGATTGAGAGAATGGGGAGGGAGAGAGGAAGATATGAGAGAGAGAGAGAGAGAGAGAGAGAGAGAGAGAAAAAGACAGGAAAGAATAAGGAGGCAGGAGGAAGGGAGAAAGACGAGAAAGAAGAGAGAGATAAAGAGCATGGAGAGAGGTTAAGAGTGGACTCCAACAGGACGAACTACCAAAAGGAGCTCCTCTGCTGCCTGAGGAGAAGGGAAGGAGAACCTCTCTTTTTTTTGGCCAAAGACCTTGGACAGGGTCAGCGGTTTCAGAGCCAGAAGAAGCCACAGAAGGGTGGAGCAGAGAGGATACCTGAAACTGCTGAAAAGAAGGCAGAAACTCCCAGTCCACAGAGCGAAGGTGTCCAACCAATTCCCTCTCCCTCCCTGACCCGCTATCTAGGGGTGAGAAAACAGGAGGCCCACCCTGGGGTAAGGCCCCTCGGTCACAAGTGGAGGCTATCACCTAACTGATGAGCACCTCACCAGCTTAAGTGGAGGAGGACTGCCTGTACTTAAGTCCACCATCAGGAGGTACAGGATTTACTTCTCAAGGAGGTAAGTGATCTGAGGGGACCCTGCCCAATGGGCAACCCAGGCCGGTCGCCCACAAGAGTTTGAAGGAGCCATGTGTGGCTATAGAGATGGGAAAAAGTGGAGGTCCTCGGATCCCCAGTGACAGTCAGAGACCCAAGGTGGAGGCAACAGAAGGGTTCCAAGACAAAAGGGGGGACCCCCCAAAAAACAGCATTTTCTGACAAGGATGCCATCCCAGGGGTGTCCCCCAGCTTAGCCATACGGAGCCCTGAAGAACCCCTGGCCAAAAAAAACAAGAGCACCCGCTCGCCCTTCCCCCAGAAGTGGGTCCCTGGTGCTTCAATTAAGGGTCAGTGATTTCAGAGGTGCCAGTGGGATTATACCTGCAACTGGCCTCAACTGGGGTGGAAGGAAAGCAGGGAGGAGGCACTGCTCAGGAGGCTGAGGCCTAAGACGGGATGGTGGGCGGGGAAGCAGTGATGAAGATATACAGGAAGATCAAGAATTATGGTAGGTACATAATTTTCATATCTTACCAGTATCTATCTTCACCATTCATCACTGGTGGGCAAGTACCAAGCACCTTCAGTGGCACTGGCACTTCCCTGAGGGAGAAATCTCCCTCAGCCTCCTTGTGAGGGAGAACACAGGAAGGCAGGGGTCCCTCATGGGCCTGGCGAGGCCCGTGAGTGATAAGGATGAGACAGGGACTCGCGTTGCCTGGGAGAGGAAAGGCGTCCCGCTAACTCCCATCTCACCCTAAGGGAGAAAAAGTGGGCCCCTTGGAAAGGGGAGGCAATCACCCTACGCCAGGCCAAGGGTGACAACCAGGGCTAGAAATAATTTTTTTGAGATGCCTGTCCGAGGGACAGGTGGAATGTAAATGTTGCCTGTCCGGACAAAGTTTTACCTGTCCACATTTTTGTGAGGTGAATTTTAAACTTAAAACATAAAATGGACTGTAAAGTGGAAATAGAGAAAACTGTTGCTTTTTGGGGGGTTATTTTTCAAGGTAAAACAGTGATTGAGCCTAGTCTATTTCTGAATCAGAACTTGAATCTAGTCTGCAGCCATATGGTCTCACATGAGGTCTTCCTCTTTTGTTTTCCAGATTTGAAACATAGTGCTATGGCATCCTGCAGGTCAAATGTAGCAACACTAGCATCTGACAGCTTGACACGCATTAGTTCAGATGTAGTCATAGGAGACAGACAGGACCGCCAGTCAGACTTCACTCTGCCCATCAAGCTGAATCCTCTCTCAACTACTGCAGTTTGGGTTGGGATCAGTAGAGCTATTGTGACTAAGACCAGAATATCAGGGAATCGCTATTCATGTGCATCATTATGGCGAATTTTTTGCCAGAAATCCAAATAGTGAAATTTCGGAGACAGCTCATTCAGTGATTTTTTCATAAGTGGTTTAAGCTCTAACCATTGCGCTTCAATCAAGTTTACATTATGATTGTGTTTCTTCAGTAGATCACTGTAGTGCTTTGTGGGGTTTCTGACTTCCTCACTGTCAAACGGCTAGCTGGTGGTCACTATCTGGTAACTGTAATGAGTTAAATATACTGAATGACAGTAGGACTTTGTCCGTTTTAAAATCAGAAAATCGTGAGTTAATACTTTCAATTGTTGATGAAAGAAGGCTTGTGACATCACGCAACACTGCCTGTTTGGTTCTATCTATAGAATATCCCCTTTCTAAGTTAAGGAAGATCCACTGTACTGAACCCGAGTACTGGCTGAGCCTGTCAGTCGACTTGTGCTAGTGTCACTGTCAGCTGTGTCAGAGTCAGGGAACAAGAGCAATTCCTTACAGGCTTTGTCAAGTTTATCCTGCACAGGGCAGCTCTCTAGCCAGAGAACTGTGCTTTCAACCTTACTGACTATTGTTTCTACTGTTGAGCTGTCTCTCTGTAGAGTTAGACTGAAGGCCATCATGACAGAAAGGTATTCAGCCAGAAACTGAGAAAAGAGGACAAATCTCACAGTACTTATTGTTTTGAACAACCCACTGGCCTGATCTTTTGTTTGCCCTGGTGTGGAAGCAATGTGTTGTAAATGTACAACTAAGGCCTTGTAGCTGGACAGAACAACAGACAGAGCCCTTTCTGTGTGTGCAACCCACCAGGTCCCTGACACGTTAACTGGTTTGTGAATGGTGTAGCTCATATTACTGGCTAACTCTTTGAGACAGGCCCAGTTTTTGGGAGACTTGTGGTATATTTTATAGATACCCATTAAGACTTCATCTGTTGTTTTCATGTATGGAACAGATGCTGCCGATTGCTTTATAGCAAGCTCCAACTTGTGGGCACTGCACTGAATCCCTAACAAATGAGGTACGTCTTTCAAAATCCTGCCAAACACCCCAGTCACTTTACCCAACATGATGGGTGCCCCATCAGATCCAAAAGCAACAATTTTTTCTTTACAGTCTTTACAGTCCAAGGCGAATTCTAAGGCATCACCTATTGAGTTATAAATGCTTTCATCATTTGGAATAGAGACTGGCTGAAGGGGAAACAAATTTGTTAACTGGACGGAAATTTTCCATTGTCCTAATATAGACTGCCTCCTCTTCTATTACTGAGGCATCAGTGCTCGAGTCACATAAGACAGAGATAAAAGTGTTACTATTAACCAGTTTTGCATCTTTTATCCTTATTGATTCTGAAATAAAATGTGTGAACGTTGCTGCCTGTTTGTCACTTCTATAACTGATTCCGACATTTGTACCATTTACATGTTGTAATTCTAAGATGCCAGGGAAATCTGTGAATGGGCATTCTGAATTGATCAAATAAAGAGTTGTTCTAAACAAATATTCTACTTGTGTCGCCTCATTTTTTCCATTTGTATTATTCCTCGTTCTATTGCTAAGTTGGAAGGTTCAGTGTTAGACATAATATTTTTTTCATTGGCTAATTTATGAGGTTTGGAGAGTTCATGAGCTCGTACATTTTCAAGTCTCATGCTCTTACAGCCACTCATGAAAGTGTTTGTCTCCCTTAAGTATTTTTTGCAGTATGAGCAGGTCATGCCCACATCACGCTCATATAGTAGCCACTCCCTATTTTTTCTTCCAGGTCTCCTGGAACCTCCTTTTTCTTTTTGTCCCACTTTCAACAGTAGTCAGAGTTGCTGGCATATCAGCACTGGCAGTGGCACTACAAGTTGTCACATCTGTGGCCACAATGGTGGGGTGAGTAGTTGGTGCTACTGAGTCCATCAGTAATGGAGAAGCAGTACACATAGAAGAACCCGAGCTTTCTCCTCCCTCTTGGCTTGAAACTGAAGGCTTTCCTGTAATTTTTTAAAGCCAAACTTTAACAAAGACATTTTTCCCCTTTTGGTTTACTTAGCTAGTACGAATTTAAAGTACAGTAAGCACTCTGGAAGACAGTGGACACTACAGTGAAGTGATGATCAGAGATATCAGAAGACGTGAACAGTCTGTTTAGTTTTCTTTCCCTTCCTGTAAAACCCCGGACAAAGGAGTTTAATATTTATATTTTCCTCCCGCTCAGATTTCACAACTAAAGCCTGAGGGGTATCCTGCTGTCAACCTGTTTTATAATTTAATCCCTCCTCTCCTTTGACAGTGCCTTGATCACTCACACTCAGTATTTTTTTAACCCCATCCCACCTGCAATCCTTTTTTTTTTCCCCCACGCACAAGCAGCCTGCTATGATATTGTTGTTACTTCTTTGGTTTGGTTTAATATTTTTTAATCTGGGTCACGGTGACTCAATTCAACCCCTCTCCTCTCCCTTTGACAGTGCCTTCTTGTCACAGTCACTCAATTTTACTTTTATTCAGTTAGTCCAGTGGCAGAGCACAACTGCAGGCTGACAGGGGCTAGTTTAAGTTAGTACAGTCAGTCCGTCAGTATCTATCGTCAAGGTTCAAGCTCTGGAGGGCTTTACACAGGCTGAGTGAACAATAAGCTTTAATAATTATAGAGCCTTGCCTTCACCTCTCCGCATACTCAAGATATATTTTTTTTATTCAGAGTCAGAGATGAGACTTGTAGATCACAAGGTCTCTTTTGGCTTGGAGAGAGTTTTATTCAGGTGTACAGTGCTTGACTGTTTTCTTTTTTTTCACTCCCTCTCCCCTTCCCTAAACTCAGACACCTACCCACACCACCGGAAGTTCAGTCAACACACAGACTCTAGGCAAGCGTTTAGTTCTCACCTCACCACAATACCCCTTACTCCTAGTATTTTTTAAATTGTTTGCTTTTGTTTTTCTGGTTGTTCCCCCTCAATATTTTCCTCCCTCCCCCTTATACTTTTTTTGCAGACTGCAGTGCACAGAAATACAGTGGATTATTTGATGACTGAGTGATCAACAAAAAGCATGTACTGCAACACAGCACAGAGCTCAGCTGCACAGACCCCCTCAAGGCAGAAGTCTTTTTTTTTCACTTTGAGACTGGCAGTGGCCTCAGTTCAAACTAAAGAATCCCCCTCGTTTATCGCCCCTTTCCTCCTCCAAGTACCACACAAATTGTAAAGAATCCCCCTCCTCTGTCCTCCACAACGTTTATCTCCCCTCCAACTCCCACACAGCAGCAGACCCTCGGTGTTGTAACTTGTTTATATTGACAAAATGCTGAAGCAGGAGTTTCACAGTCACACAAAATCAGCCCCAAAATGAGACAGCCCTGAAAAGGGCTGTTAAGAATTTGCTCCAGCTCTCCTCACGACCTCATCAGTCAAGTGCTAGCTAGGAAATGCAGCGAGCGAGTTTGGGCACAGCAACCGCGCATGCTCAGTGACAATGGACATGTGCGGTAGCGCTAGTTCACTCGCTGCTGCTGCTGCATGCCTGTTCTCGCTCCCACTTGCCGCCACATCGGACTACTGAAGGTCAGGTGACATCCACTAGGAACAGTCACCTGACCAAACCAGCACACAGCCACAGCGGCAATGGAAATGCGGGCGGATGTCTTCCCACTGTGTCCTAGCGCCAGACAGTGTAAGTCTGAACTGCCTGTCCAAGGGACAGGCAAACTGATTGAAAAGGCTGTCCCGTGTGAAAAACGGCTGTCCGGGACAGGAGGACAGCCGGTTATTTCGAGCCCTGGTGACAACCCTGATAGGCAAAGTCACGCCATCCACCGAATGCACACCGCGGTTCCTGCCAGTCTGGAGGCCACCTCATTGGCATCGTAAGAAGCCCTCGCCTGGTGTCTTGCCAGCTCCAGACCAGACAAAGGATAATGGTCTGCCCGGTTGCCTCTGAATCAGGCATAGATGCCAGAAGATGGGCCTGGTGCACTGCAATGCACAAAGAGAGGCACGCCGACGAGAAGACCCTACGACCCCAACAGTCAAACTCAGCAGAGTCTGAATCGGGGTGGGGGGGTTGTGCCTTGAATGACAGTGCCCGGAGGGAGCATCCAGGAGCTCCACTCCTCAGGAAGGGTGGGGCATATTACTTGGAGACCCCAGGGTGTACAATGCCTGTGCTGGCAGTCTCTTGGGGCAGGAGATGGGGAAGAGGGACGCTGCCAGACTCCATGCAACGCTTCCGCAAAGGGAACAGGCCATGGAGGAACGACCAAGTGGTAAGCACTGAACTCGCAAAGGAAGGCATGCACTGCATGGTCAGGATTGCGTGAAGCAATGTGGGATAAATGGAGCTCCTCCAGCATCCCCCAACAGAAACCGCTGATAGATGGCGAGATCAGTGTCAGAGGAGAGATGGATGGAGGAGTCCTCCCCTCAGGGAAGGAAGACAAGGAGGCCGTGGAGCGAGACTCTGAGCTTGAAACAGCTGGAGGCTCAGGTCGAAAAACAACCTCATACATGGCCCCAACCTAACAGGGGAACGCAGCTGCTGAAGCTCTGAACTGTTTCCAGGTCATGGGCCCCATAGGGCCAAAGAGGTCAGGGAAAGAGGGGGAGGAGGCAGAGAGGAAAAGGAAAAAGGAGATCTCTGACTGGGCACAGCTGACCCTCTGCTAGGGCTGCAGAAATGCACAGCAGACCCTTTCCGAAGGAGGGTCTGCTTACTCTGCCTACCAAGGATGCCCGATCTGACTGGGGCAACCATGGTGGTGCCCTTGGGGAGAATTCCCCCAAATGGGGTGAACAGAGTCATACAGGCCCTTGCAGGCAGCCCCTGACCCCACCAACCGCAGACTCCCTCAAGTGGTAACAAGCCAGGAGGGAAGGGTCAGCACTTCTGCTTCTCCCAGAGCCACCAGCTACCCAGTAGAGGAGTCTCCATGCCTCCCCTATCCCCACACACCCCTCAGAGTGGGACATGCTCCTCGGGGAAACCATCAAGCTTGGGGTCTGCAGGGCCGAGGAGTCACCTGCACCTAAAAAGTGCTGGAAACCACCCCAGGCCCTGACCCGTCACCAGGGACCGAAACAGCACCGCGGGTGGCAATGATACTGGATCCAGCATAGGAATCTACACCGGACCCAGAACTGGCGCCAAACTCACCACTGGCACCAACCATGGTGCCGCAAACCACACCGGAATCTACTGCGACACTGGGCTCAACCCCAGAGCCACAAGCAGCATTGGAATCAGCCACAGGACCAGCTGCAGCACCAACCCAGTCCCAGAAGACTCCAGAGGCTCGGAGATCCCAGAGCTGGGAAGAGAAGAGCCCCGGAGTGCCAAAGAGTCGGGCTGCCAGTCAGGATCATCGTGCCAAAGAGTCGGGCTGCCAGTCAGGATCATCTTGGTCCTCGTCCTCTGAAGAAGTGACCATGGAGATCGCCAGCATGGCTACCCCAAGACTCTCCCTCCCTCAGCACTGCGAATGGCACCAGAGAGAGATCCAGCACCGATCCCGGTACCACCCTGCTCATCGACACCGGAGGTGGTGTCAGGAGTCAATATGATGTTGGACGATGGTGCCGAGGGCACTACCGCCTTGGGCCGCGCATATAATTGCGACCGCAACACCAGGGACATCCAGGCCTCTGAGGAGGCTACGCACTGTGAGGGGTACTCAGCTGACCACCCAGAGGATGACAACTGTCCACCCAACCCCTCACGCAGGACTCGGCGAGACCAGAAAAGGAAGCCTGCTCTCCCTCGGTACATACAGTACCAGAGGGAGACTCGGGGGAAGGGCCAAAAGTCCTTGCCTTGGCGTCCCGGGACTGACACTGCCCTCCGAAGGTGGGAGGAGCCTGACCCACCTTCATCGCGCGAAACTCGAGGAGCCGGCGGTCCATGAAGAAACAGACAATGCAATTGTCCGTATCGTGATTCAGACCCAGGCAGAATAATCAGCGACTATGGTGGTCTGTCATGGCCATAGGCTTGTCTCAGGGGCAACAGCACACAGGGACATGCCCCACCTTGGATTTCGAAGGAGACACTGAACCAGACAATCACATGGATAAAAATAAATACAAAGTAACAGACTCAGCGCCAAAGAATAAAACAAGAAAATAACAGTTTTACCGGTGTCCTTATGTCTACGGCATCAAGTAGCGGCGGCAGAACTTCCGCAGAATTTTGTACTACACAGGCAAGATGGCGTCAACTCCCAGGGTGATGCACATCTGGCGGTGGTAAGAAGAATTGAGGTGGGGCGGCGTCCATTACTGGCCAACTCACGCACCACCACTTAATACATCTGCCTCTGACGGCGTGCCGATCCAGATGTCTACCCTCTCCCAGAGAGGAAACTTTTAGCTAAGCTCTCGGGATCCTAGCGCCTCCGGCTAGTACCCACCAGTGATGAATAGTAATGACAGATACAGTTAAGATCCAGCTATTCTCGTACAATCAGCCAATAAGACAGGCTACATCACTACAAAATGACTGGTGTCATGAGCAAGGACATCCTGTGCATGTGAGTCATGTCATCACACCGGAGCCTTGACATCCCCAACCACCGCTGGCCGTCCACCTGCTCTAACGCCTGTTGCCGGCCAGGTGGCAGTATCGACGGAGGATGCTACTCTTCGTCTCCTGGGATGCTTAATCCCCCCCCCCCCCGTACTACACATTTAAGAATATTATAGCAGAAAATCTTCTGGAATAATCCCACTGCTACAATGAATAAGAAAATTCTGTCTTTATTTATACAGGGCAGCCCATCTGTGCTGCAGGATCTCCTTTGTCAGTGTTGTACCGTCTTACCCAATTTTACACCTGTAAGCACAGACACATAGGGAGGCTGAGGAACTAAGCTAGGGTTATACAATGAGCGAGAGACTGTGGTGGAATTGATTCAAAATGAGGTCTCCAGTTCTCACAACTCTGTTCCCCAACCACTGGTATACTGACCACAGATTTCAAACCCTGGGGTGCGTACACAAATCCTAGGGTGCGTAAACAAATCCTAGAAGCTCTGCACTAAAGTGATTTATCACATGGTAGATGTTCTAGCTCTGAACAGGTTGATATTCTGTACCAGAGTACAAAAAAAGTACCACCTTACTAATGCTATAGTATACTCCACTTGAGTAATCCAAAAATCTTGAGCCAGGTGATTACAAGATGAAGTTACTGGTGCAGGCTTATCTTGTACTACAAGTATAATAAAGATTACTCTGAATCAATACATTCAGCCCAATGTATTCAGATTCTCTTCTCCTACTCGTCCTTTGGCTTCTGCCTACTGCATCATTTCTCACAACCACAGCCATTCTCCAGCTTATGTCCATTCAGCCCAACTTCCTGCCCATGCCCCACATCCCTCTGCCTCACTTCCACCCCTCCTACATCCCTTACACCTCTGTCCCTACAACCTCTTTCCACATTCCAACCTTGATGCCCTGCGCCAGTACCAAGTGTTCCTTACTGGCTTCCATGGAGGTGTATAGAATACTAGCAGAACATGATTTTGTAGATCTAGTAGAATACCTGGAAAAGAATGGACTTCAGAATGGGAGACAACATGGGTTCGTAGCAGGGAGGTCATGCCACACAAACCTCATTACGCTCTTTGACTGGGTGACTAAGGAATTAGATAAAGGGCATCCAGTGGGTCTCTCAAACTTCAATTTTAGTAAGGCCTTTGATTCTGTGCCACATAAGCACCTATTAAAGAAGTTAGAGGACCTACGCACTGCTGGGAGCATAGTCAGGTGGGTGGAAAACTGGCAGAAGGACAGGCAGCAGACAGTGGTGGTCAACGGGGTGCGATCAGGTGAGAGGGAGGTCACCATCAGGGTGCCAAAGGGATCGGTCTTGGGACCGGTCCTTTTTAATATGTTCATTAATGACACTGGAGAAGGCATTCAGGGCAAAATAGCCCTCTTCACAGATGACGCTAATTTAGGTGGTAGAGTTGACAGTGACGAGGCAGAGAAGGACCAGCAGAAAGATCTGAAATAACTGGAGAGATGGTCCAAGGTTTGGCAGCTACAGTTCAATGCAAAAAAGTGCAAGGTGTTGCATCTAGGTAAGGGGAACCCCGGAGCAGAGTACTGGCTCAATGGGGACCAATTCAGTACCTCACACGAGGAAAGAGATCTCGGGGTCATCATATGCGACACCCTTAAGCAGTCAAGCCAATACAACAAAGCTTAAAGAAAATAAAATGCTGGGGTGTACAGGGAGAGGTTTTCGACAGTAGGGACAGGGAAGTGATCCTCCCACTATACAGGTCCCTGGTCAGATCTCACCTGGAATACTGTGTCTAGTTCTGGAGTACTCAGCTTAGGAAGAACAGAGATAGGTTGGAGACTGTGTAGAGAAAGGCAAACAAGATGGTTCAGGTCCTCCAAGGTCCCTCTTACAAGAAGCGACTAAAGACATTAAGCATGTACCTCTAGAGACTGGAAGGGAGAGGGGTGACATTTATTTTTTATTTATTTATTTTATTTAACTCTCGGATTAAACACCTTTGAGCAAGAACAGCTCATTTACAAAGGTTCCACGTCAAAATGTTGGTAGACAACGAACAGGGTGAACATCATTACAAAATTATACAGAAATTACATAGCTGGTAGAAAACATACAGTGGTTAAACATCATTAATTGATTATACATAATTACACAGGTAAGGTAGAAGTGAGTTAAAAAAATACAGGTTACTCACCTGTAACAGGAGTTCTAGGAATGGTATATGTTCTTCATCCACACTGTCTGGCAGGTATCCTTGCCGCTTTAAATCTTGCCGGAAGGTCTTCAAGCTGGCTCCTCCCACCCACCCGGGTGGTAAAACTCTCGGCTCCGCCCCATGACGCCAGATCTGGCCCGCTGGAAGCTCAGGTTGTGCATCGAAGCCGGGGTTAGGTGAGTGTGTGGATGAACAACATATCCATTCCTAGAACTCCCGTTACAGGTGAGTAACCTGTATTTCTAGGGACATGGATATGTTGTTCATCCACACTGTCTGGCAGACTCCTAGCAGTTCTCCAGGAGGAGGGAGGCAAGGCGCACACCCCCGATACTTACTTGGGAAAGAGAGACTAGAGAACCGAGGCCCCAAAACCAGCATCCCGGCGTGACTCAAGGTCGATGTGGTAATGGGTGCTGAAGGTGTGTGCTGACTTCCAGGTAGCAGCCCTGCAGATTTCCTGGATAGGGACATCCCTGGAAGCAGCCACCGATGCAGCAGTATGACGGGTAGAATGAGCTCTTATCCCTCTGGGAGGCTCGATGCCCGCCAACTTATAGCAGAGATCTATACAGGAGGTGACCCACCTGCTTATCGTCCGCTTGGCTGCAGGTCTGCCAGGTGCGGCTTCAGCGTAGGTGACAAACAGCTGGTGAACCTCTCCCCGAATTTCAGCCGTGCGCTCCTTATAGTAAGCAAGCGCCCTTCTAGGGTCCAGAGTATGGAGCCTATATTCGGCCTCCGAGGTGTGATTGGGGTAAAACACCGCAGAGTCAACACCTGGTTAAGGTGAAACTCCGACACCACCTTCGGAAGGAATTTCGGTGGGGGCAAGAGACAACCTTGTCCCTGTGGAAGACCACAGGTAAGGAGACCTCGATGCAGAGCGCCTGGAGCTTCTCCCATCCTTCTGGCTGACGTGATAGCCACCAAGAAGGCGGTCTTCCACAACAGGTGAGAGTTCACACCTGTGCATTGAGTCTAATGGCTTGCCCATGAGCTTTGCCAGTACCAGCAGTAGATCCACGGAGGTGGAGGTTCTCGCACTGGGGAAATGTGATCAAGGCCTTTGAAAAAGTGCCAGACCACCTTCTCCTGCACCACAGACTGCTTCCCGGCCCGCGCCCGGTAAGCAGAGATGGCTGCCAGGTGCACCTTAAGGGTCGTCGACCTAAGCCCTTGCTGAGAAAGGGACCACAAGTAGTCCAATATGCTCGCCAAGGAACAGGAGGAAGGGTCCAGGCCCTTGCCTGACACCAAATGGAAAACCTTTTCCATTTGAAGGCATAGCATTTTCTGGTCGACTCCTTACGGGACGCCTCAACTACGTTGAGGACCTCGTCGGAAAGACCCAAGGCCTGGAACTTTAACTGCTCAGGAACCAGGCCGTCAGGTGCAGGGATTGAAGGTCCGGATGGAATACCTTCCCTGATTGACTGAGAGCAGGTCCGGCGAGCTGGAAGCTGCTCGGAAGCCTGGAGCTGAGGCTGAGGAGATCTGGGTACCAGTACTGGGGCCAGTCTGGGGCTATCAGAATCACCCACGCCTTGTCCCTCCTTGCTTTGAGCAGCACCTTGTGCATCAAGGGAACGGGGAAAAGGCGAGAAGAGGCCCGGGGTCCACGGGCTCGAGAAGGCATCCTCTGCAGAGAGCCCTGCTGAGGGGGCGGGCATGGAACAGCCTCAACTCGATTCTCCCTGAGGCATACAGGTCCACCTGAGGTGTGCCCCAATGGGAGAATAGATCTCGTACTACCTCCGCAGGAGAGACCACTGGGAGGCAGCCCCTATCCAGCTTAGGGCATCGGCCAGGGTGTTGGAGGCTCCTGCCACATGAATGGCTAGCAGATCCGCCTCCAGGCTGCAGGACGAAGTGACCAGATGCGGAGAGCTTCCTTGCATAGGAGCATGGAGCACGCCCCGCCTGGCAGTTTAGATAGTACATGGTCGTGGTACTGTCCGTCTGGACCCGGACCACTTGACCCCGAAGAAATGGAGCAAAGGCGGTGAGAGCTAGGTGGACCGCTCGGAGCTCCAGCAGGTTGATGTGGCATCGGGACTCCTGCGGGGACCAGAGGCCGTGCACTCGGTGTTCCCCCAGATGGGCACCCCAACCCATCAGAGAGGCATCGGTCGATAGAGAGACCGTCGGCTCGGGGCGGACAAACGGGATGCCCTCCTGCAGATGAACTGGAAGGGTCCACCACTGGAGAGCGTTCCACATCCCCTGGGTCACCGTCACTAGCTGGTCCAATGGATAGCAGCGTTGGGACCACTGGCTGGCCAGCCCCCACTGAAGGGGGCGCATGTTCCAGCGGGCCCAACGGACCACGCTGGTACAAGCCGCCATGAGACCCAGGAGGCGCAGGAAGTCCCGGGCAGGGCGCAATTGCCCAACCAGAAATGACTGGGCAAAGGAGGAAAAAACCTCGGCCCTGTCCGCCGGGAGCCGTGCTCTGGCTTGAAGAGAGTTGAGCTCTGCCCCGATGAAAAGAATCACCTGCTTCGGCTCAAGTTCCGAGTTGGCCTCGCTGATGAGGAGGCCGACCTGAGAGCAAACCTGGAGGGCCAGATCTCTGGACCGCTCCACCTCCTGTCTGGAGGGGGCTGCTATCAGCCAATCGTCCAGGTAAGGGTACACCCGGACCCCTTGGCGCCACAGGAATGCTGTCACCACTGCAATGCATTTGGTGAAGACCCTGGGAGCTGGAGATAAGCCGAAGGGCATGGCTCGGAACTCGAAAAGGGAACCTTCTGCTCGAAAGCGAAGGAACCTTTGATGGGACGGACGGATAGGGATGAAAGAATGCGTCCTGTAGGTCCAGAGAGCAGAACCACATCAGCCGTGTTCCAAGGATGGGATTATCTGAGCCAGAGTGACCATCCTGAAGGTTCGAGACCTTAGGAACTTGTTCAGGTCGTGTAGGTCGAGAATGGGGCGCCAGCCCCCCGTCCGTTTCGGAACCATGAAGTACCTGGACACGAACCCCGGGTTTGAGGGAGGGTCCGCCACCTCTCTTATCACCTCCTTCTCGAGGAGGAGAGCGATGTCGGCTCGGCGAGCTGACAGCGAGGCTTCGGACCCCGAGGCCCACCGAGGTGCGACGGCTCTGAAGGGTGGGGCCTGCTCGAACTCCAGAGGCAGGCCCTTTCCTACCACCTCCAACACCCACCTGTCTGTGGTAATAGCAGACCAGGCGGAAAGGAAGTACCGGAGCCGTCCTCCCACGGGGGGAACCTGGGGTAGGGTGACGAGGTTGGGGCACCCCTCAACCCGTCACTGTGCAAGCTTGAAGGAGGGACCGACCGAGGGACCGCCTGGGCCTTTACCTCCCTGCTTCCTGGAGGAGGAAGCCGCAGGCTTGGGTTTGGGACGCCAAGCGCGAGCATGCTGGCCCTGGTGTTGCTGGGCCGGGCGTGCTGGGGGCGCAGACGGACGAAAGGGCTTGGGTTGAGGTCTGCGGCCCTTGTCCCTCTGAGCGGATGATACAGAGTCCAAGGTGGCATTGGACTTTTCGATCCTCTGAGGTGGCCTTCACCCAGGGCCGAAGAGGTCAGTCCCCAAGAAGGGACATCCGCCAATTTGTGCTGGGTATCCGCTGTGAAGGTGGATATCCTCAGCCATGCCCGACGGCGAGATAGCCACTGCAGCCGCCTGACCTGGCGCATGAATCACCGGCGTCCAAAGCAGTCTGAGTTGCTGCTTGGCCACTGCCCTGCCCTGGTCCCGCACCTGCTTAACCGTGGTCTGCAGGTCAGCTGGGAGATGAGGGACCACCTCGTCCAGGGAGCCCAACAGGGCATGAGAAAAATGTGCCATCGGTACAGCCGAGCTGGCCTGACGAAGGCCAAGGGAGGACGCAGCACAGACTTTTCGCCCGGCATAGTCCAATTTCTTGGACACCTTGTCGGGAGGTTTGTCCATGTCCCTAGCATTTCCCGCATGCCGGAAAACGCTATCGGTAACTAACCCCTCAGCCGAGGGATGTTCAGAGAAACCGGACAAGGAACCGGTAGGGACCACGTACTTCCTGGCCATCCTGGCCGAAGGCGCAGGGCAGGAAGCAGGACGCTGCCAGAGCTCCAAGGCCGGACCAACAAAGGCCTTAGCCACAGGGAAGGCCTCCGTAGGGGAATCCCCTCGGTACAATATCTCCGTGAGGGGATACTTGGCCCGCTTGGATACGGGCTCGAGCTGCATCCCGGTGGATTCCAAGATGAGTCTGAGCAACCCCAGGAAGGATGAAGGGCTGTCGTCCAGCGACTGACCTCCACAGGACTCCAAGTCCACTCACTTGGAGAAAAAGGAGGAATCGTCGTCGGACTCTGAATAGTCCGCAAAGAGCTGCCTCGGGCCTGAGCCACCCTCCACCTGCCGAGGGCAATCGGGAGTGAGGGTGACCGACAGCCTATGGGGCAGACCCTGAGCCAACAGAGAATTCTTGGTTGGAGCCCCAAACCGCGGCTGAGGAGGCGGAGGTTCCACCGGAATCGGTGGAGCAGCTGGTTTTGGCCGGAACAACCGCCTGACAACAGGCTCTCGGGTAAACGGGTCCGCTTCGCCGCTCCGTGACAGCCACTTAATGGTCAGGAAGGCGTGGCGTCAGCTTATTCCCGGTCAGAAGGAGCTGTTGCCACATGAGGTCCTCGTACGCTGACGCAACTGCGCGGGCTCCTCATCCGAGGAGGAGGAAGAGGACGAGCGCGGTGCCGCTTATCGCGGTGCAGAGACCGAGACCGCCTATGACGGGCAGGATCGGGCTGGACCGCTAAGAACTCAGAGACCGAGACTGAGAACCCCGGCCCGAGGACGGTGAGGAGGACGGTGGAACCGGCCCTCCCTCAGCTCGGAGGAACACCCAAGGGTCGGAACCGGAGGCACTGGCAAGCCCACGGATCCTCAACTCCCAATCGGGGAACCGGGAGAGGGGAATTTCGGCTTCGCCGGTCGACAACCCGTCCAATGGGCTGCTTCGACGGGAGTCTCGGTCAACTGACCTGATGGGGACACCGTGAGACCAGTGGCCGAAGCCGAACGATCGACCAAAGTCGATGGCCAAAAACTCGGGGAGAGGGACCTTTCCCGCTCCCAAGAGCGTCGACGAAGAAACTTACCCTTGTCTTTCTTCTTGGACAGAGAAGAAGAAGAAGGTCCAGCAGACGCTGGTCCCTCTCCCCTAGTGGAGAGGGACAGACAAAGCTCCTTAAAGGATGCTGTGTAAGAGGAACCCAGGGAAAGCGGAATAAAAGCCACGGTCGAGGAAGATGCGGCCTGCGCCGCCTCCTCTTCGAGGGCGATCATCTGCTCTAGCTGATCCGCCGAGCCCGCCGCCGCGGAAACCGCCGACCGGGCCTCTTTTGACTTAACCGGAGGAAAACGTTTCTCGGGGTGCCCTAGTTGTAAACGGCAGCACGGGTCTTCGAGGACGAGGCTGAGAAGGAGAGCACAGGTCTAAGCCTGCATGGACGGCTTGAGGCCCAAACAGTACACACATGTGGAGTGCGGATCCATCAGAGACATCTTCGCCCACAAGGGCACCGCCAAAACCGGAGTCGATTTTGTCCATCGAGTCATGAGGATAGAAGACCAAGTCCTTAAGCCAAAAACTTTTAAATTCAAAAACCAAGAATTAGGAACTAGTCTTATACGAGAGCGTTAAGGAGGAACATGAGCTCTAAGCGTAAGGAAGATCTGGCGTCATGGGGTTGAGCCGAGAGTTTTACCACCTGGGTGGGTGGGAGGAGCCAGTTTGAAGACCTTCCGGCAAGATTTAAAGCGGCAAGAATACCTGCCAGACAGTGTGGATGAACAACATATCCATGTCCCTAGAACCAGTGATACATGTGAGAGGACTAGCTGAGATTGAGAACTAAGCAGAGCTAATTTGAAATATACGTAGAGTCTTATGTGGAGAGGACAGTAGGGCAAGGAGACCCAGTAGGAGTAGGCAGGCTAGAAGGCCATTGTCGAGGAGGGAGTGAGAAGTGCTTGTTAGGTAGAGGGAAGGGGACGGGATGCTGGAAGAGCAGTGCTGGTGAGGAAGGAGGTGGGGGGAGGGAGGTGGACTAGAATAGTAGAGGTTTATTCGAGAGGAGCAGTGTGAGCATGAAAAATTGGAGTACCTAGGGAGGTGGTGCTCTTAGGTGAAACAGCCAACTAGTGGAAGAGGTGAGGTGATCCCAGAGCAGCCTTTTGAAGGGTCCAATTTTGAGAGTCGTAAGGATATCCCAGCTGAGAACATTATACCAGTGTGGTGCCCTGTGAGCAAACAATCTCTGCCCAATGGAGTTCAAACATCTGTGGACCTGGAAAGTTTGACAGATGGCATTACTGGTGCACTGAGATCTACAGTGCGTGTTTAAGAGCTTCTCGACACCAGGTGGCATGAGGCCGAGGAGTACCTTTTTTGTTAACAGGCAGGTCTGCTACTGAATCTTACGGAAGAGTGGGCGTCATCCAGCTTGGGCATACAAGGTCACAAATGTGAACGAAACGGGCAGCACCAATGAGTAGTCTACAGGCTTTATTAAGTGCCACAGTTATCCTACAGAGGGCAGTAGGGGAGGCAGAACCATAGATGGCTAGACCGTAATCAATGATGGAGGTGACTGAGCTGTGGATTGCCAGTCGCAGGGCATCAGTAGTCATACAATGCTTGTGCCAATGTAGCATTCCAATCTGAATGTTTACAGCCTTGGCAACATTCTCAGTATGTTGCATGTAGGAGAGGAAGTTATCCAACATGATCCCTAGGTATTTGAACTGCTTGACCTACTCAAGCAGAACACCAGCGTCATTCTTGATGGAGAGTGATTGGGTTTTTTGTTTGCTACGCACACTGCTGAATAGCATAACCTTGTTTTTGCTATAGTTCAGGATCAATTTGTGGGCAATGAACCATTCTTCAACCCGCTCAAAGTCAAGCTGTAGATGATGCTCGATGAGTTTAGAGTCCTGGTGGCCGGTAAAGATGACAGCATCATCTGCACAGAGTAGCATTCTTTGTTGACACGCACTTGGAAGATAAGTCCGAAACAGACTCAACAGTAACGGTCCCAAGATGGAGCCCTGGGGAATGTCTGAGAGGACCAGCTTTCGATCTGAGGTGACGTTGGCAATCCTTATTTGTTGGAACCGGCCCACAAGATAAATCTCAAACCATTGTAGTACTTCATTGGAGAGACCAATGGAGGAAAACAGATATGATTAAGACATTCAAATTCATATGCCCTACTCAGAAATGTTTAACAGGATAGAAGGTTCAGCCACCAGGGGACACAAATGGAAGCTACAGGGTGGGAGCTTCAAAAGGGATTTGAGGAAGTATTACTTCACAGAAAGAGTCACTGACCCATGGAATAGACTGCCCAACAAGGTTGTGGCCAATAAAACTGGGACGGCTTTCAAGAGAGAGTGGGACAGAGTAAGAGCTCAGTAAGGTACAGAAGGTAGGGGGCTAGGTCCCGGGACCCATATAAGGCCTCAGTAACCACTGGGCAGACTAGATGGACCTATAGTCTCCTTCTGCTGTCATCTTCAATGTCTCTATGTAGCATGGAAGTAAGAGCAAGGTCATTTTTTTAAACTTTCGTGGGTCCAAATGAGTGTAACAATGGGGGTCCTGCCTCTGCAAGCAAACCCAGGTGATTGGAAGGGGCCCTGCTGCAGCATGTTTGTGCTCTGACCTGTGGCTCCTTGCAGTTGGCTGGCCCACTGCCAAGTGGGAGCAATTTGGTCCCTCTTTGGAACATGGTGAAGGTGTGTTTAAAAAGGCAGTCTCAAACAACACACTCAGTTCTTCAAATCACAAGTAGCAGGCAGCTAATTTGAAGCCCACCACTGATGGAGTCGTTATTAATTCAAGCTTGGAATACCTGTTGACATATCTGAACCAGCACTTGATGATCAAGCGGTACCTCACTGCACTGCCAATCTCCCCCTTATCCGAGCACATTCTTCAATATATTGTTATTTGTGGGCAAACATGCCCAGCATGTCACTTGAAGTGTGGCTTGCAGACATTATGGTCATAAGTTGTAGCCACTGTACCCAAATCATGCAAGGATTCTAGTCTCCGATTCAGCTTACCATGGGTTCTAACATACACACACACACCCCTCCACTCAGCTCTGCATACATCTACCCCCAAAAGCCACAGAAGAGTTTTGGCTTGCCCCATGCAGCTCAGCAAAAAATACTAGCCTCCATAATCAGCTCAACTCTCTGATGAGAAGGTGGTGGTGGTTTGCATGGGTAATACTGTACTATACTGTAAACATTAAAATGCAGTCCTGTTTATAGCATTTCACACTGTTATACTGTGTTGCCAGTGTTCTTATGCTGGGACTAATAAAAACTACTATTTTGACAATTCAGGGTTACAATCTTTATGTGTGAATCTCTTTAGTTCCCAATCATGAACATTTCACTGTTGTGACTCGTGTTATTAATTTGTTAACTTTAGCCTCTACACTATCTATACCTAACAATTATACAGCACGTACAAGCAAGCAAATATTTGACACTGACATATGCTTGTTAAATGGGGGCTGGCAGCATAGCCTAGAGGTTAGAGTAATGAGCTGTGAATGAGTTTGGTGCATCCAGCAGGCATGGGCTTGATTCCCACACCCTCTACTTGCATACTGTGGGACTCTGAGCAAGTCACTCAACCACCCAAGTGCTCCCAGGTCACCCCTGAAAACAGACACTTGTGCCTAGTGGGCCTTACCTGGTTACCAAAAGATTAATAATAAAGCTATGGGTCTTGTCCTCTTTTTCTTAGGTTTGTCAGTCATACCAAGTACTGAAAAACATTTTAACATAGTACCAGTTTCCCAGTCACAAGATATAGTCCAAAAAAATTTTTTTATTTGAAGTGATTTTCTGAATTTAGGGAGTGACTTGCATCAAATCGTACCTGATGCTGGTGATAATCCACGAAGTAGAATTTTTTGTGCAGCCTTCATTTAACTGGAAGGGATCGTATTTGAGCCAGACAATGTGGCCAGCCGATCCACTCCACTTCTCTGGTGATGTACAACCCCCCCTCAACCTTGCGCTCAGGCACATTATGACATGCAGCATGGGAGAGCACAGGATTGCACCCCAACGAAGTGAATGGGAGTCTTTTTATTACTGTTTTAGGCACTATGATGGTGAGTTGGCGATTAATGAAGGCCACAACTAACAAGGCCCTTGTTAGTTGAGCGGGTATCCTTCATTAATCCCAACTCACAATCATAAGAGATAAGACAGGGGGAAAAAAAAAAAAAAAAAGACTTCCATTCACTTCAGAGCACATGTCATAGCATGTCTTAGCGCGGGGATGTGTGTACATCAACAGGGAAGTGGAAGGGATCAGTTGGCCACCTTTTGAGGCAAAACTATGATCCCTTCCAATTAAATAAAGACTGCACAAAAAATTCAACATCCACAGAAATGGACTACCGCCAGCATCAGTTACTATTTGATGTAAGCAATATTTAATTCTGAAAGGTGGAAAATCACTTTAAAATACACAAGGAACCACTTCAGTTGAACGTGTTTGAAAGTAAACATTTTCAGTTTGGTTCTCTTCTAGCGGGAACCACATTTACAACAAACCAAAAACTGCTCAGATTGCTTAAAAATAAAAAATAAAAAAAAAAAGTGATTATAAAAACTTAAACGAATACAAGCAGGTCCCTTTAGGTGGGAACCACATTACACTATGGCCTTCTCCAGTTCCTGAGAACTGAAGAAACCACAACTTTACATTAAAAAAAAATAATAAAAAACACCCTAACTAATGCAGCGCATTAGTAAACCAACACTTGTTTAAAATAAATTAATGTAAACAGTATGAAGACCAAAAGACTGGAGCTGTACTTTGGGGAAACTGCTCTCCTCAGGTGGAGAAACAAATCCAACATTACAGCACTAGAGGGCACGTGACCACACTGCAGAGTTTGAACGTGTATCCTAAGTTCTATAATTAGCATGAAGTTCTATCTCTGGGGCATCATACTCTGGGGCTGGAGGACAATTCTTATTCTAAAGCATTGGTGATGGTGGATTCTTGGGGTTGGACGAGGAGGAAGAGGTAAAGCTGACATCTTGAACATACATTTCAGCTGTGTTCAAAGCTGAGGAAAAGGGGCAGATTCTGGACTGTGCTGCCGGGAGGGGGTATAGAGAGGTCAATGTGGATCTCATTCCAGTAAATGGGTACTAGAGGGTTTAAGCGCACTGGAAGTGGATTAAGTCCACGGAACCGGATGAGTTACATCCCTGTGTACTTAAGGAGATGAGGCAGGTCCTATATGAACTGGTAGTCAAGCAACAGGTGGGAAAACACACACACTTTACCTGATCTGTCACATCATATACAACTATGATGCCATGTGCTCCTCTGTAGTAACTGGACGTAATGGTGCGAAATCTCTCCTGGCCAGCTGTGTCCCACTGAAAAAACGAACAAAATACAGGCTAAGAAATACCCCTCATTTTTCTGTAACAGATAAAGGAAGCAAATGGCTCATGCTACCCCCACCGCTCCAAATTATATGAAAACAATATGCTCACTTGCTCAATACAGTAAATAAAGGAAGTCTTTTGATACTGTGAAGGAACCTATGTCGACTGTAGCAGTGCTACGGCACCGGATCTGTATCAGATTTGATCTGGATCACTACTAACTCAGAACCTCGTTCCTTACTCAGCAAGTATTTCAACAGTTAATGTGAAGCGTTCCCTCTAGTGGTTATTTTTTATTTGTTTCATGCTCTCTCTCACTGGCCGGCTTCCAAGTCCTTTTCCAGTGCACTTTCAGCCCCAACTCCCATCACCAGCAGGCCGTCGCTCATGGGGTCCTCTTCCCACAATGGAGGCCGTTGGGCTGCACCAGGTCCCTCCAGAGCTGGCAGATCACTTGGTGGCTGGGACATCATCCAAGTCAGTGGGTGCAGGGTCTGTGAGCTTGAAAAGCAATCATGTTTGCCACAGCCAGCGTTTTTCATTACCCCACACCTTGGAGACACCAGCTGGGAGGACGACATGTACAAGCCAGGCATTTTGCCTGCTCCAGCCAACTGAGCCTCCCCAAAACCACAGAGTCAGCTTCAGGCAAGGCCTCCACAAAGGATACCAGGTGGTGGCAGTGCGGCAGAGACGTCCCCTCCCTCCCCAGGACAGGAAGCGTTCTGTGGGATGCTCAACCTCACATTCAAAAATAAATTACAATGGGAACCCCTTCCCCCAAAGGTTCAGGGAGGAACATATGCTACTTGATGGATATGTCAGAATGGGTACAGATACTGGTCATGAAAATCTCAGGTCAAGAGCCACTTCTAAAAAACAGAAAAAGATAGGAAATCATCTATAACAAGACTAATTCCTTCAAGGGTTTCTGGTGACATCATAAACCACAAGAGCAAAGCTTGAGCGGTTTACAATGTCACCAGAATCCTGAGATGAAATGACAAATCTGGCAACTGATGATTTCTCATTTATTTATATGAATTTACTGATTATCCCATCTCATAAAGCCACTGATGTGATGTCAGAATGATGGTACTCTGACTTATGATGTTACAACAACCGTATTATGAGTTTTTGACGTCAATGATTCCCCATGGGGAAAAACTACCACTTACATTTTGCTACAGCAATACAGAGCTTCAGCTGTGAAATTTTGTAATCCAGTATTCTCCCATGATTTTTTTTTTTTTTTTTTTAAACAGCACAGTTACTTTTTGGATTTTTTTTGGGGGGGGGGGTTGGAAATGCATATTTACAACAGAGTCTGTAAGAACAAAAACAAAACCAGTATCTTCAGTGTCTTTACTTACTATCTGCAGCTTAATGGTTTTTCCTTCCAACTCAATGGTTCTGATTTTAAAATCTACACCAATGGTGCTGATGTAGCTCTCTGTGTATGTGTCATCCTGCAAAGAGACAGAAAGGAGAATAAAAACCCAGCCTACAACATGAGTGTTCGAAAAGGGCAAGTCAACTCCCAGAAGTGCTAAGCTATGACATTAAAAAAATAAATCTACTGGATTTCGTAAACGTTCTAAAACTCAGAGTAAATACATTCTTGATTAATTACTGGTATTACCTGTTGGCAAGTTCTTCAGGAGCACAATTAAAATACAGGTTAAGCTCGACAACTAGAGGAGTATATCTCGGAAACATCCAAAGTATGGCTGTTATACTTTTCCATCAATAGCAATCTATATACACACACACACACACACACACACACACACACACACACGTGAATTTCTTGGACAACAGCCATTAAATATCATCCTGGTTGTGATGATGAACTCTCCACAGAAAAACTCAAAGTACACAGATAAGAAGAGTCTAAAGATCTGCTGTAAGCAGGCACTTGTGAAACACTGATTACCAAAGCACCTTAGGATGTGATTCACTGCAAATATACCTTTCCAACTCTAGCAACCATCCACCATCTCCACAGGCTCACTTGACCAGGTTGGTACCCCCATGGACTGGCCTCTGTGATGGGGTCATGAGGGCGGGTTGTCTCCCCCCCCCCCCCGAACGCCCACACCATAATCCAGTAGGCCTGGCAGGTGCTTTCTTGCGATCGTGTGGGCTTGGTGCACACAGTGTTACTGACATGTGCCTTGCCGAGTTTTCCTCCCTTTTCTTAATTCCCTGAACAGTGGTAAACTCAGGATTGCATATGTGCATGGAAGCGCATACGCATCCTGGAATTGCAGCTCCCCTCCTCCAATGATCCCCATTAGCCATTCGTGCGTCTGTACTACCATTAGGCCTCCACCTGTGGCAGCCAAGAGCTGAGATAACACCACCCCAATCCAGAAGAGCTGCCGGGCAGCCACTTAATCCTCTCCCAAACCCCCTTCCACTGACTCTCAGCAACCCAAGCTCATTCCCAAACTGGGGTTGTCAGTGTGAAGAGATGAAAAGCACACAGCGCCTCAACCTTCTGTGCCTACAGGACAGCAGCTTTTCCCTGATTTATTTACTAACTACAAAAGCTTTTCATTTTATAACTAGGATAAGAGACACACCAGGATGTTCAGTCATTGCTATACATATGCATGTCTCGGATGCCATGGGCACGTGGCCTCGTGCCAACACATCCAAGGTGGGTGGGTGTGTCTCATGACTCCTATACCTTACGGAGAGCAGCAGTCCACACTGCTTTATATACTCATTGTGCTCCATTATGGTCAACCTCCAGTACAGGGCCACTGTCAACCCTTTTTGCATCATACTATTTAAATCTGAAAGCTCACAATTTATGACTGCTTACCATCCCTAAAATTCATTGGTGTTCCTGGCAGTTAAATCTGTCTCCTTGCTTAGTAGAACTGAAATGCATGGTAATCGTGCAATTATACCCAGCCTTGTTGTGCTTAAAATCCTTGATCTACTCTTATTGCTTACTTCCTGAACATTAAGATCCTACACACTCCTAAGCTGTGCAGCCACTCATGAAGCAACAGTCTCCTGTGCTTCCACTGCATCTTGAGGGACTAGACTGTGCTGAGTGTTTCCAAGTCCAGGAATGATGCAGTGGGAGTTAAGGAATGTAAAAAAAAATATTTTGGTGTGGCAACACCAGAATGGAGGTCTGTCTGCTTCTCACTTTTATAAAGAAAAAGCAGAATCAAAATACCAGCCACATCAGCACATTCTACAGAATGCAGTCAAGAAATATGGGGGGGAGCCGGCCCAGTGTCGCCGAGGGTTGAGGCGCTGGACACCACATCTCGCGCCACAGGTTCGGGAACAAGCTCAGGTCGACGGGGTTCGGCAGGGGAGGGAGGAGATAGAGCGTCCAAAGAACTGCTCTCTCCTCCCGGGGAAGGCTCTAGGGGATGCGTCGCACAGGGGTGACCTCTGGTGGAGACCAGGGGAATGCAGAGTCTACATCGCTACGCACTGCGAAGGGGCAGTGCTGCGGCAGGCATCGGTAATAGTGCCATGGACGCCATTGCATGACCGAGCATTGGAGAAACCGGAGGAAAATGGAAAATATCCTGCCCTCGGGGATAGGCGATGGTATCACCTACCATCAGCCACACTCCACAGGCCAGACTACCTCCAGTCCTGGGCCGAGCCCAGCCCAAACTGTAGACAGAGCGCCCTGGGCGGATACGGCGGCCCTTTCTCAGGGGTGCTCAGAGCCGAGGGATAGCCAGGCTGGTGTCGGACTCAGGGGAGTTTCAGGCCAGGGAGGTAGAGTTGGTGGTTAGATGGATGCCTGAGAGAGTTCCCCGTAGTGGTAGTGAAGAAACACAGTGTTAAAAAAAAAAAAAATATATAAAAAAAAAAAAAAATGGGGGGCTTGGCACACAGAAGGGTGCAAAAAAAATTGCTTGGTTTATACATTTTCCTTTTTCCAGCTGCTGTTGATTGCTACTATGGGGGTACCCCTTTGTTAACCCAACTATCTCTCCCTTCTGCAACAGATGACCCACAAAGATAGTAGATCAGAGAGAGCAGATGAGTCAATTCCTTTCCAGTGTACTGTCCCACAGGAATATGTAAGAAGCAATCTGTGAGATGGATCATCTCTTGAAAACGAGACCTTCATAGAGTTGCTAGGCTGCAACAGACAGTAACGTTGAATGCTCAGTACCAACTACCAGCTAAAGGAAGTGTCTCCTACAGCTGCCTGATACAGCTGCCGTATCCGGGATTCCAGGTTTGAGGAAAAATTTCAACTGAAGCCTCTTGCGCGAGACGAAACATGCTGCCCTGAAAAAAATAATGGCAGGCCTGGCCAGAATATGAGCAGAAATGCAACAGGAAGAAATAAAATACTTACCACAGTAATATTGTTTTTTCCAGGGGATCCATCAGTATGCTTGACTATTGCAGTGTTGCTAGCTGGGTTCAGCTGCCCCGGCAACGGATTATACTAATGATGGCTGAAGACTAGCCAATCAGATTGCAATTGAAGACTGCTGCCTCTAGGTGCTGCTGTTAGATTCATTTTGAAGCGTAAGGGGCAAAAGGCCCCAATTCCTAAACCTATTCTTATGCTATGGGGAAAAACAAGAGGGGAAAAAAAAAAAGACACCTACAGGTGAGGTTCTGATAATTGGAGACTTCAACATGCCAGATACGGATTGGTCAATACCAGCAGGGGCATCTGCCAGAACTAGACACATGGTGGATTCCCTGCAGGAGGAGGGCCTCAAACAACTGGTACAACAACCCACAAGAGACGGGGCTATCCTAGATCTAGTAGACTACCAGAGAAAGGATCACAGATCTCCAGGTAGAAGGTCACCTGGGTGCCAGTGACCATCACACTGTATAGTTCAATTTGGCCACTAGAACAAAATCATCCCATTCCAAGGCAAAAATATGGGACTTCAGAGGAACTGACTTTAATAAGATGGCCAACAGAGTTAAGCTAGCCCTAGTAAAAAGAAATACAGGTGAAGGGGTACAGGCAAAGTGGGCAAGCATTAAAGATGCAATACTTGAAGCAACATCCCACTGTGCTAGTAAGAAAAGGAAGTGCAAAAGAAGGAAAGCACTTTGGTTCTCAAACAGTAGCAGAAAAGGTCAGAGCCAAAAGGCTGGCCTTCAGGAAATATAAGGGAACGCAGCAGGATGAAAACAGGGAGGCATACCAAACTTCCCTAAGTGAAGCAGAGAAGGCAGTTAGGCAGGCAAAGGCCAAAACCGAGGAAACACTAGCACAAACAGTAAAACAAGGAGACAAAACTTTCTATAGATACATTAGTGAAAGGAGAAAGTCCAGAGGGGGTGTTGCTAAGATCAAAGGGGATAAGGGGGCGTGTGAGGAGGATGACCATGTAAAAGCATCTATCCTAAATAGATACTTCTGCTCAGTATTTACTGAAGAGAAGGTAGGACAGGGCCCACAGCTCAGCACCATGGACACAGGGGGGAAGGAGATGTGCACTAGTCCCTTCACAAAAGAAAGGATCCTACAAGAGCTCGATAAGCTCAGGGTGGACAAGGCAATGGGACATGATGGCATACATCCCAAGGTACTAAAGGAGCGAAGGGTGGAACTAGCAGAGCCATTATCAGAACTGTTTAGTGAGTCTCTGAGCACAGGGAGAGATCCCAGAAGATTGGAGAAGGGCTCATGTGATCCTGCTCCACAAGGGTGGCAGCAGGGAGGAGGCAGGGAACTACAGACCAGTCATTCTTACCTCAATAGTGGGCAAGATTATGGAGAGACTCCTTAAGGAAAGGATAGTGCAACACCTGGAATCCATAGGAGCACAGGATCCAAGGCAGCATGGGTTTACAAAAGGAAGGTTCTGTTAAACTAATCTCGTAGATTTCTTTGACTGGGTAACCAGAGTGGTGGGTGGACCAAGGGGGAGAGCAGTTGATGTTGTCTACCTTGACTTCAGCAAAGCTTTCGATACTGTTCCATATAGAAGATTAATAAGCTGGGTAGGCTCTGGGTGGGTCAGACGTTGGTCAACTGGGTGGCAAACTGGTTGATGGGCAGAAAATAAGAGTGTGGTGGTAAACGGTATACAGTCAGAAGAGATGCAAGTCACAAGTGGGGTACCTCAGGGATCAGTCCTGGTGCCAGTCCTCTTTAATATCTTCATCAGTGACACTGCAGATGGACTGGAGGGTAAGGTTTGTCTGTCTGCAGATGACACCAAGATCTGCAACAGAGAAGATGATCCAGATGGGGTGGGCAGAATGAGAAGAGATCTGGATAAACTAGCAAAATGGTTGGAAGAGTGGCAACTGGGGTTTAACGCAAAGAAGTGCAAAATCATGCATATAAGGAAGAGAAACCCAGAAGCCACTTAAAGACTGGGAGGAGTTGCTGGCAGTCACAGGAAGAAAGAGACTTGGGCGTCATCATCACCGATGACGGTAAAATCATCAAGCAGACCACTAGCATGATGAGATAAGGCTAGAAGAATGTTGGGGTGTATTAGTAGGGGTATCACAAGTTGGAAGAGGGAGGTAATAATCCCTCTTTACAAGACACTGGTTAGGCCCCATCTGGAGTACTGCGTGCAGTACTAGAGGCCACACCTTCACAAGGATATTAACCAGACTGAGGCAGTTCAGAGAAGGGCAACCAAAATGGTGCAGGGACTGCATCAGAAAACATATGGGGACAGATTAACTGAGCTCAATATGTATACCTTAGAGCAAAGGAGGGAGAGAGGTGATATGATTGAAACATTCATACACCATAAGGGCATTAACAAGGTGAAAGAGTCAAACATGTTTCACTATAAAAAAAATAGCAGGACAAGAGGACACAGCATGAGATCAGAGGGAGGTCGATTAAGGTGTAATGTGAGGAAGTTCTTTTTCACAGAAAGGGTGGTAGATGCATGAAATGGCCTACCTCAGGAAGTGGTGGATGTGAATACAATGCAGGGCTTCAAACAGGCATGGGATAGGCATAAGGCAGCAATACAGATGAGTATGAATAGATAGGCCATTGGCAGAGCAAAGGTCAATGGCACATTCATAAGGTAGAAAAAGAAATGGGCAGACTGGATGGGCCTTGCGGTCCTTCCCTGCCGTCAACTTCTCTGTTTCATGTGTACACACCATGCTTAACAGACATATCACCCAGGTAATGGCCCTCCAGTAAGAAATTTGGCCTATGATAAGGACTGCAGAACTGTTTACAGAAAGGTCATGCAAGGGTACGATGGGTGGGAAGTCAAGCATACTGAGGGATCCCTTGGAAGAAACAATATTACTATGGTAAGTAATTTTTCTTCTCACCCCAGGAATCCCTCTGTATGCTTGACTATTGCAGATTACAAAGCAGTGAAGTTAGGAGGAGGGAAAAGAACCTACTTTGGGAAAAAGTTCTGCAGGACTGCAGCGCTAAATCTGGCATCTGATCTGGATTGTACAGCCAAGCAGTAGTGCTCTGTGAAGGTACGTACAGTCTTCCAAGTAACTGCTTTGCAAATGTCAAGCAAAAGTACGTCCCTTTGCACTGCCACTGAGGCTGCAGTGCCTCTGGTGAAGAGGCCCTTGACGCCTTGAGGTGGCGGTCTGCTAGACTTACTGTAACAGAACTGGATGCAGGAGAGACTATCCAGCGAGAGATGGTTCTCTTGGAGGCTGACCTGCCTTTGCCTACCTCGCCACAAGTGAGGAACAGCTGAGAATGAGAGGACCTGAGCTGCTTGGTATGCTCTAGGTAATAGGTCAATGCCCTTTTGATGTCCAGGCTGTGAAGCCTGCGCTCACCATGAGTGGATTTATCTGTGAAAGACAGGGAGCGTTATAGATTGGTTGAGGTGAAATTCAGACACCACTTTGGGGAGAAATTTCCTGTTGGTCCTGAGGACTACTTTGTCCCTGTGGGAGATGATGTAGTTAGGCTCAGCGCAGAGAGCTTGCAGCTCTGATATCCTCCTGGCTGAAGTGATAGCCACAAGGAAAGTACAGTTACGTAAGAAATGACTTCAACAGCACATCTTTGAGAGGAGCTCTTGCAGTAGGCAACACTGTTAGGACTAAGCCACCAGGTGCCAGAACCACACGGAAAACTTATAGCCAGCAGTCCACAGCAGAGAACCACCCACGTTGGCATGCCAACATCCCATTATGATATAAAGGGGGCAGCCCTCCACCTCAGTTCTCCCTCCAGAGACCTGTGAGAAAGAGCAACAGGAGAAGCAGAAAGCTCCTGGAGCCCCTGAACAGGCCAATCTGAGTGAAAAAAAGAGCAAGGGGGATGGGACAGAAAACAATGCCTACTGCAAGAGCTCCTCTCAAAGATATTGCAGTTACGTAAGAACTTACCATAACAATAGATCTTCGTGAGAGGTTCCTACAGTAGGTCTTCACATATAGGACTTTGCCTCCTGGTGTCAGATTCCAACGGCAAACTTGTAGCTAGCAAACATCAGCGGGGACCGCCCCCAATGTCAGGTGATGTGACGTCAGGCCAACCACAAAAGGGGGCAGTCCCATGCCCGCCCTCCGGTTCTTTTCCATCGGAGACCTAAAGAAAGGTAAGTAGAAAGGAAGGAGTGATAACTCCTAGGACCATGCTTCCTCTCTAGACCCAAGGACTAGGCAAGATGAAAAATAAAGGAAATATTCCAGGAGCCGGGGGAAGGTGGGTGGGAAACCAGACCTACTGCAGGAACCTCTCTCAAAGATCTACTGTTACGGTCAGTTCTTACACAACTGCAATATCTTACTTCGAGAGGGTTCCTGCAGTAGGTCTTCACATATAGCACTGAATACCTAGCAGTCCAAAAGAAAAATTCGGAGATAAGTTCTGGGAGGAGGAAGTGAGTGCCAACTGAGTACTGTGTTATGACAACAGGCCTTGTAAGACCGCAAGGCCAAAACCAGTCCTGCGCCTAGAGACAATGTCCAGACTGTAGTACTTAGTGAAAGTGTGGACAGACAATCACGTGGCCACTGCACAAATCTCTGCCGTGGACACATTCCTGAAAAAAGTGGTAGAAGTAGCAACACTCCGAGTGGAATGGCCCTTAACCGCCACCAGAAGGGATTTTCCGTGTTTTTGATTAGTGAAGTGGATGCAGTTAGCCAGCCACCTCGAAATGGCCTTACCCTGGCACTGGGGGGCAAAGGCCACAAAGAGTTGATTGATCTTACGGATCTCTTTAGTCCCGTTTGTGTCATACCACAAAATCCGGTGCACATCTAAGGTGTGCAAAAGATATTCCCCCGTTAGAATACTGGGGATAATAGACTGGCAGTTCTACACTCTGGTTGACTGTTGTTTCTGAAACTACCTTTGGAAGGAAGGATTAGTCCGAAGGACAACTCTGTCCCTATGAAAAATGAAATAGGGTTCCTTGCAGATGAACGCCTCAAGTTATGAAACCCTTTGGGCCGAAGTGACAGCAACTAAAAACAAAGTCTTCCAAAAAAGGAAGCACATATCACAGTTTGAAGCCAGTTCAAAGGGAGGCAATGTCAATTTTTCCAACATAAAGTTGAGGTCCCAGGGAGGACAGCGGTTCCAGACTGGAGGTTTTAAATGGAAAATACATTTCAAAAAGGTTTTGGCGATCTCCAGTTGAGCCAGAGTTTTGCCCTCCACCGGGAGGTGGTACGCAGACACCACAGAGAGATGGACCTTTTTTAGAGGAATAACTTGGGCCCATCTCCGATAAATATACGAGGCCTAGCATGAAAAGGGATCCAAGCTCCTGGCTAAGGCCCAGATCGAAAATCTTTTCCACTTCATGGCGTAGGTGGATCTGGTAGATGGTTTTCTGGCTTCCACCAAGATATGAGCAACCTGGGAGAAAACTCCATAGCGGGAAACCGCTATGTCCACAGGTGCCACGCATAAAGGTGGCGTGATTGAAGGCTCGGATGCAACAGGGTGCCCTGCTTATGTGTCAGAAGGTCGTGGGACAAAGGCTGGAGAATCTGAGGTTCTAGCGCCAGCTGTTGCAACAGTGGGAACCAAATCTGACGGGGCCACAGAGGGGCAATCAGAATCAAATGTGCTCCTTCCTCCTGAAGTTTCACCAGAACCTTCTGAATGAGATGAAAGGGAGAAAAATCATAAAGAAACCTCCCTGTCCAAGAGAGAGACAGTGCGTCTCGCCAAAAAACACCATGCCCAGGTAGTTTTGCGTTGAATGAGGAGGCGAACAGATCTACATGCGGCCAACCCCATCGAAGAAAGAGGTCTTTGACCACCTCCTACTTTAACTCTCACTCGTGTGCCCGGGTCACTGATTGACAGACTGTCCGCCAGGACGTTGCTTACGCCTGAAACGTGGACTGCTGTCAAGAAAAGGCTGTGCTGAATTGCCCAGTACCAAACCTTCAGTGCTTCCCTCCAGAGAGGGTACGAGCGAGTTCCTCCCTGTTTGTTGATATCCCAGACCGTGGACATGTCCATCTGGATAAGAAGTGATCCAAGTAGGAGAAGTGATGATCACCGGGAGCGCATACAAGACTGCTCTTGTCTCCAGAACGCTGATGTGGAGCAGAAGCTCCAGATCGGACCAAGACCCTCGCGTCTTGTGTTCCCCCAGATGGACTCCCCAGCCCATGTCTGAGGCGTCCGTGGTAAGGATCTAGGTGAGGTCTGGGGAAAGAAAGGGAGCTCCCCCTAGTAGATTGGAAAGATCCTGCCACCAGCAAAGATCTTTCTGGAGGCTGTTGGAGATCATGACCCGCAGATTCATGTCATCCGTCCTCTGGCCCCATTGGACTCGAAGAGACTACTGGGTGACCCTCATATGTAGTCTGGCCAGGGGAACCATCGAAATGGCTACTGCCATCAGTCCCAGAAGATAGAGCACAGTGTGTGCTGAGATCCATCAAGCCTGGGCCACAAGGGTGGCTTGAGAAACTAAAGTCTCGGCTCGATCTAATGGCAGAAAAGCCTTGCTCTGACCTGTGTCTAGTAGAGCTCCAATAAATTGGAGGCGCTGGGAAGGTACTAGTTGGGACTTGGGCAGATTGACTGCGATACCCAGTTCGACAAACAAGTTCAGAGTGAAAGAAAGATACTCTTTCAGACTGCCTGGAGAGGGTGCTGCAAGGAGCCAGTCGTCCAGGTACAGGAACACGTAAATGCCCTGGCGGTGAAGATAAGCTGCAACTGCCGCTAAGCACTTGGTGAACATCCGGGGAGCCGAGGAAAGGCCAAAGGGTAGTGCTCGGAATTGAAAATGGTTCTCCTGGAAGGAGAAATGAAGAAAGCGGTGGTGGGCCGGGAGAATAGGGATATGCAGATAGGCATCCTGCATATCCAGGGAGCACAGCCAAGATTTTAGTTGGAGCAGGGGAAGAAGACCCTAAAGGGGCAGCATGCCAAACCTCTTGTACTCGACAAAGAGGTTGAGCATGCTGAGATCCAGGATCGGTCTCAGTTCTCTCATCTTCTTTGGTACTAGGAAGAAGTGGGAGCAAAAATTCTCTTCCTATTTGGTCTTGAGGGATGGGTTCTATGGCCGTGTTTTGCAGGAGGGCCTGAATCTCCTGTAAGACTATGGGGATCTGATCCCTTCGATAAAAAAAACATCCTGGAGGGTTGGGGGCAGGGATCTCAGTAAACTATCGAGTGACCTCGTTGGATGAGCTGTAAAACCTACAGATCTGCGGTGACGGACTTCCACCCTACCAGGTGGAGGCCCAACCTCCTTCCTACCAGTTCCTCCTTGTCGACTGGAGGTAGCAGGAGAAGGGGAAAGGAGTCAGGATGCAGAGGAGAGCTTTAGCCCCAGACGCCAGCTTTGGAAATTTAGCCTAGGACGTTTGGGCTCCAGAACCAGGGGTTCGTTGTTTGCATTGACACGTTCCCTGGGTCTTATTCCATCATCTTTGATGGTGAAAAGGCAGCTTCTGCCCCATCCTGTACAGGTAGCATACATCGTGTAAAGAGCGTCCGCCCTCCTGCAGCCCAATAATTACATCCTTAGAGTCGCCACCAAAAAAGATGGAACCCCTAAAAGGGGTGTCCAGGAGGGAAGACTAGACATCCTGTGCCAAACCTGCAATCCTGAGCCATGAAAGGTGTCAGATGCAGATCCCTGTAGCTGCCGCCCTAGCCACAGAGTCTACTGAATCGTACGTTGCTCGAAGAGCATGACTACACGAAGACTTGCTCATACGGACCTTGTCCAGTAACTTGTTTCTGAGCGTCTCATCCTGGACCTCCTGAAGGTCCCTCTCCAGCTCCAAGAGGGAAGCCTTCTGAAAGGCCACCATGTGTGATACATAGTTCAGGGACCAGATGGCACAGGAGGAAGAGGAATAAACCTTCCTGCCAAACTGATCTAACTGTCTTAAGTCCTTGTCGGGAGGTGAGGAGCTCAAATGCTTGGGCTGTGCCAACTGGTCATGAGCGGCCGTAATGACCACTGAAACGGCCTTCAGACGAGACGCGAGATGTTGAATCCCTTCCGGGGGATAATAGGTGCGATCGGCCTTTCAGGAAACAGCCGGGATAGAGGATGACTGCTGCCAGATGATGGTGACCAGATCCTCATGAGGACCCCTCCAGGGAGGGATGGGTAGAGGATCGGTAGTGGCCAGATCTAAGTGCTCCGCCAGACTCTTACGCTGGGGGTCCACTTCTTTAGAAGGCCAGCTTCCTGCTGCCTGAATAGTCCTCAGAAGATCCCTGAAGGAGGAATCTTCGGGGGGGGGGGATTTAGGAGATTCCTTACGTGGGGCCTCAACTGGAGACCAAGGGTCCAAAGGGTCAGAATCTATGTCCGAGTCAGAAGGTTCTGAACCACTGGGTATGGAAGGATCCACCCCAGAGGAACTCACTGGTACAGCACCCACAGCTCATCTGGAGGGGGATCAATGGGGGAGGAGCCCTAGGTAGGGGGATATCACCCACCAGTTGCCGTAATTCCGAGATAAGATGGGTCCTGGCATCCCGCCACAAAGCTGGGATCATATCTCGATCAATCGGCGGTGAAGGAGGCGGAGGAGGAGGAGGCTGGTAGCCTGGGTATTGCGGGTGTTGCCAAGAAGGATACTGGAATCCTGGCAATCCCAGGTTGTAGCCATAGGGAGTGTACCCTGGGTATCCCGGAGTCGGGTATCCCGGCATCGTTGGCATAGGGTCTGGCATCTGGTAATGAGGTGCTGATGGCGGAAGATGGGGGTCTGGCCAGAAAACCACCTGGAGGTTCTACTGGACCTACTGGGGGGGGGGTGCCTGAGGGCCACAAGGTGGCGTAGGATCCGGGAGGGCCCCCGAAGGTCCCAAAGGAGGAGGCTCCATAATAGGATCCCTGGCCAGCGACAGACTCCTGTCCAGAGGTGGCAAAAGACCTAGTGATGGGGTTAACTCAGGCAGTGACCCCAGTGAGAGGTCCATAAAACAATCCTGACTGCAGAGATAAAGCAGGATCGGTTGGCGAATCCCTGGGAAGAAGGACCTGAAGGGATGAAGGGTCTCCATGCAGCACACTCAAACCGGCGTCGGGGGCAAGACTGAGGGTCTGAGCAGATGACAGAAGATCCATCGGAAAAGATAGGGCTGGCAGTAGCCGAGAGGCCGCCATAAAGATTAACGGTCGAGGCCGCGCACTAGTCGACAGGGTCAAGGGGCGACATCAGCAGTGCTGGAAGGAGGAGACACAACAGACACCTCTATAGAGGCTACCCCCGGCTGCCCACTCACCTCGGCAGGAGGGGGGAGAAGGTGCTCAGCCCAAAGACACGGACGGGGTACCTGAAGAAGTACTCGCAGTTTTAGAAGCAGGTCTTCCACGTGGTGACGGACTCTTCTCCTGGCGCTTCTCCTTATCTTTCCTTTTTCTCGGGGCTTTCCCTTAACTACTGAAGCTCCTTTTCCATCGACGCCAGCCGTCGGGCAAGGAGGAGGGCCTTGAGGGTCCGCTTGCGTCTGGTCTGGGTGGCTTGACTGAAGGCCTGACAAATGGCACACTCGTCAGAGTTGTGCTTGGGGCCTAGACACAGAAGGCAGCAGGATGGTCATTGCACTTAGAGGACTTCTTTTTCAGGTGAGCCAACATACAATTGGTCGGATGCTGAGCGAAAAAACATTATAGAGGAAGAAAAAGCTTCGACTGACACGCAGGCATTAGATCGCTGTTCTTACATGAGAGCCGAACGAAACGAGGCTACAACAGGAAAGAACTGGAGGGCAGGTGCAGGACCGCCCCTTTTATGGTTGGCCTGGCGTCAGGGCCGGTCCCCGCAGATGATTGCTAGCTACAAGTTTGCCGTTGGAACCTGAAGCCAGGGGGCGCAGTCCTATACGTGAAAACCTACTGTAGGAACCCTCTCAAAGTAAGATCTACTGTTACGGTAACAGCTCCGTCGCAACCTCAGAGACCCCTTTGGACCTGTAGGGTGCCTCATGGAAACCTCTGGGAAACATGGTTTCGGAGAACCACAGGGGCCGCCGCCCAAAGGCTAGGCGGCTACAGGAAGGGGCCGGTAGGGAGCCAGCAACAGGAGACAGTTCCTCGAGCATGACCCTCGGGGATCACTATTTTACCAGGAAAGAGAAAGCTGACCCCTGCTAAACCCCGCAAAGCCAAAAAAGAGAGGCAGTGGCATGATGACATTAGGGACGCAGGGTAGGCTAAGACTATCCCCGGTAGGGACAACCACAGGGCACAGTCTAGGGTTAGAGCCAGACGTGTCCGGGGTGAGACTGTAAGGCTCCAATCTTTAAGGTTGTGGGCCACGAAGGCTCACTGCCAACTCAGGGCCGTGGACACCCCAGCGCAGCAGCTGTCAGAGACCTGGGGACTCAAGATAGACCCCAAGGTGGAGGGGGTTCAAATGGTAGCCGCCTCCCACAAATAAAGGTAAGGGAAAGTGGCAGGAGACATGAGCAGCGAGAGAAGGATGGGTGTGTCCTGATACAGAAAGAGCACAGTGCCCGACTCCTGAGAGGATCCGTAATGGGGGGGCTCCAGGAATGCCCCATGTAGAAGTGTGTACACACTGGGGGACTGGCTCTAAGACCTAGTCCCCAATGGGACTGAAGATCCTCTATGCCCCAGTAGTCCCCAGAGGAGATGGGGCAAGAACTATGCCTGATCTGTCCCACAGAAAGGACATTGTGGTACATATTTCCAAGAGAGGAAAACGAAAAGACAAGTGGGGAGCCACCCGAAAGAAAGGGCTAGAAAGGGTCTAGGGAACAACAGGAGAGACCACTCAAGAAACAAAACATCCTCCAGCCTTCTGAGTGGAAGGCAAGGGAACCTCCTAACAACTCTGGTAACATCCTGAATGAAAGGAGTGGTGAGTCAAGCCGCAAGTCAAGGGGCGGCAGAGGGCGAGGAATACACGTCCGCCGTGACTCTGCGAGCCTTCGGGGTAGGGGCCACAGGGGATGACAAAGCCCAATGCTTGCTCTGAGACCGAGAAAGTAGGTGACGGGTGGGTAGTCCGCTGGGCGGAGGAGAGACAAACGTGCCCTGCCCTGGTGGGTGTGGAAGAGGGGGTATCCTGACCTCAGGGCCCTGCCAGAGTCCTGAAGAGAGGAGAGCAGGTCCTGGACATCGCCACCAAAGTGCAGAGCCCCAGAATGGGGCATCCATAACAGAAGACTGAACACCTGGGGCGAAGTCAGTCAGTCGAAGCCAGGCGTGGCGTCGGAGATGAACTGTTGTCACCGTGCTCCGTGCCGAAGTGTCCACTGCATCATAGGTGGCATGGAAGACATGAAAGCTCACTTTGGAGGCAGAATGGAGTAGCTGCTCCACCTGACCCTTACAGGAGGAGTCTGGTAGGGCATTTAGAATGCTGAAAGCCTGATCCAAGAGAGACTTTTGATGGACCACCATGTGCTCCAAGTAATTTTGAGTGTGCAGGGCTAGTGTGGAGAAGGCGTACACCTGACTGAAATGGTCCAGCAGCCTAGGCTCCTTATCCGGGGGGCGGGGGGGGTCACCCAGGCATTTAGGCTTCGTAGACCCAACCTGCACTGCCATGGTAGGGTCAGCTTTAGGGTGGGTCCCATAATGGGGCCAACCCACTGGGGCGTGGTACAGCCGATCAGCCTTTTTAGGCAATGGAGGGGCAGACGCCAGCTGCTGCCAGACAGTAGTAGCAACATCATGAGGTGCCACAAGGGGAGGGATGACCACTGAGGTGAGCTCTAGGAGGCAAAGGTGCTCCACCAGACATCGTCACCGAGGATCCCAATTCTCCACTTGCCAACCCTGCGACATCTGAATGAGCCTCATCACCTCAAGAAAGGAAGAGTCTTCTGAGGGGGATTTGAGAGTCTCTCAAATCCACATCTCCTCAGGAGAGGAGTGAAACAGGGAGTCTGGTGACTTGACAGAATCCAGTTCCAAATTCTGAGTAGTCAGAGCCCAGCGCCAGGCCTGGCACAGTACCGGTGCCCTGCGCTAGCATTGGGCAATCTGGTAAAGGATGATCGGGAGGTGGTTGTGCGGCCTTGGGTGGGAAAAAGGACCCAGGTGGGGCCCGCTGTGCTGACTAAGGCGCAGGGGCGCTCAGAGGTGGGGGAGAGACACCCCGGGTGAAGGCTGTAACCACAAAGCGGGTGACAGCTGGCATTGGTCCAAAAGACCAGACTCCAAGATAGGGCCTGTCAAAGGTGCCGGGGCCAGCGCCGTAGGAGGTCCTGGCGACCTGAGAGCCGACTGAGCTCCCCGGCCGAGGACCCTGAGGGGTGAAGGACCTGAGCGACAGGGGTGGCAGGATGGAGTCAGTGTCCCCTGAACCCGCGGAGGTGCTGTGTGACACTGTAATCAGAGTGGGCAGCGGGGCCAGAAGAAGAAAGGGCTGGTGTAGCCAGAGGGACCAACCCAGCATCAGCAGTGGCCCCCAGAGGTGACCACGGCATGAAGGCAGACCTAACCCCAATCCTGATGCTTGTCTTGCTTGTGCTTCATTTTAGAAATAACGTAGAGTCTAGGATGAAGCACCCGGGAAGGAAGATGCACTCTTGGCCAGCAGCTTTTTTTCCATGGCAGCCAGTTTCTACTAAAAGAGATGGGCTTCCAGGACTCCCTGGTGTTGTCTCTGTGTGGCCTGGTTAAACTTCAGGCAGGCTTGGCAGGCTTCGGTGTCATGATACAGGCCTAGGCAGATAACGCAGGAGGAATGGCCGTCCTTGTCTGGAATCTGTTTATCGCAGGCACACTTGGATTTGCAGGACTCAGCAGAAGTCAGCGAAGACATGCAGCCAACAGTAAAATAACGACAAGAAAACATTGAAAATAAAGAAAATAAGCAACATTCCTCAAGGTCCAATGAGCACAGGTCGACGAGGTGGAAAAAAAAACTGAGGCTGGGCTGGGGGACTGCCATCTTTATACTATAAGGGGATGTCGACATGCCGTTTGGGAAAGTCCCCCACTGTAGACGGCTGGCTAGAAGTTTTCCATGTGTTCCTGGTGGATTAGTCCTAACAGTGTTGCCTACTGCAAGAGCCCCCTCAAAGTAAGATTACTGTTTACCAAGTGACGTACTTTAGGTTTGCTGTAGTCATAGGTTCAAATGGAGAGTCCATCAGTCTGACTATACACAGGTTCAAGTCTTTTGGGGGGGAGACAGGTTCCCTAAGTGGGGGTTGAAGGTGCAAAAGATCTTTAAATTATTTCTTGAAAATGGAGTGAGAAAGTAACAGTTTTCTCCTTGCCTGCTGAAATGTAGGCTGAAACTGCTGCAAGGTGGACTTTCAAGGTAAGTCCCTAAGGCCTGCAGATGAACCAGGTAATCTAGTACGGTAGACAGGCTAGGTTGCAAACGATCAATCTGCTTGTCTTTCCACCAGAGAGGACCTCTTCTATTTGAAAGCATAGTTCCTTTTAGTACTTCGGTTTTTGTAGCTAGTCTAAGGATTCTCAGGACTTGTTCTGAATATTAATAGTCTGGGAACTCTAGCTCTTCCAAGTACTGGGCCTTGAGGTGAAAGGACTGGATGTTGAGGTATATTCTCATCAGAGGCAAGGTCAGGAGAATGTGGTTCGAGGGCAGCTGAATGGGCAGCTTGGCTGATAGGGCAAGGAGCAGAGTGTACCAAGGGCTGCTTTGCCCAGAACAAAGCCACCAGGATCATTGTTGCTGGCTGTCCTCTAAGCTTGAGGAGCACACGGAGGATCAGGGGAAATTAGGGAAAAGCATACAGGAACCTCCATGTCCAATTGAAAGACATGGCATCCGCTGGCACTATGCCCAGTGCCGGAGGCCTGCAGCAGTACATGGAAATCTGATTGTGTCTGGAGGACAAAAGGTCTATCTCCAGAGTGCCCCACCTCCTGAAGACTGTAGCAAGCACCTGCCTGTTTAGGGTCCACTCATAGTGGCCCTGGCTGATGCAGCTCAAGACAGTCTGCCAGCACACTGTCCTTGCCTGGCAGGTGAATGGCAGTTAAGCTGCATGTCCAGGGAATGAATAAGTGACCTGATCTTCATGGTATCAGCGCAAAGTTTTGAGGATCTTGTGCCCCCTTGCTTGTTGATCTAAAACACAGTGGCGGTGGTGGTGGTGTCTGTCCTGATTTGGACAGATTGCCCCCTTGAGCTGGGGAGGGAGGCTTTTATGGCCAGATACATAAACCTCCTCGAACGTAGAGCTGTGTGACAGTTGGGACACCCTGGGAGACCATACCCTGCTAATGGACTGGTCTGCCAGGTGTGCTCCCCACCCCAGAAGGGAAGCATCTGTAGTGAGCACTCTGGAGGGCTCCTTCTGTTGAAAGGGGATTCCATCCCTGAGGTTGTGTCCGTCTTTCCACCAGTCCAGGTCCTTGTGACTAGAACCAGCTTTGACAGAGTCTCCATTTTTTTGAGACCAATGAACCCTCAGATGGTACTGAATGTCCATCATCTGAAACCTGGCACCTGGGACTACTGCTGTAGTAGAGGCCATCTGGTGTAGGAGCCTGAGGAACTGCCTGGTTGGTCTTGGTTGGCCAAGAACAAACAAGTCTGCCAGAGTCTGGAGGCTCTCTACCCTGTCTAGTGGGAGCAGGGCTTTCCCTTGCTGGGTTGTTCAGTTCTGCTCCAATAAATTCCAGGAGTTGGACTGATACTCCAACTGAGACTTTTCTGTACTGATGAGGAAGCCCAGCAACTCTAGAGTGAGCTGAGTGAGTTGGAGAGTCTCCCTGAGGTTTTAAGGAGACTTGTCTAGTATTAGCCAGTCGTCCAGATAAGTAAAGACAGAGATATACTGTCTTTTTTTTTTTAATCTATATTTTAATCTGCTTTTTTGTGCCCAGTTTTTCACCCCTATCTCCTGTCCCGGCTTGTGCACGTGTGGAGGTACACGCATGCCGCAGTTCCGAGGCGCCCTCCCTCTGCTTGCCGCCTGCCTACCTACACTGCCCTCAGACCTGTACCCGGAAGCAGTGCAACAAAGGTGGGTGAAAGAGCTACAACTACTACTAGGCCCTTTGTGAAGACTCTGGGGCTGAGCAAAGACTGAATGGTAGTACTGCAAACTAATAATGGCAAGAGGGTAATCTGAATCTAAGATACTTTCTATGAGAGGGCCTGATTGGGATGTGAAAATAAGCGTCTCTGAGGTCTAGGGAGGCTTGCCAGTCTCTCTGTTGCATGGAGGGAATCACCACTGACAGTGTGGTCACTTTGAACTTGAGGTTGAGCAGATGCTTAAGTACCTGATGTCTAGAGTGGGTCACCATTCCCAGTTTTTCTTCTGGGTGAGAAAGTATCTTGAATAGAAGCCTCTTCCCTATTAGTAAGGGGGCACCCTTTCTACTGCATTTACTAGCAGGAGGAGCTCTGACCTCTGACTCCAACAGAATCTTTTCTGTGAGGGCCAGAGGTTTACAAATCCTGTGTCCCTGTTGTGTGGGGAATTTCTTGAACTTCAGGGAAAATCCAGGGCTCTCAGAAAGATTTTCTTTTTGGGGGTCCAGGACTTTCTGGGGAAAAAATGAAGGTCCACAGTTAAAAAAAAGTGTGAGTACCTGCAAAAATTTGGGGGGTCTCCATTGAAAATGAATGTGAGTCATGCTCCACCTGCACATCTTCATGATGTCAGAATCTGGAGAGCGCGGGAGCGTGCTCCTTTGGTTTCTATGGGGCAGTTTTTTAACTATGATTTTTAATGTTTTAGAGGGCCAATTCAAATAAATTAAGGTCACCGCTCAACTAACAAGGCCCTTGTTAGTTGAGTGGTGACCTTAATTTGTTTGAATTGGCTCTATAAAACACTAAAAATCTAGTTAAAGAACAGCCCCATAGAAACCAAAGAGCACACCACTGTGCTCTACAGAGTCTTACATTATGAGATGTGCAAGCACGGAGGCATGGCTCAGTACAGAGAAGTCGGGGCCTCGCATGGGAACATCTCAGAGACTTTCAGGGGAAAAACAGGAGCATCCTGAGGCACAAAATGTGCGTAAAGGACATGGGCACCCGTGTTCCCGAGACCCCTGGAAAGCCTCTGACCCACCACCTCAAGCATCTACTTGTCTGTGGTGACGTGCTGCCCCGGTGAAGGAGGTAGTGGGTCAGCCTTCCTCCTACTGGGAGAAGGAGGCAACCTGGGCATTTCTATCAGGGGTTTTGCTTGGATTGGGCTTTTGGTGAAGAAGTGAGGTCAGTGTGCATCTGAGCCCTCCTACCTCTTCCTCTGAAGTACCCTCTCATTTGACAGTAATCCATGGGCATAAGATACAAGGCTCTGGGGTAGTAAACCCTGCCTCTGCCTCCTATTCCCTGAGGTTGGTAAAACATGGAGGCTTTCTCTTTTGCTGCATTACTCCTGTAGATGGTTTTACATTCTTCCACCTTTTTCACATATGCCTCCATCTTGTCCCCAAAGACAGAATTGTTCTCGCAGGGGAAGTCCATAGCTTTCTTCTGGGTATCCTGGGAGAGGTTGGTGGTTCTCAACCATGCAAACCTCCTGAGTGATATGGTCTGTGCCATAGAGCTGGAAGCAGTGTCACTGGCATCTACAGTCATGTGAAACCGGTACTCAGTGGCTTCTAAGGCAGTTTTGACAGTTTTTGCTGGGTCCTGGGCAATGTTATCAGGAGCTAGTTGGCTAATAGCCAGGACTGAGTTCCACAGTGCCTTCTAGTACTGTGCTGTGTATGCCATATAAGTGGAGAGGCAGAGCAGCAGAGAGGCTGTGGTATAAGACTTCTTGCCCGTGGTATCCAGTTTTCTGGACTCCTTATCTGGAGGCTGGCAGGAAAGGGGCACTTTAGCCTTGTCACAGGCTGTAGCTTGTACCATGCCTTTGTGGTCAGGATGGGTGCAAAGGTATACAGCCTTTGTTTATCCAGCTGGTACTTTTTCTGTATTTTCTTTTTCACCCCGGAATGGAGGTGGGATTCTGGAGTAGTTTGAATGTAGCCCTGCAAAGGGCTTGTGAACTGGAAGTAGCAGATTCTTGGGGGAGGGAGACTCATGTTCAAAGTCTGCCTCCTCATCCTCTTCAGTAGTCTCCTGTATAGAGAGGTCAAGAGTGTCCACCATCTGCTGGACAAATGAGCAATAGGAGGAAAAATCCTCCTGACCATGGGAAGGGGAGCCAAATTCCTGGTCAGGGGATACATCAGGTTCCATGCCCTCATCATCACTGCCTTCCTCATAACAGAAACCCAAGTCTGGGTCAATGTCTGTAGTGACATGTGTGGGAGGACCAGCTGGGGCCCCAAATAGACTGCCCATAGCTTGAAAGGTCTGATAGTTGCCAAGCCATTGCTATTTCCTCAGGAACGGGCATATTTTGTTGAGACACTGGCATCTCCCTTTGGTCTTCAGCGGGAAGGACAGTGATAGGTTTCTCCTTTTGTTTCTTTTTAGCAGGCACTGGATCAGAAACCTGCTCAGTATGTCTTTCTTTGGCTTGGTCTAAATTATTTTTGTCAGCCATATTCTCTAGGTTGTCCTTGGAGGACCTATCTTTAGGTTTATGACGAGAGGAGGACCCCTCTTCAGAAGGCTTATTAGAGGGGGAGGCAGACTGATAAGTCATTATTTCCAGTGTTTTGGCTCTTTTCTTAACTGTTTTAGATCAAAATTTAGTGCAAAGTTCAGTTAGCAGAAAAGTGATTTGGACCTAAACTCAAAGATCATGGCCATCTGCTTTGGCCACAATTTTAAAACACTTTATGCAATTTTTAAATACTGTAGGTCCAGTTCTCATTTTAGGTCTATCTGACATACCAATATCGTAAGAAAACTTTAAAAACTGTTCCCAAAAGGAAAAAAACAAAACTTTGCAGTTGATTCCCAAGCGCGATGGAACCGTGAGAATTGGTTCCAAAATTATCAAATATAAAAGAAAAATAACACTAAAGGTAGTTCCCTAGAAAATAAGGGAATCGATTAAAAAAAAAAAAAAAAAAAGGTTTAAATATCTAAAACAGAAGGTTTTTTAACCAAAGAAAGCAGTTTTCCAGTCCGGAAAAAAGTGCAGGAATCGAGGAAATAATGGCAAAATAATGAAAAACCACTAAAAACCTAAAGGCAGCAGAAACTACAGAAATAAAACAACTTTACTGGAAATAAAGTTCTTCAAGCGAGGGGATATTAAGAGAGCTCAGGGCCAACTTGTCTTGTCAGGTGGATAAATGAATCAGTGAACCTGTAGCTTAATGGTTAGAGTGCTAGAACAGCATACCAAAGATCTGAGGTTCGAATCCCAGTAGGCCACACTTTTCCTTTCTCATTTCCATCCTTGATTTAAAAATATGTATACCTTGCAGTGGTTAAACTGCACTGAGGGAAAGTGGTATTTCTAACAGAAGTAAAATAAGGAACATGCAGTGAACGCAGAAACAACTTTTATGGCCAACAGAGTTAAGCTAGCCCTGGCAAAAAGAAACACAGGTGAGGAGGTACAGACAAAGTGGGCAAGCATTAAGGATACAATACTTGAAGCAACATCCCATTGTGTTAGACCAGAAAAGGAAGTAAAAGAAGAAGGAAACCACTTTGGTTCTCAAATATAGTAGCAGAAAAGGTCAGAGCCAAAAGGCTGGCCTTCAGAAAATATAAGGAACACAGCGGATGAAGATAGGGAGGCATACCAAACTGCCCTAAGGGAAGCAGGTAAGGCAGTAGGCAGGCAAAGTCCCAAACTGAGGAAACACTAGCACGAACAGTAAAAGAAGGTGACAAGACTTCTATAGATACATTAGTGAAAGGAGAAAGTCCAGAGGGGTATTGCTAAGCTTAATGGAGAAAAGGGAGCATGTGGAGGAGGAGGACCCTGTAAAGGCATCTATCCTAAATAGATACTTTGCTCAGTATTTACTGAAGAGAAGGTAGGGCAGGGCCCACAGCTCACATCATGGACACAGGAGGGAGGTGAGCACTACTCCCTTCACAAAAGAAAGGGTCCTACAAGAGCTTGCTAAGCTCCAGGGTGGATAAGGCAATGGGACCTGATGGCATACATCCCAGGGTACTTAAGGAGCTAAAGGAGGAATACTAGCAGAGCCATTAGCAGAATTGTTTAGTGAGTCTCTGAGCACAGGAGAGGTCCCAGAAGACTGGAGAAAGGCTCATGTGATCCCACCACAAGAGTGGTAGCAGGGAGGAGGCGGAACTACAGACCGGTCAGTCTTACCTCAGTATTTGTGGGCAAGATTATGGAGGCACTCCTTAAGGAAAGGATAGTGCAACACCTGGAATCCATGAGGCACAGGATCCAAGACAGCATGGGTTTACAAAGGAAGGTCCTGTCAAACTAATCTCATAGATTTCTTTGACTGGGTAACCAGAGATTGGTGGACCAAGGGGAGCAGTTGATGTCACCACTACCTTGACAGCAAAGCTTTTGACACTGTTCCACATAGAAGATTGATAAATAAGCTAGGTAGGCTCGGGTGGGTCAGAAGTTGGTCAACTGGGTGGCAAACTGGTTGACTGGCAGAAAACAGAGAGTGGTGGTAAATGGTATACAGTCAGAAGAGATGCAAGTCACAAGTGGGTACCTCAGGATCAGTCCTGGGGCCAGTCCTATTCAACATCTTCATTAGTGACCTCAAGAGATGGACTAGAGGGTAAGGCTTGTCTGTTTGCAGATGACACCAAGATCTGCAACAGAGTAGATGATCCAGATGGGTGGGCAGAATGAGAAGAGATCTGGATAAACTAGCAGAATGGTCAGAAGAGTGGCAACTGGGATTTAATGCAAAGAAGTGCAAAATCATGCATAGGGAAGAGAAACCCTGAAGCCACTTATAGGCTGGGAGGGAGTTGCTAGCAGTCACAAAGGAAGAAAGAGACTTGGGCATCATCATCACTGATGACCTAAAATCATCAAGCAGACCTCTAAAGCAGTAGGTAAGGCTAGGGGTGTTAGGGTGTATGATAGGGGGTATCTGAAGTCGTAGAGGAGGTAATAATCCTCTGTACAAGACATTGGTTAGGCCCCATCTGGGTGCCTAGGTGCAGTACTGGAGGCCACACCTTCACAAGGACATTAACCAAATTGAGGCAGTCCAGAGAAGGGCAACAAAATGGTGCAGGGACTGCATCAGAAGACATATAAGGACAGATTAACGAGCTCAATATGTATACCCTTGAGCAAAAGGAGGGAGAGAGGTGATATGATCGAGACATTTAAACACCTTAGGGCATAAACAAGGTGAAAGAGTCTAATATGTTTAAATATAAGAAAAATAGCAGGACAAGAGGACACAGCATGAGATTAGAGGGAGGCCGATTAAGGGGGAATGTGAGAAATTTTTTCACAGAAAGGGTGGTAGATGCATGGAATGGCTTACCACAAGAAGTGGTGGCTATGAATACAGTGCAGGGCTTCAAACAGGCATGGGATAGGCATAAGGGAGCAATACAAATGACTATGAATAGATAGGTCACTGACAGAGCAAAGGCCGATGGCACATTTATAAGGTAGAAAAAGAAATGGGCAGACTGGATGGGCCTTGCGGTCCTTATCTGCCGTCAACTTCTATGTTTCTATGTTTCTATGACTAACAGCAGCACCTGCAACAGGCAGCAGTCTTCATCTGCAATCCGATTGGCTAGTCCTCAGCCATCATTAACATAATCTCGGTCTCCAGGACAGCTGGACCCAGCTGGCAACACTGCAATAGTCAAGCATACTGAGGGATTCCGAGGGTGAGAACGTAGGAAATAGAAATCCATCTATCTATACATCCCTCCCTCCATCCATCCATCACTGCTCACTAGCTCTACATACATACATACATAAACTGCTGCTTTCAAAATGCCATACAATTACAATAAATTGCAAAGCCTGAATTCCAAAATTTCAGGACAGCTGCAGAGCTCTCTAGTGCTCAAGACTCTCCTGTTACAAAATCAGAGGCCAACAGCTCTGGTCATCTGATCACAGAACTGAGCAGTGAGAGATTAGAGTTAGGAAAACCTTGTGACCAGATCAAATTCCAAGAAGCAACACTTGAACTCTCCCCCCTGTATAACAGTATGTAAAATCCAAATCCTGATGCTACGTCCACAAGGAACAGTCAAATTAAATCAGCCAAGCCCTGTACTTTTTGGCTCTCTTTATTTACGAAGACATAGAAGATCCTTCTATGGCCAGGTAATCAATCATGTGTAGCGACCAACTAGCTTAACATTATGTCGCACTGCCTGCAGATACAGGAGTAAGACACTCCTCTATAGGCAGGAAAAAACAGACCAATTACTTCACTAGCACCAGGTTAAAAGCTCTGTAGCAACACCTGTCGGGCATAAACAAGCTGTACAACAGCTATCTGAAGCCACTCTGATCTCTCAATACTTACAGACATTACTGTAAACCAAACTTGCACCACTGCAGACCTGTGACTTGTCCACGTGGCCAGAATCACCATCTTGCAGCCGCTTGATGTCATGAGTTATGAAAGAAATCATTCAGCTTCCGGAGATGTTGACCCCCCCCACACACACACACACACACACACACTCCCCCTCACCCTCACTCACACACAACCACCTTCACAACCCAGGGTTTTAAATAGCCAATATCGTATCACAAAACCGCGATGCAAAACAGCTGCTCGGGCAATCCATTTTCACTTCTGCATCGCAAAAAAACTGCGACGCAATCTGTGACCCTCCCCTCACCCATTCTCTGCCCCACCATCCTCCCCACCTATGTCCCCACAGACATTCAGCTCACGTAAGTTACTTCATTAGTTTAATGCACTTCCCAGTCTCACCACCGCAGCCCCGAAATACATGCCGGAAATCGCACCTGTAGTTAACTGCATAAGTTAAGTAATCCACCTAGTAATACCACCCTTGTTCCCTCAGTCTCCCATACGGCCCCGAATGCGGCAATCGCTCCCTGAAATGCTTCACAAATCAGGATTGCAAAACAGTACTGGGAGCGACTGGCGGCATTCAGGGCCGCAGCAGTGAGACCGAGGATACTATGGTCAGCACTACTAGGTGGATTACTTGACTTATGCAGTTACGGCATTTGCTGTGACAGGGTGGTGGGAGGAAAGTGGGAGAAAACTGCAGAAGGAAAATGAAGCCTGGGCTACGTAATGCCCTGCTTGCTCACCACAGACCTGCGCCATCACCACGGACACCTCAGCACACACTGGATATGTACCGGGATAGCACCCCCCAAAACAAAAAAACACACTGCCACAGCAGGGTATTCCGTGGGGACCAAACAGAGGTAAGTCGCAGAGGAAGACATACGGTGGTGCAGGAGTGGGACAGAAGCTGAAAAAGCTGCCCAGACATCCATGGAGATTAGGGTTACCACCTTTTAAGAAGCCCAAAGTGGGACATTTCTTACTGAAACATGATTTTTTGCAGGACAATACCTGCCCTCGACCAAGGCAACATACTTGTTTTCTCTATATAATCAGAATTAAGGCTAAGTATTGTAGTTTCTTAATTGCTTCTATCGTTTCTTATCATTTTAAGGTATTTTAGTTAAGCTATTGCAGTTTTCTAGAACATTTAGTGGAAAGTTAGAAAATATTTTTCCTACTGTAAAATTAGGACATTTAGTGTTTTTCATGTTTTTTTTTTTCCAGGACACAACTGCCCAAATCAGGACTGTCCTGCGAAAATCAGGACAGGTGGTAACCCTAATGGAGGACAAACAGTAGATGGAGGGAAAAAAGTAATAATCTGTTTGTCATAGCACAGTTATTACTATGGCAACAGACTGACAGCAAAAGAGAGAGAATTATGACTATGCATGCAGATAAACTGAGGGATAAAAGATCCCGTTTCCATGCAAATGTTCTCAGTAATAAATAATCAAGAGGGGAATGCTGTATAATATATGTAACATACAAGCTGAATTGTGCCTAAACATGTTTTCAAAGTTTTCCCAGAGGCGTCAGCAGCTATTTAACGCCGTTATACTGCATGTCATGCTTTCATTTACTGAAAGTCACCTAACACGTTAATATGGTCTAGTTACCACTACCTATAGTGCAGTATTTTATCTAATTTCCAGCTTACTTCTTACTGCTGCAGTCTTAGATGTAAGCTGCTTGCATTTGCATTTTAATTATCACTATTTGCATCAAGTTGCCATGTTCTACATTGCCAGTTCTATTCTGTTTTTCCCTGCACTAGTGTGTTTTGCATGATTCTCCACTGCTACCCAGTACTTGCAGTATACTAGGTCACCCTCACAGCTAGTTCTCAGCCTACGCCCAATACCTGCAGCCTGGTGACGGTTTTAACTGAGATACTGCTTACTGGTTTCCCCTTGCAGCAAGTACACACCCTATGCTTATTTTCCCTCTCCCTCATCACATCACTCACTCTGCTCATTCTTTCTACCCTGCTCCTTCTGACTCATTATCCCCCTGCTGCTCCTGCCAGTTAGAGAGGATGAATTGAACCCTGGCCCCCATCTGCATCTCTGCCTCCTTCCCCTTCTCCCCATGAGAAAGATCAGCGATTCCACCTTAATCATAGCATACTGCCTAAAACTGATCACTTCTGACTGAAGATGTTACAAGACAGGCTGATGCATTAAACAAGAGTCCTAACCTTCTCATGGCTGTGATGCCGACATTGTCGTATCTGGCTTGCAATCCGCCACGACCCAAGGCAAGATGGGAAGAGGTGAAGCTATATTCATTACCTTTGGCATCCATTTCAAGGAACCACTGTGCCGCACAGGAGACAGAAACTGAGCAGTCTAGGGGTGGGATCCAAACTGCTGAACTGGGTTAGACACTGGTTAACATAGAAGACAGAAGTTGACAGCAGATAAGGACCGCAAGGCCATCCAGTCTGCCCATTTTTTCTACCTTATGAATGTGCTATAGGCCTTTACTCTGTCAATGGTCCATCTATTCATACCCATCTGTATTGCTCCCTTATGCCTATCCCATGCCTGTTTAATGCCCTGCACTGTATTCATATCCACCACTTCCTGAGGTAGGCTGTTCCATGCATCCATCACCCTTTCTGTGAAAAAGAGCTTCCTCACATTACCCTTAATTGGACTCCCTCTAATCTCATGCTGTGTCCTCTTGTCTAACATGTTTAAATATAAGAAAAATAGGACTCTCACCTTCTTAATGCCCTTAAGATGTTTGAATGTTTCTATCATATCACCTCTCTACCTCCTCTGCTCTAGGGTACACATATTGAGCTCCGTTAATCTGTCATTATGGGTTTTCTGATGCAGTCCCCGCACCATTTTGGTTGCCCTTCTCTGGACTGCCTCCATTTTGTTAATGTACTTTTGCAGGTGCAGCCTCCAGTACTGCACGCAGTACTCCAGATGGGGCCTAACCAGTGTCTTGTAAACAGGGATCATTACCTCCCTCTTACTACTTGTGATACCCCTACTAATACACCCCAACATCCCTCTAGCCTTACCTACTGCTTTAGTGGTCTGTTTGGATTTCAGGTCATCTGTGATAATGATGATGCCCAGGTCTCTTTCCTCCCTTGTGACTGCCAGCAGCTCCCCTCCCAATCCATAAGTAGCTTCAGGGTTTCTCTTTCCTATATGCATGATCTTGCACTTGTTTGTGTTAAACCCCAGTTGCCACTCTTTAGATCATTTTGCCATTTTTTCCAGATCTCTTCTCATTCTGCCCACCCCATCTAGAACATCTACTCTGTTGCAGATCTTGGTGTCATCTGCAAGAAAAAATTACTCACCTTAGTAATTCTGTTTCTTCTCAGTGATACTCAGGTATTCATAACTTTCTGCAGTAAGCCTGAAGGGCTGAACTGCCTGGAGAGATAGAACTTATGCAAATGATGGAATCATCTGCACGTGACAACTTTTCAAATGCTGCCCTACAGTAACTGTCAATGTTCTAAACCTCTTCAGATTTCCTAGGAGCCTGAACAGACCAACGCTTGAGTAAATTTTTTTTTTAATTATTCGAAAGAAATAATTAAAGGTTTATCCCAACTGAAGCAGGGGAGAGCTCCAACTAGAGCCAATAATGCCTAAAAACTCTAGGGAATTAAAATGTCAGAAAACTCTAAGGGTTTAAGACCCAAAAACCTGTTTTATAAATTGGACCACTATGAAAGGATACTTGCACAAATTGTGTTGTACCCTTTTACGGTAGTGCAGCATACGGAGTGCAGAGGCTGAGTTCTGGAAGGGGAGGAGGCAAGGAAGTTATGAATACCCGAGTATCACTGAGAAGAAACAGAATTACTAAGGTGAGTAATTTTTTCTTCTAACCCCAGTAATACCAACGTATTCATAACTTTCTGCAGACTACAAAGCAGTACCACAGGAGGTGGGCACAAAACACTTATTTAGGAAAAAGAATCTGCAGGACTGCTGTGACAAACCTAGCATCACTGCTAAACTGGATAACTAAATTGTAATGCTTAGTAAAGGTGTGTACTGTCTTCCAGGTAGCTGCTTTACAGATGTCCACCAATGGGACATCCCTTACGGCTGCCAAAGTGGCAGCTGTTCCTCTGGTAGAATGTGCCCTCAATCCTGTTGGGGGCTCCCTACCAGCCTTTATATAACAAAATTGAATACACCGGACAATCAGAGAAATGGACCTTTTAGAGGCTGGAGTACCTTTCCCCAGATCCCCATAGGTCAGAAAAGTACAGTTACGTAAGAACTTACCGTAACAGTAGATCTTCGAGAGAGGCTCTTGCAGTAGGTAATTACATATAGGACTGACGCCGGCCGGCGGCAGAACCCCACGGAAAAATTTCTAGCTAGCAGTCCCTGGCGAGGGACCGCCCACGTCAGGTGACCGGCGTCAGATGCACTGGTATAAAGGGCGGTCCCGGACGCCCGCCTTCCAGTTCTTTCCCTCACACAGGCCCGGAAGACTCGGACGAGAGAAGCAGATATCTCCCATTGGAAAGAGCTGAAAAAGCCTAGGGGGATGGAGGCAGGATAGATTATCATTGAAGAGCCTCTCTCGAAGATCTACTGTTACGGTAAGTTCTTGCGTAACTGTACTATCTTACTTCGAGAGGGCTCTTGCAGTAGGTAATTACATATAGGACTGAATCCCAAGCAGTCTGGAACAAATGAAAGGCACTGGGAGGAGGAACTACTCCAAGAAGTAGCAAAAGCCTTGCAAACCTCAAGACAGGAGGCATTGCAAAACAGCTAACCCGATGCCTGCTCTACGGTGAGAGGCAATGTCCAAACTGTAATGTTTCGTAAAGGTATGGACGGAAGTCCAAGTGGCAGCAGCACAGATATCTGCCACAGACACATTCTTGAAACAAGCCGCAGAGGCTGCTACTCCCCCAGTGGAGTGAGCTCTGACTTGACCCGGAAGGGTCTTGTTGTACTTGTCATAACAGAAAGTGATGCAATGAGCCAACCACTTCGACAGGCATTGCTTAGAAACAGCATTGCCTTCCCTTTTGTGAGCAAGAGAGACAAACAGCTGGTCAGTTTTTCTGAGATCCTTAGTCCTATCAGTGTAGTATCTCAGAATCCGGTGAACATCCATGGTATGGAGTAAATATTCTCCTTGGTTGGAGTACTGCGTGAAAAAGGCAGGTAACTCTATAGACTGATTTAGGGTAGACTCCGCTACCACTTTAGGTAGAAACTTACGGTTCATGCGAAGAGCTACTCGTTCTTTGTGAAAAATCAAATAGGGGATTTTACACAAGGGCCTGGAGCTCGGAAATTCTGCGAGCAGAAGTAATGGCCACCAAGAACAGCGTCTTCCACAATAGAAACTTCAGATCTGCAGAGGCCGCAGGCTCTAAGGGAGGAAGGGTAAGTTTCTCAAGAACAAAGTTCAAGTCGCAAGGGGGAGCAGGAGTCCGGACAAGGGGCCTCAGATGAAGGACCCCTCTAAGAAAAGTCTTAGACACCTCTAATTGGGAAAAGGCTTTATCAGTGAAAGGAACGTGGTAAGCTTAAATAGCGGCCATGTGTACTTTCAAGGAGGAATGACTGAGACCCAGGTCGAAGAGATGACATAAATAGTCAAGCAGAACGGCCACAGGACAAGAGAAAGGCTCCACATTCCTAGAGGCAGCACAAATAGAAAATCTCTTCCATTTCATGGCGTAAGTGGACCTAGTGGAGGGTTTTCTAGCCTCCACCAGAATCTCAGCCACCTTTGGAGAGACACCAAAGTGAGACTGGGCTAGGTCTGCAGAAGCCATGCATGAAGTTGCAGGGACTTGAGTCCCGGATGGACCAGGGTGCCCTGATCCTGGGTCAGCAATCCTCGAGATAAAGGAAGAGGAAGAGGAGGAACCTCCGAGTATTGTTGTAGAAGAGAACCAGATTTGCCTGGCCCAGAAAGGAGCAATCAGAATCATTCTCGCTCCTTCCGTTGTTAGTTTCTGCAGTACACGAGGGACCAGAGGAACTGGGGAAAAGCATAGACGAATCTTCCCTTCCAGTTTAGAGACAGAGCGTCACTCCAGAAAGTGCCTCGCTCTGGAGCAAGCGAGCAAAAGGTGGCAAGTTTTGCGTTTTGGGAAGAGGCGAACAGGTCCATCTGTGGAGTCCCCCAAAGCTGGAAGATGTCGTCTAGAACCTTTTGGTCCAGCTCCCACTCATGTGGCAGAGCAGAGGAGCAGCTTAACTTGTCTGCCAGGGTATTGTCGACTCCTGGAACATGGATTGCTGTGAGGTGAAGATTGTGAAGCGTTGTCCAGTCCCAAACCCTCACTGCTTCCCTGCATAGCGGGTAGGATCGAGTCCCTCCCTGCTTGTTGATGTACCACACCACGCACATGTCCGTCTGGACAGCTAGGTGACCAGGAAAGATGTACTGGTGAAGGACTTGGAGAGCATATAGTACTGCTTGTAGCTCGAGCACATTGATGTGGAGAGCTAGCTCCAATCTGGACCATGAACCCTGGGTTCGGTGAGGACCCAGATGGGCTCCCCAACCTTCGCCTGATGCATCCGTGGTCAGAGTCTTGGGGTGGAGGATGACAGAAGGGGACCCCCCGAAACAGGTTCTCTCGAACCATCCACTATTGCAAGTCCCTTGTCATCGGTGAGGAGATCAGAACCAGATGATCTAGGTCGTCTACGAGTTGATCCCACTGGGAGCGGAGAGTCCACTGAGAAATTCTCATGTGGAGCCGCGCACGGGGAACTGTCGGGATGGCGGCCGCCATGAGCCCCAACAGACGGAGATCCGACCTCGCCGGAACCTTCCTGCGTTCTGATTGCAAGGAAATCTGTGACTGGAGGGAGGAAGGCCTTGCTCACCGTCATATCGAGGATAGCCCCGATGAACTGAAGTCTCTGGGAGTGGTCCAGATGAGACTTGGAATGGTTGATGGTAATACCCAGGCAAATGAAAACCTGCTGGGTGAGGGAGAGAAAATGCAGGAGCTCCTCCCTCGACGAGGCCGCCAGGAGCCAGTCGTCCAGGTAGGGAAACACCTGAACTCCCATAGTACGCAGGTGGCCGCTACCACCGCCAGGCATTTGGTAAAAACTCGGGGAGCCGAGGAAAGACCAAACGGTAGTGCCCGGAATTGGTAATGGTCCACCTGGAAAGCAAACCGGAGGTACTTGCCATGTGAGGGACGAATGGGGATGTGCAGATATGCGTCCTGCATATCCAGCGCACAAAGTCATTGACCCAGCCGAAGAAGGGGCAGAAGGGTTGAAGGAGAGCATCCTGAACTTTTTGTATTCCACGTAAAGGTTCAAGGAGCTGAGATCAAGAATGGGTCTGAGATCTCCCGTCTTCTTTGGGACCAGGAAGAAATGAGAATAGTAACCCGCCCCCTGAAGGTGAGGAGGGACGGGTTCTATGGCCTGCTTCACGAGAAGGGCAGATATTTCTTCCCTGACCAAAGGAAGATGGTCCCTTGCGTAGGAGGACTTCAGAGGGGATGGCGAGGAGGTTTCTGTAGAAACTCTATGGAGTGCCCCTCCGCGATAATCTGAAGCACCCATGAGTCCGTTGTTATCCTCTCCCAACCCGGAAGGTGGAGGGAGAATCTCCCTCCTACCGGTTCCTCCGGGGAGTCTGGAGGCGGTGGGAGAGGGGAGGAGTCAGGTGGTGTGGGCCAGCACCGCAGCTGGGACACCCGCTGCTTTTTTGGGTGGTGGGGACCTGGCAGCTGCGGGGGCCCGGCGTTAGTGGCCCGCTGCATCTGTGAAAAGGACGGCACTGCAAGGGATGGGGACGGTACATGGAATATTTCAGAGCCGTCACCTTCTACAAGTCAGTGATGATGTCCTTGACATCACCACCGAAAAGCACTGAACCCCTGAAAGGTGCTTCCTGGATTGCTGACTGCACCTCCGGGACCAAACCTGACATGCGGAGCCAGGCGTGACGCCGAAGACTTACGGCGAACATGGAGCTCCGCCCGGCAGTGTCCACTGCATCGTATGTCGTCCTCAGGATGTGACGACTGGCCGAATGAGCAGAACGGACTAAATCAGCTAACTCCTGCTTGTCTTGGGAGTCAGGTAAGGAGTCAATCTTAGATTCCGCTTGGGTAAGGATGGCCTTCTGGTAATCCCCCATATGTGCTACATAATTCAGGGCTGGAATTCCCAGTGTGGAAGAGGCATATATTTTTCTTCCATACTGGTCCAGGAGGCAAGTTTCATTATCCAGAGGAGACAAGCTTAAATGTTTGGGGTGTGCTGACCGGCCGTGAGCGGCACTAATCACGACAGTGTCTGCACGGGAGTGAGAATCCAAAAAGTCTACACCCTCCGGAGCCTGGTATAGCCTGTTGGACTTCCTAGGAAGCGGGGCTAAAGCATAGAAACATAGAATTTGATGGCAGATAAGGACCGCTTGGCCCACCCAGTCTGCCCATTTCCCTACCTACTGGATAAGCTGCAGATCCTAGTTAACCAGCAGCCTACTTCTTCCTACCCCATCCCCTAGAATTGTCTTATGACTGTCCCATACATGCTTGAATTCCACCACTGATTTTGACTCCACAACCTCCTCCGAAGGCTGTTCCATGCATCCACAACCCTCTCTGTGAAAAAATACTTTATAATTACACCTCTGAGCCCGCACTTCCCCATCTTCAAATTGTGCCTCTTGTTCTTGCACACCTCTTTTTTTGAAAGATGCTACCCTCTTGGACTTTGTTGATTCCCTTGAGGTACTTGAACGTTTCTATCATGTCCCCCCTCTCCCTCCTTTCCTCGAGGCTATACATATTAAGCTCCTTTCATCTTTCTTCATATGTCTTCCGGTGCAGACCCTGCACCATTTTAGTTGCCCTCCTCTGGACAGCTTCCATCCTGTCTATGTCTTTGTGGAGACTGGGTCTCCAGAACTGCACACAGTACTCCAGATGGGGTCTCACCAGCTGTCTGTACAGAGGGATAACAACTTCCTGTTTTCTACTGGTGATGCCTCTCCCTATGCATCCCAGTATCCCCCAGCCCTCCTTGCTGCCCTCTCACATTTCTTGCCCACCTTCAGGTCATTTGATATGACTACCCCCAGATCCCTTTCCATTTTTGCTGTTGTTAGTATCTCACCCCCTCCCCCATTGTGTACACTTCCCCTGGGTTTTTGTCTCCCAGGTGCATTACCTTGCACTTCTTAGCATTGAATCTAAGCTGCCATACATTTGACCATTCCTCTAACCTTGCCAAGTCCCTTCTCATCCTTTCCACCCCACCCTGTGCATCAACTCTGTTGCAGATCTTTGTGTCATCTGCAAAGAGACATACTTTTCCTTCCAGTCCTTTTGCAATGTCGCTTATAAAGACAGTGAAGAGGACCGGTCCTAATACTGAACCCTGCAGTACCCCACTAGTAACCCTCCTTTCTTCCGAGTGGACTCCATTTACTATTACTCTCTGTGTCCTATTCTCCAGCCAATTCTTTACCCAGGCTGTCATCTTGGGACCCATTCTCAGGCTGGCTAACTTGTATATTAATCTTTTGTGTGGGACTGTGTCAAATGCCTTGCTAAAGTCTAGGTAGGCCATGTCCACAGCCCCTCCCTGATCTACTATTTTGGTCACCCAGTCAAAGAAATCTATCAGATTCTGCCTGGCATGACCTTCCGCTGTGGAATCCATGCTGCCAGGGTCCTGTGCCTCTGGCTCCTAGATACCTTGACAATTCTTTCCTTCAGAAGTGATTCCATCATTTTCTATCACTGAAGTTAAACTAACAGGTCTGTAGTTTCGCTTCTGCCTTGCTCCCACTTTTGTGAAGGGAATCACATCCTTCTCCTCCAGTCCCTCAGGGTACCACCCCACCTCCCATGATTTGTTAAAAGGGTAGTCAGTGGTGTCACTAGTTCTACCCTTAGTTCTTTTAGAATTCTGGGATGAATCCCATCAGGCCCCATTGCTTTGTCCACCTTCAGTTTTAAGAGTTCTTTCAGAACCCTTTCTTCTGTAAATGGGCTGGTATAAACTTCTGTATCCAGAGTGTTTCTACTGTTCGTTTTATGTACCTCCGTTGTTTCCAAATACTGGAAACAAGGTGGGCATGAGGCTCGATCCAGGGTGGCACTAAAGTAGGAGCCGTAAGGGGCAGGTCCAGATGTTCGGCGAGTTTGACTCGCTGAGGATCTGGTTCCAAAGAACGCCACTGATGTACTTCCTGGATCTTCCTGACCAACTCTGTGAAGGAAGGAGACTTCGGAGCAGTCCTCGGCCGGGGCTTGGACGGAGAGCGAGGCTCGTCGTCTCTCTCGGAGCATCCGTCGGAGGAATCCGAGAGCGAAGAAGAAGAAGAATCAGAAGCAGAATAAGACTCCCTGGCCCGTCTAGGGGGAAGAATGGGTTCTTTAGTGGGGGGATCCCCGGACGTGTGTCCTGCCCCTCTTGGGAGCCAGAGGGAAGGGCTCTGGAATCCGGAGGTGGTAAGAGTGTGCCGTCTCGGGCGTACGGGGGCGGCACCGTCGCCGTAAGGTGGCTCTCCACTTCCCTTGGTGAGCTGGAGCTTGCCTCAGCCCACCGTGAAGCCAGAGCTCCTGCAGATCCATCGGCCTGGGGGTGGTGGAGGAAGAAGAGGGAATTATACGGATTATATCTGTAGGGAGAGTATCCATAACCCGGTTGCGGGAAAACCGGTGCCGGGTATTGCGGCGTCGGGTACTGTGGCGTCGGTGGAACTGGCATCGGGTACTGCGGTGCTGGATACTGCGGACCCAGGTAAGATGGCGTTGGATAGGACGGCGGGTACCCGGGTACCGGAGGAGCTGCCAGAGCAGACTGCCCAGAAGGAGGCCCCATGGGCGGGTCAACATTGAGAGGCCCGGGGTCGGGCCCGACAGAAGGGAATATCCCCCGCCAGCGTGGGTGGGGCCAGCGTCGGAGCGGCATCCGGGGGCGATGTCAGATCCGGTTCCCTAGGAGGAGGGTCTGATGGAGGTGGAATATCTCCAGCACGCCCCCAGGGACAGTGGAGAAAGTCCCTGGGGTCAGGCTGGGGTCACTCAGAGCTCCCAGACTGACAGCCGAAGGCTGCGGAGGAGCAGATACGACAGGGGTTGGAGGGTCCATCGTAGGTTCTGACAGCAGCTACGTCGGGAAGCCGACGTGCAGCAGGGGCTGGTTCCCGGCGGGCGCCGGAGGAGCCGGCGTCCGGCTTACGGGGTCCCTCGTCGGGAGGCAGGCTGAGGGAGAGGTGGCCCGGTCTGAGGGGGGGCGAGGTCGCGCGCCCGAAGGAGTCAGTCGTCTTATCAACCTTCTCGGCGGATGTCGGAGGGCGACGTCCGACATGGGAGATTGCCCCGCGCCCAGTAGGCCACAAGCCTGTGGCGGTACTGAGGGCAGAGGCCTCCTTTTGCCCGAGCGCTCATAAGGCCAGAGCTCCACACTCCTCCAAAACCTTGAGGCTGCCGCCGGACCATGCCCCGAAGGGATGTTACCTGGCCAGGAGGCCTTCTCCCAGTGCCTTTCTTTGTCCCGCTTTTTACGGTGTCCTTCAGGAGAGGTAGACGCCTGCCTGAGCTTCTTCAATTCTTTTTCCATTGAAGACATCTTCTTCTTGACCAGATGGGCTTCCAGGGACTGTTGGCGTCGTCTGCGGGTAGCCGCGTTGAAGTGCAGACAATGCGGGTACTTGTCGAACGGGTGGTCGGGGCCTAAGCAAAAAAGGCAGAGAGAATGGCCATCCTTGTGTGGCAGTTGGGCGCCGCACGAGTTGCACTTGTGTTTTGAAGGTGTAGGGGACGACATACACCGAAGCTGACCTGACGATGAGAAGAAAAAATACTCAAAACTTCGGTAAAACCGACGAAAGAACAGGGCTTTGCTAAGCATGAACTTTACTGAGAGGTGCTGCACGAGCTAACGGCAGGAAAGAACTGGAAGACGGGCGTCCGGGACCGTCCCTTTATACCGACGTCGTCTGACGCCGGTCACCTGACGTGGGGACAGTCCCTCGCCACAGACTGCTAGCTAGAAATTTTTCTGTGGGGTCCTGCCGCCGGCCGGCATCAATCCTATATGTAATTATCTACTGCAAGAGCCCTCTCAAAGAAAGATCAACTGTTTCTTGTCCTGCCTGTGATCCTTAGTGGCTGTGATATAGTAACTAAGGGCCCTTTTCACATCAAGGCTATGAAGCCTTCTTTCACCATGAATAGAGTGCTCAGTGAAAAAGACAGGTAGGGTGATGGATTGGTTGATATGGAAATCAGAGACCACTTTTGGTAAGAATTTTCTGTTCATTCTCAGTATTACCTTATCCCTGTATCACCTTATCCCTGTGAAAGGAGATATAATCCTGCTCTACAGATAGAGCCTGCAATTCTCTTATTCTTTTGGTAGAAGTGATTGCTACTAGAAAAACTGTCTTCCAAGTGACATATTTGAGCGGAACCGTCGCCATGGGCTCAAATGGATGCCCCATCAGCTTGGCAATGCAAACATTGAGATCCCATGCTGGCACTGGTGCCCTGTGAGGGGGGTGCAAATGGATCAAGCCCTTAAAGAATTTCCTAAAATTAGGGTCTGAGGCAAGAGATACTGTTGTACCAGCAGAAATGTAAACAGACAAGGCTGCAAGGTGTACTTTAAGTGACTTGGGCTACAAACCCAAGCATTGCAAATGGGAGAGACAATCCACAACAACTGGAATGTCAGCTGTAATGGAGTAAAATCCCTAGAGGAGCACCAGATTGAAAATCTTTTCCATTTACAGGAGTAGGTTTTCTTAGTAGAGGGTTTCCTATAGCTCCTTAGAATATGAAGTACTGATTCCGAAAGTTTCAAGCCAGCATATTCTAATTCCTCAAGAGCAAGGCCTTGAGGTTGAAGGATTTGAGGTTCGGGTACAACAGGGTCCCCTGGTTGGAAGTCAATAGATTGTATGTCTGAGGTAGCCGTATTGGCATGGTCACTGACATTGAGAACATCAGAGAGTACCATGGCTGCCTGGGCCAATCCGAGGCTATTAAGATCAGGGACACTGAATGGGACCTGAGCTTGAGTAGCACCCTGAAGACCAGAGGGAAGGGAGGGAAAGCATAAATGAACCGTTCCGACCAATCCAGAGTCAAAGCATCCAGGGCAGAGTGCCCTGATCCGGTGGTCTGCAACAATACTGAGGCAGGTGGTGGTTCTGGAGGGATGCAAACAAGTCCATCTCTGCAGTACCCCTACCTTCAGAAAATTACATTTACCACCTGCTTGTTCAAGGTCCATTCGTGATAGGCCTGGTTGATTCGACTTAAATGTATCTGCCAGGGCATTGTCCTTTCCTGGTAGGTAGGCTGACTGGAGGGAATCTCCCAGAGAGTATGCCAAAGTCCAAATTTACATTGCCTCTGTGCAAAGAGGCCCTGACCTGGTACCTCCCTGCTTGCTGATGTAGCACATTGTGGCGGTATTGTCTGTCCTGACCTGTACCACCTTTGACTGTACCAGCTCTGAGAAAGCCTTTAAGGCAAGATAAACAGCCCTGAGTTCCAGCAAATTTATGCGCTGTAGGGACTCTGAGCTTGACCAGGTGCCCTGGGTTGTGTGTTCTCCCAAGTGGATGCCCCAGCCCAATAGGGACGCACCTGTTGTAAGAACCATCGAGGGAAGATTTCTCCGAAAGGGAACACCCTTCCTTAGATTGGATACCTCTTTCCACCACAGCAAAGCTTGGAGAAGAGTTCTTGTAACCGGAATGGGCTTCGATAGGGAATCTTTTCTCTGATTCCAGTGAGCCTTGAGAGGGAACTGAATGTCCCTCATTTGAAATCTTGAACCCAATACTGTGGCTGTAGATGCAGCCATATGACCCAGAAGCTGTAAAAAGTGCCTTGCAGGCTTGCTTTTGTTCAGAATGAAAGAGTCTGCCAACAACTGAAGGTTTTGTATTCTGTCCAGAGGAAGACAGGCCCTGCCTTGCAGGGTGTCTATCTCTGCCCCTACGAACTACAACTTTTGGGTAGGAATGAGGACTGTTTTCTCGAGGTTGAGAATGAATCCTAGGGATTCCAACATATTTTGTGTGAGGCTTAAAAACTGGGAAACTTGCTGAGGTGACTTGCCCACCAACAGCCAGTCATACAGATATGGAAAAACTGATACACCCTTTCTTCGAATGTATGCTACCACTGCAGCCAGGCACTTTGTGAATACCCTTGGGGCCGAAGAAAGGCCAAAAGGCAGGTTTGAAAACTGGTAGTGACCTGAAGGGAGTTTGAATCTGAGGTATTTTCTGTGAGACTCCCTTATGGGGATGTGGAAGTATACAGTCGTGGCCAAAAATATTGGCACCTTGCAGTTTTTTCTAATAATGCACCATTCCTTCCAGAAAATTGTTGAAATTAAAAAAATATTTTGGTATCCACGTATGTATTCCTTTGGTTTGCAGTAGAATAAAACACAAAAGCAAGAAAAATGTATTAAGTCTTAGCTTATTCCACACAGAAATCCTTAAATGGCCAGGACAAAATTACTGGCACCTTTTAGAAGTAGTTAGAAATAATTAGATTTCAAGCAGGTGATTCTCCTTCACTTTGGAACTGAACTCACCTGTGGTGAGTTGTAGGTGCCTGCAATATAAAAAATCACTCATTCAACCAGTCTGAATAGAGAAAATGACTCATTCTCCTGTTTTGTGTCATTGCGTGTACCGCAATGAGCATGGAGAAAAGAAAGAAAGCCAGAGAATTGTCTGAGGACGTCAGACAGAAGATTGTAGCCAAGCATGGACAATCTCAAGGCTACAAATCAATCTCCAGAGACCTGGATGTTCCTGTTTCCAGCGTAAGTAATGTTATCAGGAAGTTTAAGGCCCATGGCACTGTAGCCAACCTCCCTGGACGTGGCCGCAAGAGAAAACTTGATCGAAGACTGCAGCGCAGGATAGTTCGAATGGTGGAGAAAGCACCTCGATCAACTGCCAAACAGATTCAAGCTGATCTTCAGACTCAAGGTACGACAGTTTCAACTCACACCATCCGTCGCCAACTCAATGAAAGGGGGTTATATGGTAGGAGGCCCAGGAGGACCCCACTGCTGAGAGAGACACATAAGAAAGCCCGACTGGAGTTTGCCAAAACACACCTGAACAAGCCAAAATCCTTCTGGGAGAATGTCCTGTGGACAGATGAGACCAAATTAGAGCTTTTTGGTAAAGTTCATCATCTCTATGTTTACAGAAAACAAAATGAAGCCTTCAAAGAAAAGAACACCTTCCCTACAGTCAAATATGGAGAGGCGGTTCAGTGATGTTTTGGGGTTACTGTGCTGCCTCTGGCACTGGGTGCCTTGAACGTGTGCATAGCATCATGACATCTGGAGATTACCAGGCCATTTTGGAGTGCAATGTTGAACCCAGTGTCAGAAAGCTGGGTCTCTGTCGAAGGTCATGGGTCTTCCAGCAGGACAATGACCCCAAACACACTTCAAAAAGCACCCAGGAATGGTTCAAGACAAGATGCTGGACTGTTCTGAAGTGGCCAGCAATGAGTCCAGATCTAAATCCCATTGAAAGCCTGTGGAGAGATCTGAAAACAGCAGTTGGGAGAAGGCACCCTTCAAATCTGGGAGAACTGGAGCAGTTTGCACAAGAAGGGTGGGCCAAACTGCCAGTAGAGAGGTGCAGGAAGCTCATCCATGGCTATAGGAAGCGGTTGATTGAAGTTATTTTCACCAAAGGCTGTGCTACCAAATATTAAGTCTAGGGTGTCAATTTTGACAATGTCATCTCTTTTCATTTTCTGATTTAAAAGAATATATTAAATTCTGAATCAAAAACAAAGGTTCTGTAATATTAACAGAGAAATAAAGAATTGTGGAGACCAAATACTGTTAATTTCAACTTATGTTTAGAGGAAATTGTGAGTTATTTGAAAAAAGTGTAAGGGCACCAATATTTTTGGCCATGACTGTACGTCCTTTGTAAGTCCAGCGATGCCAACCAGACTCCCTGCTGGATTGTTGGCAGGATCAATGCTAAAGTTACCATTTTGAACTTTAGTCTTTTCAGATATTTGTTCAGGGATCTGAGATCTAGTATAGGCTGCCACTCTCCACTTTTCTTTGTGGCGAGAAAGTATTTGGAATAGAAACCCCTTCCACTGAGGGAGCTTGGAACAGGTTCCACTGCTTTTAAAAGCTGGAGTTTCTGCACCTCTGCCTCCAGTAAGGTGTTTTCTGCCCGGGATGGTACACTGAAATCCCTCGCTGCTAGAGGAGAAAGGGACTTGAAATTCAAAGACAGACCCTGACCCACCACTTCCAGGACCCACTTGTCCAAAGTGATGGAAAGCCAGTTCTGAAGGAAGTGGAAGAGTCCGCCTCCGACAGGGAGTGAGGAGGCGGCCTGTACTTCAGGGGGTCTGTTTAGCCTGGGGTGGAGGTTGTGCTTGAGCTCCACGCCTAGATCCCCTTCGACCCCTGCCCCTAAAGTATCCCTGCTGTGGATACTGTTGGTATTCGGGTATGGCCACTGGCTGAAAAAAGGGCCTGGAATGAAAAGGCCTCCCCCCCCGCTTACATAAGGCCTGGTGGATGGAGAAGCTCTGTCTCTATTAGATTTGCTCCTGTAAGTGGCCTTATACTCATCCACCTTCTTCATATATGCCACAGTGGATTCCCCAAAAAGAGCATTTCCCTCCAAGGGAAAATCCAGGGCCTTGGATTGTGTGTCAGCAGTGAGATTTGTAGCTCTCAGCCAAGCAAATCTCCTCTGGGCTACCGTATTTGCCATCCATCTGTCTGCAGTGTCACTAGTATCAGCAGCCATTTGGAATTGGTATTTAACTGCCTCCAGCCCAAACCTAGCAGCCTCTGCTAGGTCATCTGATAGGGGTGAGGGAGCTTTTTGAGAGATGGCCAATACTGACTCCACAGGGACTTTTGGTACTGGGCAGCATAGGCCTGAAAATTAGCCTGTCTCATGGATAGGGAAGCTAATAGGTAACCTTTCCTAGCCATGCTGTCAATCTTTCTAGAGTCCTTATCTGGTGGATGGGAAGCCAGAGGGACTCTAGCCTTATCACAAGCCGCCTGTTGAATAATCCCTTGGTGGTCTGGATGAGAGAACAGGAACTCTGCCCCTTCTCTTTCCAGCTGATATTTCTTGTCCGGCCTCTTATCCAGAGGAGGGACACAATTTGGGGTCTGCAACAACTTTATTTATTTACTGGGAGGAGGAGGGCCTTGGTGGGAGTCAAACCCATCATTTCCAGATACTCTATTTCCTCCTCATCTTCCACTTCCTCCCTTGTGGAGATGTCAAGGGCATCTGCCATCTTTCTCACAAAAGTAAAGTGAGAAGAGAAATCTTCAGATACCCTAGGGGGCGACCCAAAGTCCTGCTCTGGGGATACCTCTGGTAAAACAGGTTCCCGTTCGTCGTCCTCATAATCACTGCACTCCTCCTCCTCTTCAATAGGAAGGATCCTGGCAGACTGTCCTGCTGGCACAGGGGTTTACTGTGCAGGGGGGCACCAAACCCTGCAAAGCCTTAATAATCTTGACAACCTGTGCAACCTCCTGAGGAGTTGGCATAACATTAGTTGATACAGAAGTCCCCTGAGTAATAGAAGGGTGTTCTGAATGCTTCAGTTTACATGCCTTCTTAGAGGGAACTGGGAAGCTAGCCGGTTCAGAGCCCCTCTTTATATTCTTGTCACCCTTATCAGGGATGGAAGTTACAATATTTGTGGGTTCCGACACAGTAGTAGAGGGATCGGCCGGTCACAGCTAGAGCGACCCTTGGAGTTTCTTTTTTAGCCGTTCCAGGCATTTTTCAACAGTTTTTTCAGGGAAAGTCAGTCAGATATGACAATTCTCCTTCAGATGCTCAAAGCCCAGACAAGCCACACAAATAGTGTGCTTATCTGCCTTCGAAAAAACATCCCCACACTGAGTACAATTTTTAAAGCCGGGCTCACTGGTCTTTTTCTTAGGTTTTTCTGTCATTTTAACCAGAAACAGAGAACCGCAAAACGGCAATTTAAAAAATAACAATTGCAGTTCTTTTGGTCGGTTCCGGAACCGAAAAGGAATAGAGCGAACCGAACCGATAAAGATTCTGGAACCGGTACTAGCGGTTCAGTAACCGAAAAAGACGGTTACAAAAATTAGGTAAACAGTAAAAATAAAACAGAAATAGGCTAAAAATGAAGGAACTAGCTCAGTTTCCTCCCGGTTATACCAAACCGAGAGGAACCGAGAAAAAAAAAAAAAAAATTACCACAAAAACCAAGTTTAACTAAGCTAAAACAATTAATATAAGGCAGCAAATGAAAATAAAACAATACTTATATGTTTTTATAGGCTTTCACTTCAGATGAAGAGTGACACTCCGACCGACCAAACTGTTCAGGCAGAGAGTTAAATCTGAAGAGGTTTAGAACACTGACAGTTACTGTAGGGCAGCATTTGAAAAGTTGTCACGTGCAGATGATTCCATCATTTGCATAAGTTCCATCTTTCCAGGCAGTTCAACTCTTCAGGCTTACTGCAGAAAGTTATGAATACCCGGGTATTACTGGGGTTAGAAACAGGCAAACCTTACCCTCCAGTCCATCTGCAATGTCACTGATGAAGATATTGAAGAGGACTGGCCCCAGGACTGATCCCTGAGGTACCCCACTTGTGACTTGCATCTCTTCTGACTGTATACCATTTACCACCACTCTGTTTTCTGCCCGCCAACCAGTATGCCACCCAGTTAACCAACCTCCGACACACCCCGAGTCTACCCAGCTTATTAATCAATCTTCTATGTGGAACAGTATTGAAAGCTTTACTTAAGTCAAGGTAGGTGACATCAACTGCACCCCCTTGGTCCACCACTCTGGTTACGCAGTTAAAAGAAATCTATGAAATTAGTTTGACAGGACCTTCCTGTTGTAAACCCACGCTGTCTTGGATCCTGTGCTCCTATGGATTCCAGGTGTTGCACTATCCTTAAGGAGTGCCTCCATAATCTTGGCCACTACTGAGGTAAGACTGACTGGTCTGTAGTTCCCTGCCTCCTCCCTGCTGCCACTCTTGTGGAGTGGAATCACATCAGCCCTTCTCCAGTCTTCTGGGACCACTCCTGTGCTCAGAGACATACTAAATAGTTCTGCTAATGGCTCTGCTAGTTCCACCGTTGGCACCTTTAGTACCCTGGGGCGTATGTCATCAGGTCCCATTGCCTTGTCCACCCTGAGCTTAGCAAACTCTTGTAGGACCCTTTCTTTTGTGACTGGACTAGTGCATACCTCCCTTCCCTATGTTGCTGGTGCTGAGCTGTGGGCCCTGCTCTACCTTTTTCTCAGTAAATACTAAGCAGAAGTATCTATTTAGAATACATGCTTTTTCCTTGGTCCTCCTCCTCACACTCCCCTTTATCCCCTTTGATCTTAGCAATACCCCCTCTGGACTTTCTCATTTCACTAATGTATCTATAGAAAGTCTTGTCACCTTCGTTTACTATTCGTGCCAGTGTTTCCTCAGTTTGGGCCTTTGCCTGCCTTATTGCCTTCCCTGCTTCCCTTAGGGAAGTTTGGTATGCCTCCCTATCTTTGTCCCGTTGCGTTCCCTTGTATTTCCTGAAGGCCACCCTTTTGGCTCTGATCTTTTCTGCTACCATTTTCGAGAACCAAAGTGGTTTCCTCCTTCTTTTGCTCTTGCCTTTCTCCTTAACACAATGGGATGCTGCTTCAAGTATTGCATACTTAATGCTTGCCCACTTTGCCTGTACCCCCTCACGTGTATTTAGTCTTGCCAGGGCTATCTTACCTCTGTTGGCCACCTTATCAAAAAGTCAGCTCCTCTGAAGTCCCATATTGTTGCCTTGGAATGGGATGATTTAGTTCTAGTGGTCAAATTGAACCATACTATGTGATGGTCACTGGCTCCCAGGTGACTACCTGGAGATCTGTGATCCTTTCCCAGTTAGTCAGTACAAGATCCAGGATAGTCCTGTCTCTTGTGGGTTACTGTACCAATTGTTTGAGGTCCTCCCCCTATAGGGAATCCACTGTGTGTCTTGTTCTGGCAGATGTTCCTGTTGGTACTGACCAATCTGTATCTGGCATGTTAAAGTCTCCCATTAGCAGAACCTCCCCTTTAGCTGTCATGTTTTGTAAATCTTCTAACAGTAATGTGTCTATGTCCTCCCCCTGGTCTGGAGGCCGACAGACAACCCCAGTTCATATGGTTGTCCCATTTCCTGTTACCAGGGTGACCCACAGTTCTTCTGGTTCCTTATGTGTATTCTGAATTTCTGCAGCTTTTATATTTTTATTGACATAAAGGGTCATTCCCCCCCCCCTTTTGTTTCTCCCAACTCTGTCTCTTCTGAACAGTGCATAGCCGGGTACCGAAGTCTCCCAAGTGTGGTTACTGGTGAACCATGTCTCGCTAATGGCTACTATGTCCAGTTTAGCCTCTGTCATTATTGCCTGCAAGTCTAGGATCTTGTTTTCCAGACTACGGGCATTTGTGTACATGAATTTCCACTGGCCAGATTTCGGTTCGTTAGTTGTTGGGCGAGGTCCGGTGTTTCCCAGCACGATGTATGGGAAGCCAGATCTTTTTCCTTACCTGGTGATGCAAATTAACTACAAACATGCTGAACTCCTGTGTTTTTGGTTTTTTCTTTCTTTTAATTCAAGTTTATTTAGAACCTTGGGTACAATACATCATAAATGCATTCTATTACATATAGTTGTGAGTTGGCATTCAGCATTAATACAAGTTCATATACAGCATTTCATGTCCAGTTATACCATCGTAACAATCTTTTCATAGGTTACACATATATGCCTCAACTAACTGGCTAAACTTTGACGGGAGGCTCAAATATCAGACCTACCTCTTTGGTACAAAAACAACAGCATGGCTACTCCCACCTGCTCTCTCCCCCTACTCCAGGCACCACTGTCCACCCGCCTCACTCGACTATCAGTGACAACCCACTTCAGGGTACCTCGCTGCAAAACCACTTTGGGTCAAAGAACTTTTAGGTACCTGGCCCCTAGCTGGCTTAACTCACTCCCAAACCCCCTCCTCACAGAACCCAAACCTGGTCAGTTCAAGTCCCAACTAAGAGACCTAATCAATCAATCACTCATGACTCAGTCTGTGACTGCCCTTGATTTAGCCCTACCCCCCAAGACTATGGGCTTAACTCTGGTCCAGCCACCCCTGTGCGTGCCTATATTTTGACAATGGACACCTCAGTCCAGCCTAGGCCTGCAAATAACCATCAGGGCATGGCTAGCGCCACTGCCCTGCAGTGTATGTTTTGTTACCTGCTGCCACCTGCACTATGTACCTAAGTTTGGCAGCACTCTAACACTGTATCACCAGCTGCTTTATTGTGTTATCTGTAACCATTTCTGTAACTGTTGTGTCTAGTTGTTGCTATTGTCCCTGAGGTCTCTGTTTTCAATGACATGGAACCTTTGTAAAGGAGTCTGAGTCAAAGGTGTGTTATCCGATATATTCAATAAATAAATCAAATATACAGCTTCATTTGTTCTGGACTCCCCATCCCTGTTAGCCATTTTTCCCCAGTTGGCTTCTTCCTCATATCATAGCTATGTGCACAGTTATTTTCTAGTGTGTATTTGATATGTCATCAGACTTCAGCTCTCTGCCCCTCGTTTGTTTCAGAAGCAGTATCTAGCCATATTTCCCTTTTCGTCCATCTGTTAATGTAGGTCTATAGTCTGGAGTTGATCTTAAAATGTCAGCTCTTCCAACTCTTGCATCTCCTTTACAGCAGTTATCCACTGTGTTTGGCTTCTTCCAGTATCTAGTGATGGTCTTGTGCGTTGCTATCAGGGCGTTCCACAGGTATATGTAATTCCTCTCAGTTTGGGGGGTTGGAGGCAGAGAAGCAGGTGCACCATTTCCATCTGGGTATTAATAGAAAATATGTTTGAGAAAGCATCCCCCACCTGTCTCCAGAATATTGTTATCAGAGGGCATTGCCAGAATATATGGGTATGGTGTGCCTTTTTGTTTGTGCAACCTCTCCAACATCTTTTTTTTTGGTGGGGGGTGGGTCTGGCCTCCATTTATTCTGTATTATAGATGTGTGGAAAAATCCAACCTTAATTTTCCATTCAAAGTCTTGCCAGAAAGGGGACTTCATGGTCCTAGTGGAAGAGACAAGAATTTTGTCCCAATCTTCGTTGGTAATTTGGAGTTGTGCCTCCTTTTCCCATTTAGCTTTAATTTGGTGGGTGGTGTCACCATGTGAATTCCTAATGGCTTTATACAAGGCTGAGACACGACCCTTTTTAATTAAGCCATCTATAAATGGCTTGGATAGTTGTAAGGAGTAGGCTAGCATGTCGTGAGTCTTCTGTTTTAAGGTGTTTATGTCTGTTCTCAATTGGAGAAATCAATAGTGATCTGAATTTTTGAGTTGGTAAGTGTCTCTGATGGGGCCAAATTCTTGGACTATATCCCGTCATTAGTTGTCTGATCTGGCACAGGCCTCTCCTCGACCAACTCAGGTATCCATGGTCTAGGTAGGATTGGGTGAAAAGCATCCCAGCCAAACCATTTCCAGGGCCACAGAGCCCTCACTATTCCACATCTTTTCCAGGTTATGTGGGATGCCTCTATGGTGTTCTGGACTGTTAAAAGTATAGTGTCTTTCCCCCTCTGTGAACTTTAGGATCCATTAATCTGGCCCCTGAGGGGGATCCCTCTGTGTTTGCCTGTTCGATATCCTTCCAGTGGGAGTGATATCCCTTTGTGATCAAGAGGAGAGTAGTGCGGGTCTGTGCCGCTAGACAGTAGCAGTCTAGGTTTGGTAGAGCCCTCCCCCCTTTTTTCCTATCTGCTTGCATGACACGTATCTTTATTCTGGGTCTGCCTGGTGCCCATATGTACTGTGTGATCATTCCCTGCCATATTTGGAACTGTGCTTTAGGTATGTTCAGGGCTAGGCATTGGAATAAATAAAGGTACCTAGGCAGAATGTTCATGGAGATGGAATGGATCAGAGAATACAGGGGTAGATTTAGTAGGGTCCATTTGTTTATGTCTAGTGCGGTATAAGTCGATAGGGGGAGGAAGTTAATTTTATATAAGTTCTGGAGATTTTTGGGTACCTGAACTCCCAAGTATCTGAGTTTTGTTCTAGTCCAGTTTAAGGGAAGAATGCTCCAGATTTCTGCTGTGGGTTTATAATAGAAACTAAGAGCTTTGGTTTTGTCCTTATTCAAGGTGTATCCTGCATAAGAACCGAATTCCTCGACCATCTCCCACGTCCAAGGGATCGAGTCGTTGGGAGCCGACAGGTAGAAGAGAACATTGTCTGCATACAGCGATATTCTATGGTCTACTTTTATATATCTTTTATTGAGGTATCTTCTCTTATGGCTTTGGCGAGGGGTTCAATATATAGTGCAAATAAGAG